>OX155651.1:13010000-13345000 GCA_944567765.1 Carterocephalus palaemon
TCGATCGTAATTACCTAGACTTTAGAAGAAATAAAGAAAATGTATTTATTTTGTATGATTGATACTGCAAATCATTAACAAAAATAAATGAAAAGAAGCTCAGAATTTTTAATATACTTAATTTAAATAAAAAATGTTAAAAGAAAACATAGACACAGTTTCAAATTCATCTATAAATTATATTAATAATTATTTTATTGTAATATAATAACTATTAAGTTAGACGCAGTTAAAATTTCACCATATTTATCAAGCCGTAAGCAAGCATTTATTAAGAAACAATACCTACATAATATCAACTAAGATACAAAATTAAAACGACTGTTTCCTTCGTGGTCAATACTTCGTGTACAATTTCCCCTCAGTACCAAAACAATGACAGGGGTCACGCAGGTGCCTCGGATTCAAACCTTAGACCTGTCGATGTCTGACATCTAATATAATAATACATATAACAGGCGAGGTTCAAGCGCTTCATTGTTAACTGAGATGAGGTACAGGTGGAGAAAGTACGCGGCGGTGAGTCACGGGGTTGCGCAACGCCGACTACTCTGACGGACGATCGCGGCGCGATGTCGACGCGATATCGCCACGATACGATTGGGATTTATGACTGTGAGATAAACATGGTAGTGAAATGGGATAGCAAACGGGCATGCAGCACCCATCCGCTGCCGCCATGACGATCGTGACAGTCCATATTCAAATAAAAACTGGAAGTATTAGTAAAAGATTTGTGTCCATCCATTTCCATATTGAATAATGTTTTATGCAGGTATTAATTTTGAATTTAATTATAATAATGAATTAATTATGAAGGACATTAAAATGCGAAATATTGCTTTAATGCCTAGTTAAATTTTGTTCCGTCTTGTAATCACCGGAAATGAAAAGGAATCCTTATAGATATTAGTTGTGCTGCCAAAACAGGTCGATCTGAATCAAGGTATTTAATTTTACTATTAGTTATTAAACTATTATTGCGGAGATATAAAATATTATTAATTTTATTGTATTGTTTATACCTACCAATTCACAGGTCGCCGTAAAAATTGATCACATCATAAAATTCTAAATATCAAGGTATTTAAGTGCATCGAATCCAATAAGATAATTTAACTGTGTACGCCTCATGCGATGCAGTCACGTCGAAGACGATCCGGTCAAGATTAACGACATCAGCACGATACTTGAGATTGAGACACAGATAGATTATGGCTGTACTACAGATTTGTCGATAGCATGACACGGAGTTATAATCCGATGATTTGTGAGGTTGAGTTCAAATGCCATCGATGAAGTGAGGTCGAATCTCGAGCGGTGGAAGATTGAACTAAAGAAAGGCACACGCTTTTGTAAGGGAACACAATTGCTTTAAAAACAATGATTACACATGAATATTATTTATTGATTTTCCTCTTTATCTATATATATAAAAGGAGAAGGTGACTGACTGACTGACTGACTAACTGACATATCAACGCAGGGCCTAAACTATAAGGGTTTGAAAGTTGAAATTTTGCACAGGGGTTCCTTTTATAACGTAGGGGAGCACTAAGAAAGGATTTTTGAAAATTTATCCCCTAAGGGGGTAAAAAAAACGGGGTTGCAAAGTTAGTATGAAACTTTGCCGTTTTTGAAGTCAAGTGGGCAACCCGAACGCGGGCAGACGTCGTTAATGGGTCTAATTCTACGCGAGCGAAGCTGCGGGCGTCCACTAGTGGAGTATAATTTAAGTGAATTCGAGAAACTTTTAGTTTTTAACTTTCTTTTTAACAAAGTAGGAGGTTGCTATTTTGTAATTAGGATATGAGGCTTATATGGATGGTAGTTAGGTACCAAAAGAATTTAAAATATGTCCGGTCATACACTAACTAATAATTACGCTATCGAGCTAGCGGCTTGAAGATGCCTATCGTCATTCGTTACGTGATCAGTGTTACGTTTCATCTTCTATTAATCCGATCTATTGGCATTAAATTTCATTACGCAGGATTTTGTTCGTTACTTTCATCGCAAGGTGCTAGACGAGGTAGGATTGCCTTCCTATTGATAAGCGGTTCAGTTAGTTCTTAGGTATAATTGTTGCAGATTTTACGATCTTCCCACAACACAGCTTAAATTTAACAATTGATAATCCATTTTTGTTAAGCAATTGCACAGAAAAAGGTTTCCTTATGGCACTTAGGACCACGGAAGCTTCGGACTGTAACACTACCTGCATGCGAAAAAACCTATGTTCCGTTGAGGTGTGTATGCTAAGTATGCTTTTGAAATGAATCGATGCTTCTGAATTCGCTTCGATTTCAATCGATCTTCACAGAGTTCGTTTGATTGTTAATTATTAGAAAATAATGCTATAAGATGTGTAATTTAATGAGAGACTTACCATAATTTAGCGTATTTGCTGGTTTCACCCGAGACAGTGCGTGGCGCGGCGCCGGACCCATATTTATAACATCTCAACACTTGCCTTGCTATTGTCTAAGCTGGCAAGCTAGAGATGTGCTGGGATATCGATAACATTATTAACCCTAGGTGCAACTCAGGCGTAGCACAGCTACAGCTGGGGGAGATCTGGAGTATACTCCACCACGCTGCTCCAAAGCGTGGTGGACTTGTTAGTTGCCAACCCAGTGAATGTTCTCAAGCCACCCGAAGGTCTGCGACAAAGCTTAACGATTAATTTACGAATGAAAACAACTGGTACTTACCTACGACTTAGCATGCCTTCTGAAGCACGGAAATTGTTGACCATGAATACTTTTTAAATGTATGTATTTGTTTGTACATTTATATCAATATTGTCAATACTTACTAATATTATAAAGTGGAAACATTTGTTTGTAACGTTTTCACACAAAAACTACTGGACCGATTTCAAAAATTATTTCACCATTAGAAAGCTGCATCTTCACTGGGTGACATAGGCTATATAATATTACTAGGTGTAAACGAAACTATTGTTATCGTTATCGTTATTGCGGCGTCCACTAGTACATCAATAACTCTGAAATCCTGGTGGAACCATAACACTCTCAGTACAATACTCGCGCCTACAGACAGTGAGTTAAGGAACGGGTGAGTTTACGTACTAACGTACTTCTTGTTGGTCAGCCTCTTTAGGCTTGTGATGATCCATCGTAGACCATAGACGCACGCACATCCCTAGTGCGCAATTTTCCGGCGCGCGCGCAGCATTGTCGCGGACGCGTCGCGACACTTCGTTATAATTGCTGCCATTTTGCGTAACTTTGGACCGCTTGCTTTTTCTTTCTAAGCACTTCTGGTAGGAAGCTACTTGCCTGTGCAATATGTTATGGAACTGATGTCATCATTGTAGAGAATATGTATATATATAAATATCATAAAAATATTATAATGACAAAAAAAAAAAACTGCGTTTTTACACATCCATAAATAAACGTACGTACGAACACGCCCAATACCACGTTTCGGTTGGTAAGGTACCTAATTAAAAAAAATTATTTGTCTCATTTGTTATAACAATTTTATTTTATCTATTTATTTATCTAACCGCATAGGAGCAACGTAGTGGAATATGCTCTAGACCTCCCGCAGATTTGTCTGTGAGGAAGATCAGTGCCCAACAGTGGGTCGCTTTTGATTGCGTCTTAGCATAGTTTTATGTATTTTAGAAAAGATTGCGGCGCGATTCAAAATTAGTTAAAGCGCCATCTATTGCCAAGCAGTGTAAGCTGACACATCTCATCCAGCGCGTGTAGATTCCAGAAGCACACAGTAAACAGTATACTGCTACTTAGAAGCTATACGAGCAGGCTTTTTGGGATATCTCTCTGCTTCACCAGCCTGTCACCCGCCTCCGTTTGTTCCTCGCGGAGCATCTCCACCCGCCGGCTGTTGACTACCGTCGCGCAGAAGTACATTATCACTGAAACGAAGATTGGACTTGATAAGAAATTATCCACATTTTAGGAAGTATAAAAATTAGTCAAATTGAGGGAGAATTATGATGTACTAGCTTTTACCCGCGGCTCCGCCCGCGTGGGAAAAGGGAATTAACAATGCCATCTATTAACAATATCCGGAACTAAATATCTAGCAAATAACAAAACATCGATATCTTCCCATGGGGATGTTTTACCGCGGTAAAAAGTAGCCTACGTCACTCTCCACCCTTCTCACTATCTCCACACACAAAAACCATACCATATAATAGCTTGGTTGCGACGTGAAAGCCGGACAAACAAACAAACAAACAAACACACTTTCACATTTATAATATTAGTATGGATGCTCTTATTCACCTCATGGGACTGGTTTTTGGAGTGATCATGAAGTATGGTTGTTGATACTTTGAAGTAAATGTGATTGCTGAGCCTTGGAGTTAAATTTTCAGTAAGTCCCGATACAATTTTTTTTTTAAATGTGATGTAGATTAGTATTGTAAGTTGAAAGTCTTTGCAAATTAGGAATAGTGCTGGGGATATTATTTTTGACAGTTTGACATGACATTTTAATGACAGACAAAGAAAGCAGCGCCAGCCCACCGCCCCACAGCCAGCTCGGCTTGTTCTGGAGAAGAGAGCTGTAGCATGCTGACCTGCCGAGACAAAGTAGCAGGAAGCCACGGCGCTGACTTCGGCGGAGGAGTCGACGGCCACATGCTGCGCGGCCAGGAGCCCCAGGCCCAGCAGAGACAGCAGCGCCAGCCAGCCGCCCCACAGCCAGCTCGGCTTGTTCTGGAGAAGAGAGTTGTAGCATGCTGACCTGCAGAGACAAAGTAGCAGGAAGCCACGGCACTGACTTCGGCGGAGGAGTCGACGGCCACATGCTGCGCGGCCAGGAGCCCCAGGCCCAGCAGAGACAGCAGCGCCAGCCATCCGCCCCACAGCCAGCTCGGCTTGTTCTGGAGAAGAGAGCTGTAGCATGCTGACCTGCAGAGACAAAGTAGCAGGAAGCCACGGCGCTGACTTCGGCGGAGGAGTCGACGGCCACATGCTGCGCGGCCAGGAGCCCCAGGCCCAGCAGAGACAGCAGCGCCAGCCAGCCGCCCCACAGCCAGCTCGTCGCCAGCCACGGCCACAGCCAGGTCGGCTTGTTCTGGAAACATGCCAAAACCAATATATCTTAAACTGTGAATAATAAAATAATTAACAGGGGATATGCCCCTCCATAGAATGTGCTCATAAACAAATGGAACTTGGCGTAATTATGCGTTTTGTCCCGAGCGTCGCAGAGTAAACAGAAATCGTCCCACTTTGGGACGTTTCCGAGGACTTCACCTTTATAGCGTCAGTGACAGATCTACTTTTTTACCACTTCTAATACATATAGGTAATAATAGGTATATCCGAAATATCCGAATCGATCACAGATGGGTTTCTATCCTTTAAGACCAATAAAAACCGCTTCTGGAAAAGTGTCACTGGCTACCACGACTTTCCAACTAGTCCACGCTGTCTTCGGGTTCCTGGAAGTTCTTGGAAAGCTTACCCAGAAGGCTCCATACAGAAGAAGCGTGCTGAAGCACAGCTGGCAGACAGCTGCGGAGGCCACCAGGAGGTAGAGCCAGCTCCGGGCGAGCGAGGGTGTCTGGTGCGTTGCCAACGCTGCCCCAGCGTATACCACGACCACGGCCAACCAGCTTAGCTGCGATATAAAAGGTAGACATACATAAAGTCACGCCTGTCTCCCCTTGGGATAGGCCCAGATTCAGATTCAGACTCATTTATTACATTGTATGGTATTTGTACACGCTTAATGAACGTCATTAAATTTTTTAACCTCCGCCGGTTCGCAAAGTTGACGCTGCCGAGAAGAACACGGCAAGAAACTCAGTGTAACTCTTTTCAAAATTTACAATTGAATAATTTGATGCAGGCAGAATGTACATACAGATATTGGATTTCAAGTGGAGCTGGAGATACTTTTGGATACTGCAGATACTTTTTTATGGATGTGAGATAACCAGCGTGCATGCAACACCATCCGTCCGCTGCCGCCGTGTGACAACTGTGACTGACTTTGAACAAGAATGGTTAGTCTAGGTAACAGAAAGAGTTAATAGGATCATCAGTTGGTCAGTTACACGAGGACTCCCCAGGGACTGTTAGTGACTGTTATATTTAAGAGTCTCGTTCCAAGACACAGATGCGTTGCTACCCTTGAGGATTAAGATGGTCGCCTCTAAAGAAGTGTAACCGTAAATATCGTATCTGATTACCTTATGCCACTTACCGTACTAAAAACAAATATAATTCTCGTTCCCGTGCTCAGATTTACGCAAAAACAACACTTTTCTACCGGAAAACACATCGTCTTACTTCAGAATGTAACCAATTTGTAACTTAAAGAGATATCCTATTTATTATCAGTTAACGAGAAACAATTAATATTTAATAATACCAAAGTAATGATCACATCACACTATAACGTTATTTAAGTATTTACTCAGTTGACATCAAACTAAAGCCAACCATTCAATTAAAAATGATTGAATATCTTCAAATTGTACCTGTAATAAGTAGTGTAATGTAACAAAATGTGACTAACACTAACTGATTAAATTCCTGCAGCATAATCTACTATAGTAGGGGAGCCCAAGAGGGGATTTTGCGGGATACTCAAGCGCGTAAGTTTAATATACAGTGGGATACCTTGTACCCGGTTAAGTACCTCCACCAAATATGAGCCCCATATATAAATGGGGCCGTCAAGGATAAAGGATCAGATTAGTAAAAAAAAAAAATTTGTCATCAGAAATTCTTGAGCGCGTTAGATTAAGGTAGGGTGAGTTAATTACATGCTAAAAAGTGTATATTCCACTAATCTTACAATTTGAGGGTAACGTAAAGAAAGGGGAGGGCTACAACTTTGTAGCCCATATTCCACTAATCTTACAATTTGAGAGTAACTTTGTAGCCCTCCCCTTTCTTTACGTTACTCTCAAATTGTAAGATTAGTGGAATATACACTTTTTAGCATGTAATTAACTCACCCTACCTTAATCTAACGCGCTCAAGAATTTCTGATGACAAATTTTTTTTTTTTACTAATCTGATCCTTTATCCTTGACGGCCCCATTTATATATGGGGCTCATATTTGGTGGAGGTACTTAACCGGGTACAAGGTATCCCACTGTATATTAAACTTACGCGCTTGAGTATCCCGCAAAATCCCCTCTTGGGCTCCCCTACTACTATGGTCGATCGGGAATTCTTACGTTCTAACTAATCGAATTCTGGGAGCGCCGAGCGTAATCGTTTAATCATGTTCTTGATATCATACTATCTTATATTATTCCATCGAAACTAAATAGATAATCGTTTTCTGACTATTGCATCACAATTTTGGCTGGGTGGTCTGCCAGAGCCGGATTACGAGTCGAGTCAACATTTAGTTGATAGTCTCGGAGTCTCAGTGGCGGCGCACGAATACGAGATAGTATTAAGTACCACGGACTACACACTACTATGGATGGTATCACTCATACACTGTCGTCCAGGACTCTCGTGACTAAGCGGTAATTGTAAGAATCTCGTTCCATGTTTTCCACAGATACGATAAACACACCCTTGAAGACTAAGATGGTTGATTTGAAAAATGTTCAAATCAACCATCTTAGTCTTCAAGCAAACACTTAAATTGGGTTTAATTTGTGCTTTTCCTTATTTGTCTCGTAGGTATATCAGAATTTAGCGTTAGATCCGGCCCTGGACAGGCGAGTTGTACCGGGGAGTACCTGTCATAGACACGCCAATCACAAAATATGTACTGCAATCCGCCGTTGATAACTTATTAACTGAAGGCGTCAAAATTCTAGAAACATTGTGGCAATGACTGGCATTAAATATATGATTTGTTATAAAGAATCGTTTATAGTAACGCGGCTTGTAAGAATAGTTATACTATTTACTTTCCATACCTACTTATGCGAAAGCGCCTGAGAAAATACTTTGAGCAAACTTTATGTCGCAGCGATCTGCGACATGAATTTTGTAGGACCTTGCCAAAGGTTTTTTCTAGTCTTATAATGAACCACTTTGGAAATTCTGTAGAAAGTAGATGGTCTTAAATGAAAACTTTTTTATTTATGACAATTTCTTGATTAAATATAAGAAAATATTCAGTAGGTAATTGTATTTTGAGTTTTCCGCGTTTTTGTAATACATGTACTATTGCGTTCCATTTCACGAAGTGATATCAGCAATAACAAGAATAGCGTAGCTAAATATATTTAAATATTATTAGTGTAAAATAGTAACTAAACAAAAATAATAAATTGTTCATTTCAGTTTTAACTACCAAAACTAAACATAGATAATTGTAGGCATTACACCTCTTCCCCTGACATTGCAATTAAGAGAAGATAGTAAGAAAGAAATTACGATAATCTTGTGCATGGTAGCTTATCAATCGATAGCATCTAGCGTGCTGTGATAAAAACCTAGTGATAACGCGTCTTTCTATCCGACAGTACGGCTAACGATCTGTCAAGTTTCTTTCTATTAAAAGATGTGCCTACGTTCAAATTCTAGACCTTATTGTCAATAAAATACAAGCCATGAGCGTGCCCATAGTAAAATCTTGTTGTTACTGCGTTAGTTTGCACACAGGTACACTTATTATTGGGTATATTTATACGGTGAGTGTATTAATACGATTCAGTCCGTGTTATTTTTTATATATAAAGAAGTATGTGAATAGACCGGCCTTGGGTCGCTAATTGGGTTATTTTCCTGAAAAATGTTGAAATCTACTAAATCGTAATCTCCATTTATTTTGTACATAGAAAGAAACGTAATTTTTTTTTGCGATGAACAACCATACCTTATTTTTTCTTTCATATCTACTTATTATGTTATAAATAAATTAAAGCTGCAACAGCTACTTATATACTCACTAAAATGAAAAAAATGTATGTATGATGAAAACATACATTTACTTTACATGTTTTACACAAATTTCTTCAATAATCGCCTCGATGTTTTCACCAAGCTGAAACAAATAGCTTAGCTTCCAGTTTTTCTAGGTTGCGCCTGAAAATAGCAAGATTAACATAATTTCTATTCTTACGAGATGCAAGTAGGTAGGTAATGTTTAGTCATGACGTCAAGACCTTGGGCTCGCCGTTGTCAGCTGATACGCACGCCATGCGGATGGAGATAACCGGCGTTGTTTGTTTGGTAAACTTTTGTAGTCTTCGAATAATTTGTTTAATGTCGATGATAGAGAAGTGACTCAGACAACGACACTGTATCTTCTACGGCTTTGTTGTGACCGAGTTCAAAGAAGTATTCGCAAGTTCTTGAGTTGAGAATTTCCTGCTGACGAGGCGACCTCTTCGCCAATCCGCATTGCAGCAACGTATGCTACCTTCTCAGTTTCGTTGTAAGAAGAGACCCGGCCAGCCTTTCAAAGTCCACTGCTGGACATAGGCCTCCCTTAATCGGTGCCACTCCTTCCGATCCTGTGCCTTCTGAGTCCACCGATTTCCCGCTGACTTAAAAAAAACCCTATACCTAATGACAAATAAAACATTTGTATTTGAATGTGAAAATAAAAAAAAATTATAAATGTTCTTGTTGTAAGATGTTTGGTTGGTGTCCCAGGCGTGGGCCCTGCTGGAGCTGTCGGCCTACTGCCTGCTGGTGACGCTGGTGCCGCTGGGCCAGGCCGGGACCGTGTCGACGCACAAGTACGCCCTCTACGTCACGGCGGCTGTGGTGAGCGGCGTGCAGCTGATCAGCTCCATGCTGCTTGTCCTAGCTGCTTATAAGGTGATTCATGTTCAAATGACATTAGGTATATATTATAAGACAAACAGAGTTTCCGGTTACACTTCATTAGAGGCGACCATCTGAGTAACAACGCATCTATGACTGACTTGGAACGAGAATCTGAGTTAAAAATTAGAATCTGATTATAACTCTACCAAGCAGCTCTAGTGTAGATTGGTGGAGAGGTTAGTGTCAGACCCAGTGCCGAATGTACTGAAGCCACCTAAAGGTCTTCGACAAGGCGTAAAGATTATTTTGCAATTCAAAACAACCGGGACTGACGGTTCAACTCTAATGCACGAAAGCGCCCAAGAAATTTTGCCATTTCTTACATCCACTTAACTTGTATCACCTCCAGAAACTGCCCTTCCTCACGCTGCCGTGGACGATCGTGACGGGTATTCTGACCGCCGTATTCTTCGTGATGTGCCTGACCGGCATCAGCCTTATACTGCAGGACAGCGGGCAGTTGCTCGAGGTTGAGGCGCTCATCATACTGCTGCATTTGACTAGAGCTTGTAAGTAAGCTGATAATGCATCACATCCTTGTATAATGGGGGATAGCGCCGCTGCAAGCGCGCCACCCTGAAGTTTGATCGCTCCATAGAGAGCTGTTGGATTTTCTTTGACCCGATTATCATGGGGAAACGACGCACAAGCGCCCACAAGTCACGCGGAAGATGAGGAAAGGTCTGTCTGTCTGTCTGAGTCAATGCATCGTCTTGTATTGCTTCCTTTGTACATATTACTATAATCTGAAGGTTAGGCCATAGTCTATCACGCTAGCTAGTGGATTGGCAGACTTCACAAACCTCTCAGACATACTCATTGCCTCAGATGTTCAGCATTATACTACTCCGACCGAATTATTAACGTGTGGTGAAAACTACATACTAAAAATTTTCATTTAAAATTAGCATAAAGGAAGGACAATGGATTAAGTAGTTGGTATAAAACGAGATCTTCCACGTAAGGTTCTTAACTAAACTCTACCTCCTCTTTCGCATCGATATTGTCGCTTTGCGTGAAGTAATTCGAGTTTTGAGAAGTCCCGGTTCTATTCTGTCTTCGAATATATAAATCGGACCATGGATAGATAATATAAAAAGGAAGAGAGTTAAAAAATATTTTTTATTAAACAGTGAATTTATTTCCAGGTGTATCAGTATATTGTATCCTGGTGGTCCACAGCCGGCACAAGCAGATAATGTACGAGGAAAATGAAGAGCGATTTCTGCGATCTGGCAAGCTTTACCAGGCTGTTGGAACCAGAGATCAGGCCTTTTAGAACCTTTTAATGAAACTTCTTTGTAAGAAAAGTAATAAGTAATCAAATTAAGGCATTCTAAAGATCACTCTCCCTATGACCCTTCGAGTTAATATAGGTAGGTATAAGGCTGATGTAAAGTTTGTTTAAGTGATTTTAATGTAAGAGGAAGAAGCAAGAATTTAATCGATAATGTGTGAATGAATTTATTATTGAAATTTTTTTATTGTTCTAAATTTGATACATAAGAAATATTTAAAAGATTTTTATTTATACTTAGTTACCTACATACCTACTCAAATAATATTTTTTGTACAAAATACAATTTATAATTTATAAGATTTATTATACAAAAAAAAAACTAAGGAACGTATAATAGAAATGTGTGTAATCAAAACTAAAACTGTTGACCTCCTCACTCCTCAGAGGCGCGGTCACAGAACAAATATATTATTATACTGATGGCGCGGTCTTCGAACATAATAATAGAGCACATGGTATTCTGCAAGAGCGAAAACCGCGGCAATTGAGAGCAGCCATTAAATTGAATTTCGTTCATAATGCGATCAGTTTGTGCAAGTTTGCTGTTTTGGACTTTGTTAGATGTTAAGCCAGTTTCTAAATAAACTGCTTATAACCGCGCGAGTGTCTTTTAATTGGTTTACCAAACTAAAGTAGGTAGTTACTTTATTTTTTAATTTATTTATTTAATTTATCACACACAAACTTAAATCTAACATTATAGCCTAACCCAATTCTATATATATATACCGCAAAAAAAACGTATCAAGGACCGATGAAAATTTTTTACAAAAGCGTGTTTTTTATTTGTTTTGTATTTTTAAACGATGTTGTTATTTTATTTTCAAAAACAAATAAATACACAACTGCAAAAAATTAATAACATTATTTCTGTGTAACGGAACGTATTTGTATCGACATCCATGGCAGTATAAAAATAGCGCCTTGCGTTTATCTTAGATCCATGTCGTCCCATTCAATATTCAATGACGTCTGTCTGTTGACAAGCCGGCGGCGGCGCGGTGCGGCGCCAGATAGTTAATATAATACCTTCTCTTTCAGTCGTTAGTAAAATATATCCAGCTATCCTATTCTATTCCTCACTCCATCAAATCAAACGAAATGATTGTGGGCATAATGGGTGAAACAACAATAACTTACACACACACACAGTTCATTCAGTCAACTTCAGTTCAGTCAGTCATTCAGTCAGTCAGTAAGACAAGACACAGAGTACATTTTAGAGACAAGACAGACAGAACAGCACTGAGTACATTTTATATAGAACAGAGGAAAATATTAAACGCACTTGTGTTGTGCGTCTTTTTTGCTTGTTTGATGAATCTCGTAATATAAACCGTTATTAATTCGGTTAAACTTATTTATTATCATAATAAATAAGCGAGATTTTGCTAAGTCTGACGACGACCAGTGACAACTTTTATAAATGTGCTAATATTGTGAGTAAAAAATAGTGTGAGAAAAAACAAGTGTCTGTTGGGACGACTCCTATCTCCAGAAATATAATCAAAGGTAGAAACAATTTTCTTTAATAAAAGCAGATCTTATAAATTAAGTACAATGATATTCACAGTTAAATTTGATTCCGAGTATGAAATATTTTCTATGTGGCACACTGGCATTAAGAACTAGAATTCCTAAAAATATATTTTCGGGGCTCAGAGACTGCGTCGCAACGACAACGCCTGGTTATACGGATTCGTGGATGGAATAATTAATTTATTCACCAGCAAGACAATCTTATGTTATGTTACAGAATTTGGATTTTACTCATGGAATTCTCCAGTTGAACCCAATACAGATTCAATGGCTGGTATAATTATTTATGAATCATATTGGAATAGGTAATCGATATTACTGTGTATTTAGCAACTGTTACTTGTTAAAAATTATTTGAATATTTATATGTAAGGTGCCATCTAAAATTCTCAGAGGAAGGATTTATTTATTGAATACATTATAAGTACATATTAACTCTAAGATATTACATATAATTGCAACCTTCTCACTGTCCTACTGTTGGGCAATTCTCTCTGTCGTGGAATGGAAGCAGTAAATCGGTTATCTACCACTGAGCTTGATCAGATTGGCAAACTAAAGATACCTAAATTTGAGTACATGATGGAAACTCTCAGGCAGGCACAATGTTTTCCTACACTATCATAGCAGGTGATATATAACTGCTATACTAACAGTTGCTTGATTTGTAATATTTGCACCACATTTTAGACATTAATAATGCACAACATTAAACTGTGCAAGCAAAAAAAGCAGGAAATGCACCTGTGATACCCCTGGTGTCACACGTGTCCATAGACGACGGTGACCACTTACCATCAGGTGGCCCGTATGTCTGTTTGCCTCCCATTCCAAGAGGATACCTAACGGTGAGACAATAAGTGACTTGAATGTCACCAGTCTTTACTTACTATTTACTACTGGAAGATTACTAACAAGACATATTGTCACTAATAGTCCCTGCTGCTATATTCCTTATACCTCTATACAAAATTAGCTAACTCTCCCAATCCCTTTCAGATGCCTGGTGCTGCATGTTCGTTTGATATATATTTGTATTTATTTATAGTAGACTTGCCCGTTGGTACAATTGGTAGTGACCCTGCCTTCTGTGCCAGGGTTTGTGTGCTCGAATCCCAATCAGCCAGGATAATCATTAGTGTGGCAAACACTTGTGTGTCAATATCTACAGTCTCTGGCATAGTACTGGCACTACTGCATACTGGGGTCACATGGCCACATATGGGAATGTCCATGATATGTATTATTATTATTATTTATATTGATATAACTATGTAAAAAGTGGTTTTAACCATTATCACAGAATACTTAATAGTACAAGACAGATTATTACTGTCAAGCCATTGAATTATAATAATATATGTCAATTAACTTCTTGATAACTTCATTACTTAGTTCATTTTTAGGTAGTAGTTAGAGGCTGTACAGAACTTTTATTTTTAAAATATTTTATAGCTCAAAATATCCAACATATAAGGCCTTTTGTTACATTTTAGTCCACAAGGGTAGCAACATAATATCTGATGTCTCGTTCTGCATCTTTCAAGGGTGCAATGAGGGGCAGGATGGTGGTGATTTTAATAAATATCATCCATCAATGATCCTTAAGCATTCCTAGTAACTAGTTTGCTCCGGTTCAGTACAACTATTGCTCCCATTATCCTCCGGTGCCCTGTCTAGAGCAGGCACAATTAATGCCATGAGAGCGTCTGCCGCCAAGGTCGGCTAGTTTTGCTGGCCAACAGTACTTTGTCTACGGTCTAAGTGAAAAGCGGAATCGGCCAATAAGACCGCCATTTGGCCACTACGTTTTATGTCTTGATACAATTAATCGCGTAATGTAATAATTATGTAATTGCAAATGGTCCGTAGCTCATGTCTACAGAGTCACTGACCATAAAATATTGGGAAACCAAGGGTTTGTGGCTGAAAAAAAACTTTTGCTGTAGTTTATAAACAATTTCATGTTCATTTTTTGATATAGCGTCATGTGGCTTGCTTGCGTCTATTCAATGTGATCGACAGAGTTATGCAACGATGGGCTTGGTTGGATTGTGGTTATGTGACCGCTAGACATGATGGCAATCAATATTTCATAGTGTTATTTTGAACTGCCTGTAGTGGTCGCAAGCGCGATTTTAAAGCTAAAGCTGTAATACTTTGCCCAACCCTGAGCGGTTCGATCCCAGGGTTGGGCAAAGTATTATTCAGCATCCAACTAGAAACTCCTAGAAGTAGATTCGCTGTCTAGAATTGTTCCCGGTGTATTGAAATGTGCTCACCACCACCATGAGACTTAAACATAGTGAAAAGTGAGTGTACCCACAGACCTCTGCCTACTCTTACACGAACAGGCGTAATGTTATTTTCTTTTGTAACCGCTCAGCTCTCTTCGCTTGCGCCGTTCAATTGGACAGCAGACTGACGCACAATTGTGCGAAAATACAGCTTTTTGTCGATATCGGGTATTGTTCGCCACGTCCTGCGACGAAGCGGCGCCGCAGGTAGGGTTGCCAACATTTTTTCGACTAAATAGATTATTTTTCAAAATATACTATTAAAACATAACTACGTTTTTTTGCACTTCTTGAATTTGAATAGTAATCTGATGCCGCGTTCATAAATATCACTGGAGGATTCATTCCATCAAGTACAATGCTATATATTATAGTACGGTTGGCAACCTTAGACGCAGGCATCGGTGATATTACGGTACTGGCAAGGCAATCAGGCGGGAAACAGATGAACGGGTATTATATAAAAATACTAGGCGGTTTTATTTCTTATTTACTTGTATAAAATACTATGTTTCCAAACAATTACGTGTAAATAAGTTTGTTAAAGTGGAATCTCATATGAGGACGGACGTATGAGCTTTAAAATTAATATTCATAATAGAGCAAAGATACAACTATTATGGCTTTTACGTGTTCTAGACTTTTTAGGGGTCTGAGTGATAAAATATCACCGCGTTCTGCTTTCCCAGAAACGCACACGGGGTTGTTCTAACAACCAAATAAGTATAACTACTCGTAGACCAATAATTTGTCTCATGCCACTGCAGTAGTACATATTTTAGTTTACTTCGTAGATGAGTTACATTGTACTGTCTATCTGTATTATCTATTAAATATAATATTCCATTTTTTAATTTTATGTAATCTTCATAGACACTCTTGGGACTGAGAATAACCAGACGCGGCAAAGTAAAACTCATTTAGATCAGTGACGTCATTGTTGAAGAATGCGTAGCGTACGTCTCGTTAGATAGACATATGACGCCTTATTGACACAGAGGCGTCAGGTCACAGTTGGGAACCCCCATTGTTTATGTTAGCTCAATTAAATTAACGGGTAGTGGTTAATACAACCGACCGCTGTCTGTAATGAGAGCCGCGTCCGTGGTTGCCGGTACGTTGTCGGTGCTTATTCTTCTCGAATTCTCGTGACAACAATTTGACCAAGATTCTAATACTAAGTACTGATGACGTAACATTAAGGAAATCAATCTCTCGTTTTCCTGTTTCTTCCTGGAAATCTGTACCGATTTTAGGACTTTCCTTTTTGTGTTATGTTAGTAATAATAACCAGTTTGCTGGATGTCTGAAA
The DNA here is from genome assembly GCA_944567765.1 of Carterocephalus palaemon. NCBI lineage: Eukaryota > Metazoa > Arthropoda > Insecta > Lepidoptera > Hesperiidae > Carterocephalus > Carterocephalus palaemon. Next base: position 13,026,223 of record OX155651.1, read on the forward strand.
ATATCAATAAAATTGGTTGAATTTTTTCTCTATTATTTATTTATCATTACAGAAAAAATTAAAACGTATTTTACATTCTTATGTCACGACAGGGATATATAATTGTTATTTTATTTTTGCTGTAGCTACATTATCCTGGGACTAAACAGGGGCCTACGTATGTATGGACTAATTATCACCCGGTGTCCTCTTATGTGTTATAAAGTTATTAAGCTCTCGTATGTTGGAGAGTTGACACTTTTTTTAGATTATCTATTTTCTATTGCCGTCTGAGATACTGATATAAGATGAAGTTAAGATGACTGATGATTTTCTGTGTTGCCAGCATGTAGGGTTCAAAGGCGTGTCTCGTGCTTGGTTCAGAACGCGGTACTGAGCTGGTGGTGTCTGTTCCAGGAGCGGGCAGCATGGGGGTGCCGTACATCACGTCCTTCTTCTGGTGCATCAGCCTGCAGACGGGGACCAAGCTCATCAGCTTCCTGCACTTAGTAAGTCCATCCTCTGCTTTAAGAACACAGCTTGTCAACCTTATTTAGATTTTTTTTCGCTTTGGGGTGGAACTTGGTGTTGAAAGTCGGGTATTAATTTAATATTCTCTTCTTCTTCTTTATATTCTTAATAATTTAGTATTTTTGTATCTCTGTATGTCTTATATATCTATAAATATAAAAGGAGAAGCTGACTGACTGACTGACTGACTGACTGACTGACTGACTGACTGACTGACTGACTGACTGACTGACTGACTGACATATCAACGCAGGGCCTAAACTATAATGGTTAGAAACTTGAAATTTTGCACAGGGATTCCTTTTATAACCTAGGGGACCACTAAGAAAGGATTTTTGAAAATTCACCCCCTAAGGGGGTAAAAATGGGGTGAAAAGTTAACTATTGTTATGTCTAATTCCACGCGAGCGAAGCTGCGGGGCGTCCACTAGTTCTGTATAATTTTATGTTACTCTTTGTGCTGTTGTATTTTGTATGAATAAATTATTCGTTCACTAGCTTTTACCCGCGGCTCCGCCCGCGTGGGAAAAGGGAATTAACAATGCCATCTATTAACAACATCTGGAACTAAATATCTAGAAAATAACAAAACATCGATAATATCTTCCCATGGGGATGTTTTACCGCGGTAAAAAGTAGCCAACGTCACTCTCCACCCTCCTCACTATCTTCACACACAAAAACCATACCATATAATAGCTTCGTTGCGGCGTGAAAGCCGGACAAACAAACAAACACACTTTCGCATTTATAATATTAGTATGGATTAATTCATGAATATTGATTCGATCCTGTCTCGCAGGCGTGGGCCCTGTTCGTGATAGTGGCGTGCTCGATCCTCGCGGCGGAGGCGCGCGCGCGCGCGGGCTCGCCCGACGACGACGAGCGCGTGTACTCGCGCGCGTTCGCCGCCGCCACCGCCGTGGCCGTGGCCAGCGTGGCCCATCTGCTGCTCGCCTGCGTGCTCATGTACTCCGCCTTTAAGGTTGGTTACAAGCGGGAAAGCGTAGGATAGTACGATAGTAGTAGTAGTATATATGTACTAGTAGTAGTAGTAGTAGTAGTAGTAGTAGTAGTAGTAGTAGTATATATACTATTAGTAGTAGTATATATACTAGTAGTAGTAGTAGTATATATAGTGGTAGTAGTATAGGTATACGGTAGAACGATATCCGGGCGTAGATAGCTGCGCGCGAGGTGTCAATGCGGGGGACCAATAGATGTCCCACTGCTGGGTACGGATCTCCCCCACAGATACAGACTCTAGAGCATACTCCACCACGCTGCTTCAATGCGGATTGGTGGAGGGGTTAGTGGCCAACCAAGTGTCGAATGCTCTCAAGCCACCAGAAGTCTTAAAAATCATTTTTAGTAACTGTGTAATCTATTTTTGGCTTTAGTATATCATAATGATATGTATATTGTATAAACTATTGTACTTTTATCGCTGTTGGATTGCCTAGTAAAATAAATAAATAAGTCTTCGACAAGACTATTGTTTTCACCATTAAAAATAACCGGGACCGTCGACTTTACGTGCCCTCCGAAGTACGATAGCGCCCATGAAATTTTGCCACTAGCGGTCACCCATTCACAAATCGAACGGGCTTATACTTAAAAATAATAATACATAATTTCATCTGTTGGGTAACAGCGCCATCTATCATAAGTTCAATGAACCGTTTCGTGTACTAAATAGACAAGCAAGCTTACAAGTTAACTATATGTTAACTAGATGGCGCTGTTTTACAAGTTCCGATTAAATGGAATCTTGCAATCAATATTCACCCACTTCCACTGGAAGCTATCGAGCTGAAATTTGGCACACATATTTGGTTCCGATGACAATGCACTAAAATAGAAAAAGTTATAAAGTGCTTTTTTTTTTTTAAATTTTTTAACGGTATCTATATATAAAAGGAGAAGGTGACTGACTGACTGACTGACTGACTGACATATCAACGCAGGGCCTAAACTATAAGGGCTAGAAACTTGAAATTTTGCACAGGGGTTCCTTTTATAACGTAGGGGAGCACTAAGAAAGGATTTTTGAAAATTCACCCCCTAAAACGGGGGTGCAAAGTTAGTATGAAACTTTGCCGTTTTTGAAGTTAGTGAATGTCTAATTCCACGCGAGCGAAGCTGCGGGCGTCCACTAGTAATATAATATTAGTATACATGTCGGTCATGACACACCACCATATAATCCCCAGCGCAAGACGTGGGGCCTGCGGTGCTGGGTGTGGATGATGCTGGCGCTGTTCGTGGGCGCGCTGGGCTACGTGGTGGCCACGCCCATCGTGTACGGCTTCTCCGCCTCGGGCTCCGAGATCTTCCTCTACTTCCTCGAGGGCCTGCTGCTCTTCGGTAAGCCAGTCCCGACCGAACTACTCGACCGAGGGTTGGGCTGGAAATCAGCGGCTGTTGGTTTCCCACGGCCATTTGCTGAGGGCGTCCAATTTTCATCCTTTTTAACATTTATAAATCTACTACTTGTTTCATGTATTTTACTGTACCTAATTGCTGATGAAAATAAAACAATTTTCTTCTTCTTCTGATTCCTTGTCGAGTCAGCCCTTCTGTCGTAACACCGCACTGTAGATACTTAAATTTAAATATACTGTCGATGTCTTGGTTTTTTCGCGTTGATGATGATTGATGATTTTTGGTGATAGGAGGCTATACAGAATTGGATGTTTAGTTTTATTTTGTGTCATAGAAAATGAACCCCCGAGTCTCTCTTAGCCATTTTTCATGAAAATCTGTTCAGCCGTTTGACGATCATCAGCTCTTTTCTAGTTGATGAGGGGATCTGACTACCTTCCATGTGTCCTATCGATTCGAAATTTGGTACCGTATTACTTCAATAATATTGAAAGATCATGGTAAGGTAACCATGACTTTAATATTACATTATGTAGTTTTTTTTTTAAATTTTTGATTTACAGTTATTATAAGCTTATTTAACGATTTATTTATCGATTATTTATTTATCAGTGATTTATTTGATTCCAGCATTCATTGCGTACTGCATCCTGTGCGTCAACAGTTTCTACCTGATGCTGAAGAGCTCCGAAGACATGGATGGTCCCAACAAAACCAACTATTGAATTGAACACGATCACCAGTTAAGTATACAGGGTGAAATATAGTTTGCGGTAAGCAAGGCAAAACAAATATATAGTTGTCCAATGTAGGATATGTTAATTGGTGTGAAGTATCTCCAGCTCCACTTTAAATTCAATAAACAATAAATGAATTATGAATCTAAAATACCAAGCACCGGTGTCTGCTTATGTCGTTCTCAATTGGCTTTAATACTTGAATACATAGCTACCTTGTAGTTTAAAAGTCAAGGGAAAAAGAAGAGTATTTAGTACTTACTGAATAAATAATTGTTTCCAACCAAAATATTTTTTAAAGGATTCGGACAAGCAACATACACTAAACGTAGACAATATTTTCGAATTAGGCCTACTTAAAAATTACACCCTGTATATTTCTGGTGTAAAATGAAAGCTATGTTTGAATGCTGCTTGTTAGTTGTTAACTATTTACCAAACAATAGGTTTAACCCGACGCTGTACCACCGCAAATACATTCGGCGTTTCTATTCGGCTAAAATAGGCTAGTTTCGGATATATAATGCATTGTCTCTATCGCACTTTGAAAGTGTGATATTTTTGTAATATTCTTACGACGTAAATCCACAATAGTGGAATATTGATATATTTAATATTTAATTTACTATTAATCTCTATTCGATGCTATCGTACAAAAACTTAATTTAAGTATACATTTAAATTAGTTTATGGAGATTGAATTGTAACTGGCTGTCTCTTTCTAAACCTCGATGTGCGAATGAAACGTCGGGTACTGTTAGTAACTTTTTAGTTACTTAGTTAAGTTATCACATCCACTGCCATAATAGTGATTGTGCTTTAAGAAACAATGCGAAATATTAAGAAAAAACAAATAGTGTTGGCTGTCTCGTTCTTAATATTGCGGGATAGGCTGGGGCACATTGCTCCACTGGAGTACTGAAGGCATATATAATCTTTCAGCGTTAGTGTATCCTAACAATGTAGGTTTTCAGCCGGCAGATTCACAAAAATCAACGTTACTCTCGTTAACGGTGTAACGAACGATTAGACAGACAGACAGACAGACAGACAGACAGACAGACAAGTTCCTATATCGTACACGAAAAGGACACAGATACATAGATAATACGTGTCTGTATTCTTACTTCGGCAAAGTTCGACAACGATGCGACATTGATGAATCAAATTTGTTTCCCAATAGTTTTCTTGCAGTCTATTTCAGCTGTAATACTAACAATGAGCTCAGCCCACTACAATTGAAATTTAAGATTAGCGTAAGATATGTTGTAGTAGTAGAAGTGTCTGCGGCCGCGAGCATGCGCGGGCGCAGGACCAGCTTCCTGTTTAATGTTACTATACTATACCATATTACTATACTATAATAGAATACTGATTAAATTAAACCTAACACAACTGACTCGTGACTGATTCGTCCAAAGATGTTTTCCTAAACATTCTAAATTTTGTTACCTAATGAATTAAATATATTACTTAAATTTAATAAGTGATTTCGACTTGAGATACAAAGAAATTTGCACGTTATTACTTAGATGTATTAAACTTGGTCGAAGGTCTATTCGAATGTATGGCGTGGCTAATGAACACGTGGTCGTGGTCAAATTACATTTTGTAATAATCAATTATTATTTATATTTAAGTCATCAAATTACGTCATATGAAATGAAATAAGGCTTAAAGTAACAACCTGGTCATATTAATATATTATATAAATTCATATTAATATATTAATATAAAGTATCAACAGTGTCACGTCACAGTTAATGTATATTTTTGATCTTACAAATATATACATTGTATGATCAAACTATACATTGTAACATTCTTTGATATTAAAGTGGTAACCTTCAAGCATTCAGTGCTCGCAAATGACACCGTTTGGTTGACATTAGAATGTATAAGAATATGTCACGCACTGACGAGAAACGAAGCAAAAAGTGCACAATATGTGATCAGATTTGGTACCACTTTTACTATTGGTACCTATATCGGTGGCAACTAGATCGCAGCATTGGTTGGCAGGTGTTCAGTCTCGCAGAGACAAAATAACATTATGAGCTCAAACATTCGCCAATTTTACTGATTTTTATAAAGAGAATAGCGATAGAATGCTTTATTAAGTTTTAACCTGGAAGTTGTCATGGTGCAATCTTAGGAACATTTTATATTTAATTTCAATGGTGACCTGAAGTGTGTCTTAAAAACTATGAACGAAATAAATAAAATTAAATATTTACAGTTTAATTACATATATAGTTCATTATTTATATATTTTAATAGAAATTATATTGATACTTTCAAATGGATCTGGCTTTACGTATTAATTTTATTTTATTAGACTTGATCGATGCTTTGATTGTAGAGTTCTGATGCGTCAAAATAAAATCAGTCGACAATTTTCCTAACGTGGAGTTCTCACTCTCTTCTAAGCGGGTGCGATCGACGTCTTTATATTTGACTAGTGGACGCCCGCAGCTTCGCTCGCGTGGAATTAGACATAACAATAGTTTCGTTTACACCTAGTAATATTATATAGCCTATGTCACTCAGTGAAGATGCAGCTTTCTAATGGTGAAAGAATTTTTGTAATAGGTCCAGTAGTTTTTGTATGAAAACAGAGACGAAGGCTGGGAATAGATTTCCGATTTTTCTCTCCGATAGTCGGATCTGATAGTCCGATCAGATAATCGGAAGGCACTCGTGACGTCCATTCCCAGCCTTAGTTGCAACCTATCGGCACTGCATAATGCATCCTAGTTTTATTTGTCCATCAGATTCGATATCGTCGAAGCTCAATCAATTGTCTAATAAATTATCCGTAAACTCGACTCATGTCTGACATCGTTTACTCCGGCTCACACATGATGTGTTTTCTTCAAAGCCGAGTGGTTCAGACATCAAGCTCGTAATTTTTATTATTAGTATAGATTAATCGAATGTTATTACTAACAAACTATTTGCTACTTATTAAAATTAAATTAAACTAGTGCCATGTACCTAGTTGTAGGAGATAAGATTTAATTTAATTTTATATTCAATTATTTGCTGAGCAGCGTACTAACATTAACTTTTGCTGTATTCGTCTTATGACTTTTTGTGCATTTTATTGGGAATGTTCTGTTAAGAGTAAATATTTATGAAGATCACAATCTCACCTCACCGGACCTCATTATAATGTATATTACAATTTTAATTACTTTTTTGTATTCATATTCTAAAAAGAAGTTCTTTATATGACTGTTATTATTTACAAGCAATCAAGGCTGTATGGTATACAGCCACGATATACTCTGTTATACAGATAATGCGGCTGTATTTTATGAACTTTTTATATTTTTCTATCATATTGTGAGAATGTAATATTTTGCTTATTTGGAGCGCTACTTAGTTTTTGATAAACTTTTACTATTACTTATTACTAATTAATGATAATTAATTATCTACTTTTAGCTTTTGTGATGTATGTGTTATTCCTTCTGTAAACATTCCTTCTGTGAGTTCTGTCTTGCGTCCATTCATTGTTTCCTTTAAGGATTATTTATTTAGAATATGTTTAGCATTTCTACTGCTATGCTTGTGTACTTTCTTGTATTGTTTAAATGTCTCGTTGTTTATCTTAAATATAAAAATATATATTGTAAGATAAGATTATACAAAGTAGTTGTCTACTTCGAGTGAATACTTATTTGATGGTAAGTGCTACTTTAAACGGTTAACCGACTGTTCTGGAACTATCTTATGTGCCAGTATTGTGTCCGCTGCTGCTTACGAACCTGTATTTACTCAATAAAGTGATAGCTATTTACATTTTAATGTTAATAAATCTGTTTTACGAGTATTTATTTTTCTCCGGATTGTTATTTTACAAGTACTTTAGTGACGAATGAGTAAACTCTGATTTACCGTTAGGGCAGATCTTAGGTTTTTTTTGAAGTGAAACTTCTTTAAGTGCATGAGGGTGAAAATTTTTACGGATGAAACGGAAATGCGTCACGCAACATGCAACGTTCGTGACGAAGAAGAGGATGGGCGATAGAGAGAGTGAGATAGAGCGAACGTTTGTAATAAAACAACAAGACTTTCAAATGAATATTTATATTTTTTCTTTTTTTGTGTATATTTGAATATTTCGCCAAAGAAGTTTCACTTCTGACATGTGTACTTTGTACGCACGCACTTTTTGCTACTTGTTAAATACTCTATATGGGTTCGTAATTTCCCCTCTTAATCAGACAGAAGAAGTACTCCATCAGGGTGACTTTACGTCTGACCTCTAGACCTTTATACATATATTGTTGTTAGTCCTAATACCTAGTGGTGTGAGGGAGACGATAGAAATAATAATGCCAGAAACTTTTTCACGTTGGTTTATTCATCGGAATAGTCTTAATACGATGAAGTCTCACATTACGTAGATTTTGCATGATTTACTTCAATAAATATGTTACATTTCTATAGATATCGTGAGTACGGGCGGCGCTCGAAACACAAACTTAGGGCGAGAACCAACTCGTAGGTTTCCTACAATATAGAGCTCTTTTACAGCTAATTTCAAGATACATACCTACTTATAATATATAACAATATACAAATATTACGTAGGTACTTAATTATAGCCTCGTGGGAGATGTCCCGCCAGATCGCACGTTTAACTTGAATGCTGGCAACATTCAGCCAGTTAAAAAAAAACGAAAATATATCTTTTATAATAACTTGTGTTAAAATTAACTAAATAAAAATTTCGCGCGTTCATGTGATTCTTGGCGGGACATCTAATTCCAACAAAATTTGGAAAAATCACCTACATTCATAATAATTATTTAATTAAATCACATTTTATATTAGCCCGTTAAAAATATAATTCGTTACATCTATATTTAATTATTCTCGTCATAAGTTTGTTCGCAAGCTCCGGTGCCAGCGAGTAGGTGCACCGGACTGTCGTTGCCTTACATCGAAAACATCTTTGGATTCTCTTTTATTAAGTACATGCCTGGAATTCTTTAACAAATTCATACCAAAATGGCCGAAATTGTGGATAGCGCCCGCGACTAAATTATAAAGCAGTCGTGAAAATAACAATGAAATTCGTACATTTAACATAACATCAGGCCTCTATTTGCTGGAAGGGGTAGACAGAGCTGTGTAACATACTTTTAGTATGTGGACTGTACAAATTGGACATGTGAGTGTCTTTAGCAAATTCGACAGTCTAGCGGTCTGAGGAAGAGGTCCTGGCTTCGATACCCGGGTCGGTTGAAGTCAATCCTATTACTGAGGTCGATAGTACCTAGCGGTAGTACTTACCGGTTAACTTCTAGGTAGAGTGCTATCTGTGTACCTATGCCTACCTTTTTGAAAATACAGGCGTGAGTTTATGTTTGAGTTTATTTTTTATATGTAGGTAACAAAAACACATGTTTGTAGATTGCCACTACGAAAATCGGTACTGCTTACATACTAACATTAACGACCTTGCGGTAGATACTACGCAGTCCGCGATGATGCATACAAAACATGTTGCAACATCGATATAAAATCATGTGAGAAGTGATCGATTCTTTTGGAATGTTTTCGATGTCTCGTTTCGATACTTGGGAGAACTCTAGAGCCAATCTAGAGTTCGCTGACTTCATTCGATATAATAATTTGCTACATTTAAATTAACAATCGGAATGATTTAGTTCAGAAGTTACATAAATATTATTTTCTAAATTACTGCTTATGTAGAGAAGTAGGGAAGTTGGAGATGTCGTAGACAAAATAAATATAATTCGGATTATTATCACACATTTACGCATTTGCGTAACCCACAGACTACAAAAGAACGATTCATAATAAAATCACAGACAAATTAAGTAAATGTTACATACCTACGTACTTGTGGGTATATTATTAATTGCAAGATAAGTGTTAAAAGTAAGAACGCCTTGTAAGTACACAATGTGGAGACAGAACGTAAGAGACTAATACGTAGATGCTGCTATGTAGTCCGCGACGGTAACCAATGCTATGAATACAACAGCTTCGAACAGCTTACGAGCCGAAACAGCCGAGAAGGTAGGTACAATTTTAAAATTTTCCATAATCATCCAACACTTAGAATATAATTACTTTAGTACCGACGTCATATCCTACACTAATTCGATTTACATAGTCTTCCTGCCGATATTCCTTACAAGCTATAGCTCGCTCTCTTCCATGTCTCCTTTGGTAAACCATCCTGATCGGTCACTTTTTATTAAATTCGTGATTTAAAAATCGGGTAGTACCACAAGAGAGGATTTTAAAAAAATAAACTGTTTTACTAAAATTAATTTTTAAAATTATTTTATAATATAAATAAACTATAAGGCCAAGATTGTTTACCAATTGAGACATTTAAAAAAACCGATTTAATGGGCACGCAAAGCTTGTAGAAAGCTTGCGGCGCCAGAACTTTATACATCGCTAACACAACTGCTAAACGGATAAATACTTAACTAAGGGTATTGCACGAAAACTGGATTGTTAGACACTACTAACACTACAATGTACATAATTACACTCCGCTCCCGCGCCCGCTCCCGCTCTCGCGCCCGCTCCCGCTGCCGCCTCCGCTCCCGCTCTCTCCGCCACTAGTCCTTTACTGTTTCTCTGACTTGCCGCCACTAAAAATTCAAATTTTTCATTTTTGTGCACTTCACGAAGTCTGCAGGTTACACCGACCATTTATTAGTTCCACTTGATACACGCAAGATGGCAGCGTGTTGCACTGTTCGGCGCAGCGACCACTTTGGTTATTTCGCGAGCAGCTTTCACATTTTTCAGTATAGTCAAGTTCAATGCAGTGCAAATAGCAGTGAAACATAATTCTTGCATCCAAGATCTTTCGATAAGTGTGTTGGAATGTCACTCAGTGTGAATTCGTTTCATGGTAAGCCAGCAAAACCAATCGCTCGTGTTATTTTCCCGCCAGCCATACGCTGCTGGAGTTTCTGATGATGAAAAGGGCGTAAGAGCGTTACTGCAAGAATGTCATCGGCTCGACGAACGCGTTCCTCGGTATGTTCGTGTAGGTCACCGTGGGTCACCGTGGGTCACCGTGGGCGGTGGACGGCGATTTCGATGTTGGTTCCGAGCTACAGTGGTGGTTGGTAAGCGTAGTCAACGGCGGCTGGGCCAGCGTGGGCCAGCGGTCAGTAGAGGCGCGGCGCGTCGAGCGGCGGCGGCTCGGTGCCCACGTCGATGTCGGCGGGCCCGTCCTCCTCGCACGCCGCGCCGCAGCCCGCGCTCGCCCGCTGCAGCCCGCGCACCTGCAACACACACACACACACACTAGTTAAACATACATACACACACACACGCACATATACATATACACACTTTATCGCTTCATCTTTTTTATGGATGTAAGATGCAAGCGAACTTGCAGCACCACCCATCCGCTGCCGCCCATGAAAACTGTGACTGACTTTGAACAAGACCCAAATAGGGACTGGGATGGTTAGTCTGGTTAGCTGAGAGAGTTAATACGAACATAAGTTGGTGAGCTCGTTAGTGTGTATGAAGACTGGGGACTGTTAGGGTCTGAGCTCGTTAGTGAGTATGAGGGCTGGGCGTTAGCTGTTAGTTATTGTTAGTAAGACTCTCGTCCCAAACCAGCCACCGATGCTTGCTACCCTTAAGGACTAAGATGGTGGTCTCTAAAGAAGTGTATCCGGAAACCACAGCTCTCCAACCGGACCACAATTGCTTTAAAAACAATTTAACTCGATAGAAATGGTACTGGGTACCGTGGCGGGCGGTGGTACCGCCCCGGACTACCATTTAAAGGCAGGCACAACTTAATTCGCTGCATCTGTGTGTTGATTTTTGTCTATTTTTGTACATGCTCGTCCCTCCATCCAGACATTTACATCTACAAGGACAGTAGGTAGGCAGTAGATAGACAGTAGGTAGGTACTCGCGGGGGGGAGTGGGTACCTGCAGCAGGAGGTTGTTGGAGAGCAGCCGCGCCTGGTGCTCCTGCGCCTTGGCCCGCAGGCACGCGATGCTGTTGTTGCGGAAGGCCTCGGGGTCGTCGTAGGGGTCGCGGCCGTCGGGCGACGCGCGCCCCTTGGCCGACGACGACGCCGTCGTGCTGCTGCCCGGCGAGCTCTGCGCCTGCGACACCGACACGCGTTCGTTAGCATGGCGACTACCATAGCCGGCCCACTGCTGGGCGCGGGCCTCCTCCAGTCTCCTCAGACCCAGCTGCGGGAGGTATAGAGCATACTCGACCGCGCTGCTCCAATGCGGATTGCTGGAGTGGTTGGCCACCCAGTGTCGAATGATCGCAGCCCACCCGTGTTTCCACAAGGTACAGGAAAAACAAGCTTTGTCGAGGTCTTCGACAAAGCTTGTTTTCCCCATTGAAAACAGCCGGAACCGACCTCAATGCTGTTCTGTGCTACTGTTGTAAAGCAAACTTCCGCTTGAAGACAAGGCTGTAGAGTCCATCTGGACAAGTTGCCATGGGTTAAGTAGAGGCCAGCTTCGCAAGGAGACGCGTTTCCCCTCACGGCCTTCGGCCAGGTTACATTTATAATAGCGGACTAAGGGTGAAGCTGTTAGTTATCTCAGTCGTGAGGAGGACTCGATTTCCAGATTTATTTGCCGAATGAAGAGCCGCACGGGACTGCGCGAAACACACCATCCATTTTAGGGAAGGCGGCCGTATAGTTGATATCTATCTGGTAGTAGGATATCATCCTGGAATACGATAGTTTGAATAGCATACCTGGGCGTCGTGCGCGTCGTGGCGGTGCGGCGAGGCGGAGGGCGCGCGGTCGGGCTCCGCCTCGGAGCCCTCGCGCTCCGACCCCGACTCCTTCAGGTGCTGCGCCGCCTCCAGCGACTTGCGGTGCATGCCTGCAACCGAACAGACGTTAGCCACGTGTACGACTGTATACCTACATGGATATAACTTACATAGTTATACAAAGATTTTAAAAAAATGTTGCCACTTAATAAAATATTGGAAGTACAATTTCTTTCCTCAAAGCACCTCCGCGAAACGAGTGATAATGTGAGGGTCACGATGATGAAAGAAAAGGGCTCGATGCAGAACATACCTACAGCAAGTATAGTTGTCAAACAATATCAATACTTCAATACAAATATTATAAAGACATTTGTTTGTAATGTTTTCTCACAAAAACTACTGGACCGATTTCAAAAATTTTTTCACCATTAGAAATCTGCATCTTCACTGAGTGACATAGGCTATATAATATTACTAGGTGTAAACGAAACTATTGTTATGTCTAATTCCACGAGAGCGAAGCTGCTTCTTTTATTTTATTTTCATATTAAAGGATTAATATGAAAATAAATAAAAGAAGGAATTGGTAAAAAGAAGAAATCAACCTCATATTTTTACTTATATCTTTAGTTATATCTGGTACGCACCACATATTTACGTTGAACAAATATGAATCAATATAATAGCTACATTTTAATTTTGTTGTCTATATTCGACTTATGGAAAGACGACAAGCTGGCGCAAGTCTCACTGACAGGTGATATCCACTAAAAAAACTTGCTGTTTAAATATTTTTTACTACAAACAAATAAAGTTGCAAGTACATCGTCATATCAAGTCGTTATTAATCCCAAGTGAAATAACGCCGCATTCTGGCATGACGATGACGCAGCCACAAGACCACTGCATAATAAAGCGATTTACTCTTGGCTCGCAGAAGTTTTAACGGAATGCACAAACTTCCTGAAGAAATAACAAAACACATTATTTCTACTTCAAGTTTCTGCTTATATATGTATTTAGTTAGTTTTCTCGTAATGTATCTCCCCAACTTACCTGGGTATTCCTACAGTTCGCAACACTACTTGGTGAATGAATATCAAAGAATTACAACGAGAGTCAAAAGCATAAAAAAGAAAAGAAACTAAACACACATTCAGCTAGCCAGCCAGAGTCCAAATTACCTTAAACCTGAAAATGGATGTATGTTTGCTTTGGCTAGTCCGAAAGTTAGTTTAGTGTGGAGTGGACGCGCCCTAACCTACCGGATTAGTGCACATTGCCATACCGGGCGGTCACACCGGGCGCTAGGATTGATATGAGACAGTGAGATTGCTAAATCGTAATGCAATTCGGTTGAGCTCGCAGGCTGCTCTGTCAGGTGAGGCGAGCGGCGAAGGTACCGTTGGCAGGAAAGCGTGTCGTTTTCACGTTTTGTTGAAAAGTATTTAAAATCCTTATTAAGCGTTTAAATTCCTTATTACTTCTGACAAATGAATGAAATTAGTATCTACTTGGGGAGTTCGAATCCGGTCCACGCAGTATTCATGCGGAATCCGTATGTGATCGCAATTTTTCTTGGCGGTTCGTAGAAGGCGATAGGATAGATAGGATCCCTCTTACTACGCACAAATGAATATGGTCCACCCGTTCCAGGATATGAGGAGGTGATACCATGATTAGAGTATACCAAGAATACTCCTTAGCTCGAAACGACAGCTCGGTTGCGAGTGAGGGCAGATTTTCCTGAAATAACAGAGAGTTTCATCTCACCAAACTGTTCTCGCTAGAACAGCGACAACTATGCGTAGGTAATATCGGTTTCGTGACCATGACATTGTGTTTTTTTAACAAGCATTTAAATGTATGCACTACCCATTCTATTATTTTCTTTTTTATATTTTCTGTCATTAATTGGTTGTCTGGAAGAGATCGCTTTAAGCAATAAGACCGCCAACTGTTCACCGTAATGTGCTTAAAGTGTGTTTCTATCATTGTGTGTTTTTGTTTCTATTGTGTGCAATAAAGTATTTTGTATTGTATTGTAACTATTAACTATACGTACTCACAACGAGTCCACTATGCCCATCAGTGGCAGCAGTGGACAATCCTTGCCAGCCGGTGGGTAGAACTACATGGATGTACCATTATTCGCACAATCACAAATGTTGTCGCCTCGTTAGCCGGCCATAGTTGAGAACTCGCGGCTTGCTTCTTCCAGCTATTACCCCGCCAGCCCGCCGCCCGACGAGGCGTAAATCAAGTGGATTTATAGCAGCCGCAGCTCGCTAATGGCGCAACTTGGCGGCTGATGGCCGGCCGTAATGAAGACCGATGGCTGCACCACCTCACCACATGCCGTACTAGTACCTAGTAGGTACTAGTAGTTGTTCGTGGATCTCCGGTCTCGTGAGTTACGAAATGATTCGCTGTGTATTAATTTACAAGTCGGAATAATGATTGAGAATTCGTTTGTTGTATCGATAGCAGTTGCGATTCTTCGCATTCAGGCATCGCTGAAAATCAGCGCCTCGTCTTCACTGCCGCGCGCTGCTGTATTCTGACGTTTAAGGACGAGGGCGGTTACAAAATCGAAGCGCTAAGTTTTAGGTAAGGGACTAAGGCTAAAGACCGAGTGTCCCGAGATTTATATAGATTTATAGGATTTTGAATAGAATTTTTTTTTTAAGCAATGTTACACAGTCTCCAGATTTGTTGAATTTGAGATTGTTTGAATTTGACCTGTATGAAACATAATAAATTGAATTGAGACAACTAGTGAGATTCGAGAGAGTGGGCGCAATCCCAAATAACTTTATTAGTATTTTGTTCAATCAAATCAAGCTTTAGAGCGCGACGACATCTTGGCGATACAAACGTACCAATATTCTTTATATTTAGGTTTTTGATAGAGATACTTCATTATTTGTATTATTTTCGATCTCAATGAACTCGCAACTTTAAGTGAAAACTGTGTGCAACCAGGAAGTTTCAAATAGCTCCAGTAAAATGTCAACAAAACCAAATTAAATAACAATTTCAAGAGCGACCTGCGTGTCGGTGAAGTATATCGACGGCGTGGTCGGGCTGCGGCGCGGAGCACTCGTGGACGTCGTAAACATGAGCGGGACATAAACTCGCGCACACTCGGAGGTACAAAGGAAACAGCTTGACTTGTTGTAGATTGCTTTTTTATGTTAAGAATAGCTAACAACATGCCCTTGCCGGTAGTTTGAACCATAACATTCGTGTATACGCCTGCTGGAAACGCACAGCAATGTGAATTGAATCTCGGCTTATTTGTTTCCTAATTAAAGGGACTTGTACCTATCACTGTCACTGTTTGAGTTAACACGTTGGTTAATTTGATCATATAATCCTTTTATCCAAATCATTATAAGTTCTCCTGCATATCGACCCCAGCATTAACAATTTGTGATAACCTCGTGCTTATCTTCAGTTGATTGGATTAGAAATCAAGTCATATGATAAGTTCATACCGACTAAGGCTATTCTTTTACTAAGGTTTTGTGTTCATCTTTCACATAAGTATTAAAATTCTTGCGGAAGAGACCATATTAAGCATGTGTGAGAACCTACATGAACATATTTCTTAAATTATCTCGTAAAAATATTTAAATTCAGGACCACTTCAAACATACGAGTACCTTCAACTAGCAGGCGCCATAACTCCTTGGCCGTGATAAATAATGCCATGGGATTAGGTATTCAGGGGAGAGGTTCCTTTGGCTGTAAAAATCTCGTAAAACGCGGGATATTAAAGTTCCACATCGCTCGTGGGGACTCGTGGGGGTAAACAACCCCGTGTGTGCAGCCTGGGTCGTGAATACCCAATGAAGGAGGAATTAAATTAGAGCTGACATTGCTAAAAGATCTTCTTATGATTATGATGCCCCGTTAGTCTAGAGGTCACAAGCGGGACTGAGGAACAAGAATCATATTAAATAGCTGGAAAGAATAACTTGGGCTTCCAGTGGCACGGAGGCAGGCGATGCGTGTAACACAACCCTTCAGAGAAGTACACGCGTCAAGTTATGATAAGTTACGATTTTAATGTAGGTACCACCCATATTAATAAGTCTTTGAAGCAATTGAACGCTTATGTCAGAATTGAGCAGGATAGGAGCCGAAAACAAAACGAATGTTTTGCAGACAATATTGCGGTTAGTCCTAGTTATTTATGAGGCTAAATACGTCACTGATATTGCGATTGGTAAATTTTAGTTATGCTATGTAGAGATTTGTAGCAAAAGATCATCGTGTCATCATCATGCTTGCGCTTATTGAATCATTTAACACGACCACCTACTCGTACTGTCACGGTTTAGAGAGACAATTTGCTTATTAATAACGAACCATCTAGAATAAAACTCTGCATGTTGTTTGATTCTCCTAGATTAATTATTCTCTTGATCGGGCCTAATCGGGCGCCTACTCAAACGAGCAACCTTCACTCAGCCGCCTTTGATCAGCCAATCCGCCTCCACAAAGCGCCGCGTCCTCGCGAGCTACTCACTTAGAGCCCTCGTGAGTCTTTCAGGTGTCACTTTTCGCAGGCTTTTAGAGAATAACATATTGTTTTACAGGCTTTAGTGCTCCGACGCAAAGTAATCTCTCTCGGGGTTTAGCCACCGCATTGTTCGATGTTACTTTAAAGGACGGAGTCATTGCCTCCCTCATCTTTGATCATCTATACGTTATTAATTTCGGCGATGATGAAAGGAATTGCCCATTAGGAAACTTACGGAACACCGCGTAATCAAAGGCGGCTCTTAGCGAAGCGAGTGCATGCTTGTGATGTGGCGAGGAGCTTCGGAGTCACTTGCGCAGCGAGCATTGTTGCACATTCTGGTAAAAGGAAATCTTTAGAAGTACGAAATTCGATGGCGTTACGACGGAGAGCACTCGCGGTAATGGTAAGGGCGGCACCACACGCGCGGCGGTGCGCTCGCGCTCCTGACTGATCGCGCTTTTCTGAGGCTATCAATTTCGCTGAAGATTATGTCAAGATTTTTCACCGATATTATGGCCTATCGCTTATTGATACGCTGATTAATATATACAGGGTTACAGGTTAAGTCGACCTATTCCCGTTAAGGGCGTGTAGTTTACATCGTTTCTGACTGATTTGATAATAAAACACCCTATCCTAAATCTAACCGTTTTCGAGATATTTGAATTTAATTGTTTTTGATAAAAAATACCCGATTTTCGGCTATCAGCTTAGATATTTTGAAATGTGTAAGTCTTATTATTACTGTTATTTGATTTTTTCATGTAAAATAAGATGCTTTACTACCTCAATAACCAATATTGTACGTAAAATGAATAAATAAGTCATTGTAGATGATTGAAACTCATACAAAGTAATAAAAATTTAGAAAGTTTATTTTTCTATCAATAAAATCTCAAAAAAACATTATGGCCGCCGTTTTGCAGATGTACTTAAAAATATCTACGTTTCATCAGCTATCCAACGAGGTATAACAATCTAGGGTTATAATAAACATTCATAGAAAAAACTTAGTTTCATTGGCTACAGGGAAGGCAAACAAAAGTTAAATAAAACGATAGTGAGTACAAGATACTACATTTATTAAACTTTAAAGTTCCAACAAAACATCTTAAAGTCTAAATTTCATGCTCGACATGTCCGCCTCTGTTTTGCACACATCTTCGCATTATTTTACGAAGTCCACTTTTTATTTACTACACCAGTAGTAAATTTTCTTCACATTTCATTCGCCGCATTAATTATCCTGTTTCTCAATACAGTCGTCAGTTGAACTGACGAAATTGGGTTGGGCTCACTGTACACGAGACTCTTCATGTGCCCCCACACATAAAATTCATGGGGGTTAGGTCCGGACTTCTGGCTGGCCAGGGTAAAAGCCCACCTCGTCCAATTCATTTGTTTGGATAATTTTTGTCCAGCCATTCTCTGACACTTCTAAAATGTGCAGGGCAGCCATCATGCTGAAACCACAATCATGTCTCGAATCAGACTAAGTGGCAAATCATCTAGTAGGTCACTTAGGTCTCGCAGGGAGCAGGTTTTCGTAGTATTCTCCATTTAAAGTGGACTTCGTAAAATAATGCGAAGATGTGTGCAAAACAGAGGCGGACATGTCGAGCATGAAATTTAGACTTTAAGATGTTTTGTTGGAACTTTAAAGTTTAATAAATGTAGTATCTTGTACTCACTATCGTTTTATTAAACTTTTGTTTGCCTTCCCTGTAGCCAATGAAACTAAGTTTTTTCTATGAATGATTATTATAACCCTAGATTGTTATACCTCGTTGGATAGCTGATGAAACGTAGATATTTTTAAGTACATCTGCAAAACGGCGGCCATAATGTTTTTTTGAGATTTTATTGATAGAAAAATAAACTTTCTAAATTTTTATTACTTTGTATGAGTTTCAATCATCTACAATGACTTATTTATTCATTTTACGTACAATATTGGTTATTGAGGTAGTAAAGCATCTTATTTTACATGAAAAAATCAAATAACAGTAATAATAAGACTTACACATTTCAAAATATCTAAGCTGATAGCCGAAAATCGGGTATTTTTTATCAAAAACAATTAAATTCAAATATCTCGAAAACGGTTAGATTTAGGATAGGGTGTTTTATTATCAAATCAGTCAGAAACGATGTAAACTACACGCCCTTAACGGGAATAGGTCGACTTAACCTGTAACCCTGTATATCGGGTCTTATAAAAAAAATATCAGACTGATTTTGAGACCAATAGCGATCGCTACAGCTGTAACCACCTGAATTCCAACATTGTTTTTCTGATCGATAACCAATCATTCCAATCGCATCGCTTACTTCATCGACTCATACGTTGTATTGAGATTATAATGAATTTACATCTTCATAATCCTCAAGGAAAAATACCGCAAAATAGAGATTAAACGTTTTATAAGTCGCGGATTCGTCGGCGCGGCGTATCGCGCGTCGTGTGGTCGCACCTTTACAGCGGTGGTGTCATTTTGCGAGATAAAAGAGTGATGCACAAAGCAAGTGTATAATAGGCGAATAATTCTGTAAGGTGCACTCCGGGTGCATTACTATCCATCTGGCAATCTCTCCGCACTTTGATGTCGCGACGAGGGCCGCGTCCAAATTGTGATGAATTAAATCGAAGAGATATTCAAATGTGATTATTTTTAATGTGAAAGTGATTTGGAGGAAACGCATGGCGCGAAAAGTTAAGCGACTTCCGTCCTCCACCCGCCCTCAGAATTGAAAGCGCGCGAATCTACTTTGTTATTCCTTGTTGTTTTGTTAGATTTATATTGGACACTGGTCTTAATAAACTTTAATTAATTGTAATCTATATTATAAATTGATAAATCATTCAATGACCCTGACAATCAACGCCCAGCCCTAACCCTTAAGCCTACAAACCTGAACGCACACAGGATTCCTTCATTACATAGATAGAAGCACTTTAACGAGGATTTATATTATATTAATTTTGAAATGGTTCTTTACATCTACTACTTATACAAGTACTAATTACAGTGATACAGTCATCAAGTCTCATATGATATGATGATAGTGGACTGATGGAAGTTATCGATAGAAAACTTGCGACTTGCGCGCAAGCATCGAAATCCAGATGAGATTTTGATTCATAGCTCTGTTTGTTTACCAGCTTGTCGTATATTTTGTTGCTATTGAGTCATTGGTTTAGAAGTATGTATGTACGCCAGGCCTTGCCATCTGCAGCGAGGCCCTACTAGACACTAGCTCACATGCAACTTGCCATTACTTGCCACGTTCGAGCAGGTAGGCCCCAGCGGCGTGGTATCGCGGTTAGCCATCAGTTAAAAGTCAAAACATGAATCCTTAGAATAATGTAAAGAACATCAACATTCATTACGAAAGCGTTTATGAGTTTTTACGTTTTTACGCTGATCTTACGTTTTTTTCTAATGACGGAGTCCAAAGCTCATGTAAAGTGTCAGCGTGTGCCAGCATCGGCCACGCTTCTCCAGCACTCGAGGGCAGCCTGAAGCATCCCTCTGAATAAGGCACCTCTACACAACGCAAGGGGAAATTAATGAAGCCAGCTTAACGGCAAGGGCGGCCGGGCGGCCTGAAGACTGCGCGTTGATTATCTGCCATTAATTGGATATTTGCGTGCCGCATATCAAGATTATTAGTGATGTGCCTCTCAGTGTGCTCAGCTCGCAGCAGGAGAGGCTGTGAGCCGGGCTCGAGAGCGCGGGAGGGCGCGGGCAGGCAGGCGAGGATGTCGGCTTCTATCCGGGGCTGCAGTGTCTTATGGTTCAGTAATTATGAGTACTTTACCGTGTATGAAAATTCAATACATAGGGTATTAAGCCCTATTCGGTTCTCTAGATCTAAGCAAGTAGTTCTAACCAGGGACTAATGAATGACAAGTACCTACTGAGATTTAAATAGATACCGATATAAATTGTATGGCATAGACAGTGGCACGTGTGCTAGGATTTACAATTCTACATAAATTAGTTGGATTTATATGATTTATATTACGTGTGATACTTAATGAACTTGTAAAGTTTTAAATAAAACTAGTTAATTAAATAAAGCTGAATCGCACTAGAACTCCATCACACACAGAACATCATAATTTAATTTCAATATCTACTGAAGTATGATTCCTTCACTGCCATCTAGTATATTCTTAATCGTTGAATTATAATTATGCACACTCATTCAATTTATAAGATTTAACCAGTTTTTAATAGCAACTAAGCATCCACATGTAATATTTCATCAGAAAATCCCTTTTTAAACTTTCTTATTGCAGTATAGAGTTCTCTAATTGTGGAGTGTTCGTCTAAAAATAAATGTGCTGTACTGAAACTTCTTCATATTCTTCTTATAGCTTCTTATATTCAGGTATCTTATTCTTGTTCATGCCTGCTCTATCGGAGTCACGAGCCGAGCGGATTGAACCAATTCAATCAAACCAATGTCACTTTTTTATTATTTAAATACGCCTGCATTATAACAGAACGCAAAAAAAAATATTGAAAGGAAAAAACAAAATCGCATCGAGTTTATGTATCTGAGCCCTTGTTTAGTATGAACGATACTTGGCTTGGGTACAATAAATAGCCGGACAATAATTGGGTAGAATAGATAGTTGGATTCAATATTTTTATCCGAATAATTTTTGCGAACCCATCAGACATGCAAGTGGTACCTGATGGTACGAGTCCACCTTATCCGTGGAAGAAGGAGAAGACTGGAGAAGCCCGTGTCCATGTACACGGGGTTCTCTAGACCATGTCCATGCCAGACCCAAAAGAATATTATTACAATAACCTTTTATTGTAATAATACTCAGAATTAATCTAGGAAGGGCCACCAAAGTGTACATTGATTAGGTAGGTACACAAGATGAACATAATTCTAACTTTCCGTTTCCAAGGCCATTTCTAAGTTCAAATATAAATCATAGTTGAAAACCAACCAACCAAGACTACTTAAGAATAGATATTATACAATTGCTTTTGTTATTCCCTGATATTGATATTGTGGTTGGCACCTGTCCACTATCACAGCAATCCGCATTGGAGCAGCGTGGTGGAGTATGCTCTAGTCCTCCCGCAGCTTTGTCTGTGGGGGAGACCCGTGCCCAGCAGTGGGATGTATATGGGTTGCAGTTGCAGCAGTAGCTAAGCTGTTTTAGATAGCTTTAGTTGTTCTGAATCTTACTTGAGAAAGTTTTAAATCTGGCTTGCCATGAAAACGGCATTTTTAAACCATGTCAATTTCACATATCACAACACCACACCTGCTTTTCCCGAAAGGGTAAGCAGAGCTATGAAATATGGGTGTATTATTCACCAGTTACATTTCCTCTCCAGGTCCTATGTAGTAAATAGGGTGATTCTATTGCCATTCGCTCGGAGTAGTGCCCGGATCTTGCTCCCACTACAACATTCCACACAACGAGGCAGTTTGTTTTTAGTTGGAAGCATTATTTTATTTCCAAAACGACACAAACATCGCAAGTGTTCCGCAGCCGGAGACGGGACGTAATCGTTCACTTGTTGACTCTCCGGCCACAACCAACATTTCGTGGCCGTCTAAATATGTACTCAGGTAAAAACCGAGAGAGTTGAGTACATAATTAATATGTAAGCGCAAGGCAGCCCTTTAAATCTGCCTTAATCAAGGCTTAGACAATACGGCGGCCATATTGGGGGCCGAGCCTCCCCTCCGCGGCGGCGCGGCCGCGTTCACACCGCCAGCCGACAGCCGACAGCCGACAGCCTGCGTAATGAGTCGCCTAAGTCGCCTTCTCGATGTACGACTATACGTTGCGCGATTACTTTATATCAGTATTTTGTGTTTTTTAAAAGCTTTTATTTAACTTCACTCGTATGTATGTCCTGGAATCTTGCAATCAATATTTCACCTACTTCCAGTGATGCTTTCGAGCTGTAATTCGGCACACATATTTGGTTCTGATGACAATGCACGAAAATAAAATGAAAAGTTGTAAAAGCTTATTAAAAAAATTTTTTTACTATTTTATTTTATTTTATTTTATTTATTTATTAACAGTAGTGTAGGTAGTGAATTAGAATACCGATTAATTTATGTACTATGGTATATTCGCTTTCCATTCCTTTTCTAATTCAATTCTCGTAAGTAATTTATTTGAAAATGATTATAATTTATATTCCTTTTAATAAAATTGTGTAGCCATTACCAAAACTACTTTATGAATTAGTTAGATTTGATATGTTAAGGAACTTTTAAATAATTAACGCTTTGCTTTGACTAATAGATTTTACACTGTCTGCTCTATTAAAGAAATTAATATTGATCACACATTTTTACTCAACTAAAAGCCAGGCATGATTGCCTGTTTTAATAGTTTACCTTTTGATTTGTTGTTCTTATTAATTCTGCTATACATAAACGATTTATTAGCTTAGGTTCTACTTCTACTTATTGGTTAGTAATGCACGCTGGATATAATGTTAATATACACACTGGTTATGTTTCTTTTTCTAGTTAGAGATAGATTGAAGAATAGAATTAGAAATCTCACAGATTGCGAATGAGAATTAATAAACGAATAAAATTAAATACTAGCGACACAGTCTAACATTATAATGAGAACAAACAAGATGTTATATTTAATTAAAGTGACTTTAGATAATAATAATAATTATTATTTAATTAATTATTTAGATATTTATTTTTTAATTAAAAATAACAATTTGACTGACTTGTTTTCGTTGTGTTTTGTTCGATTCAAGAAGGTATTTTTGACTTACTTAAATACATAGATGTCAAAATGCCATGAAAACCTCTTTTCTAGATCTAGTAGACGCAAATGTTTTGGCACAGTCTGACCCCGGCCTTAGGCAGACTAATTGAATCAGCACCCTCTAGCGGGTAGTAGCCGCAGCCTTTGTTTCATCTGGAGTTAGCGACGGCGACGGCGTGGCGGATGCAGCTCGCTACAGCCTTAAAGACTAACGTTATTGTAAGCTGACAATGCATTACGTAGCAATGGTGCTAGCCAGTGCTGAAATAATGGGGATGATGCGTTGAAGGTAATTGAAGTCCATCAATCCGCATCTCTACCTTTCTACGGGGAGTCGCCCAACAGTGGGGCAGTTGTGTTGCGAGGAAGAAATGAACCAAATAGAAGAGTAGGTATGTTTGTAGTTTCATAAAGTTGAACGGTCATTTAAAAAGTATTTTCGTTGGTTGAGCTGTTCGCCTGTTACTGTTCAATCTCTACATGTTGCATTTAAGTCACAATGAATCGGAGTAGCTATTATGGAGGGGCAAAAACAAATTATTTTGTAGCTTAAATTAAAAAAATTTGATTGATGGTCATGATACGAGGAAATTTATGAAGATATTGTCCGCATTCACGTTTCTATTTGATTTGATCTAATTGAATAATTAGAGAGCTGAATATATTGAGTGATGTTTTGATTCGTATGATTAGGATTAGGTCGTAGTTCGCCAGTTTTTAGAATAATATGTTTTCTTATTTGCATCCATTATTATGTTACATATTTGCAGTTAAACAAGGTTTTCATATTCAATAACTTCCGTCCTAAATCCTCATGAACATTAGAAACACAAGCAAATGTAAAGCAACTGATCTTGTTAGTAATATTATCAGAACAGAAGCAGAAACGTCTTAAGTAATCAGAGATTCAAGAGATTAGAATTTATGTACCAACCTACTGGCTCAGACAGTGTTGTAAAGTGTTGCTGGGACTAGGGACATAAAAGATACACCCAAATCGGGTTGAGGAGCCATTTCCCTTGTTTATTTGCCGCCAGCGAGCTGCAAGCCGCTGTTTCAAATAAAAGCTTCTCATAAGCCTCAGATTTCCGCTTTCGTCTCAACAACGCGTCCACTCCACGACCATTTTCGACTTTATTCTAACTAGATAAGATGCATTTCAGCTGTTCAGCGCTGCAAGAGTTGACAAGAGGAAGCCTTCCTCTGAAAAATGAGCATCTCTCGTTGTCGAGATTAAAAATTATGCGGAGCTTTGTCTCCGGCTTTGTTTGAACAACAAGCGTTTTGCTTTATATTTTGTTGTTTCTTCGTAGAACACATTAGTTTTAATTTATTGTAGCTACAGTATCATGATAACCGGAGGGGAAGAAAGTCCTCGAATGGAGACCACGACTCGGAAAAAGGAGCACAGGTCGCTCTTCGACAAGGTGGACAGACGACCTGAAGAAGACGGCGGGAAACCGCTGATTCAGAAGGCACAGGACCTGTCGGAGCGGTGTCGTTTAGGAGAGGCCTATGCCCAGCAGTGGCCCTAAAAAGGCTAATGGTTGGATTTATCAATTATTGATAATCATTACCTGCTGTATTAGGTAAGTACTTTGCCTGTATCAAGTAGGTAATCATGTCTTGTTGTATTTTTTTGCTTTGAGTATCTACTTATCTACAACATTTAGGTAGCTTCTAATAGTACAACAGCTAATAGGGTAATAAAATAATAAAATTACCTAATACTGTTAGGAATCTGCGTTTTCAGTCTGAATGTATTACAAAAAGCGTTATGAAACCGCGTTACAAGGATGGGGAAGCTGATTGGATTTTGTTCAAGAGTCGGCTAATTAAGACAACTTTGGTCGGCGCTGTCGGGCGGCCATTTCGTTTGCGTGTTTGTTTGTTCGGGACTCACCGGGCCGCGGGGCGCGCGGGGGGCTACGGGGGGCCGGCGTCGCGCCGCGCGCTCGTCTCTTGAACAAAATCATCACGGTATAGCTTTTGTATTTCAACTCGCATAGCCCTAAACTAAATTGGGTTAGCTGCTCTGAGGAAAGCCAGTTCGCCATGTCTAACTTGGCATCATCAGAGCAGACCCTTGAGGTCTGTCATTTCTTAGATAACCGAAACTAACCTGTTGCCCTGACATAACTTGAGTCACCTAACTATTAGGTCAATAGACACTGTTACCACGGTATAAAGGGTTCTGTTACCACGGTATAAAGGTTCCTGTTGTATCGCGGTCAGGATGGTGGGCATGAGAAATATCATTACGAAAATCAAGATTCAGTCGTATTTCACCGTCTGGTTAACAATAAATAACAAAGCAGCAGGTATTTTTAGGAAGTGGTTTTCATGTACAATATTTTCAAAGTCACATGAATATCAAACAAACCGAAATTGAAAATAAACACAAATTGAATTGGTATACTATGAACTTACCAGTGAAATTTATCACCATTCTGGAGAATAGTTTCATAATTGGTATGAACTCTGTGCATCTCAAGCATTATTAGGTGATTTTATTGGTCTATTTGCCGTGGACATACTCGAAACGCAACGCATCGCAAGAAATAATGCTACTACGTATTCGCACCTGCAGCATTCTCCATTTTACCTCCTTTTCTTTGATCGTTCACTGGTATGTTTCTTCGAGATCAAGACTCACCGTGAGTTATGGATGTACTAGTAAGCGAGGACAGCAGACGGGCCTACGGGACCTGTGTTCTAGCATACATACGAGTAGTTGCTGTCATTATCACCCTTCGTCACCAGCGGCACCTAGCAGCGTGATCAGCGGCTGTTACGTGCTACTTACGTGCGGGCGGGCAGCACCCTAGCGGAGAGAACTGACGCCTGTGAGCTAGACGTGACTATAGGGACTCTAGATGGAGGCGCTCGGCAGACGATGCGCGACCGACTGTAGTGTTCCGAACGTTGCAGCGATGATAGACTCGTAAATGTTTACAACAACAACCAAACAAGCTGATGTCCAAAGATCATCTTATCAGAATTTTAATAGATTTAGTCTAACCAAAAAGCAGACGGGTTGCGTATGTGAGTGGTCACGGATATTAAAGCCTAATAAAGCCTATAAATAAACTTGGGTATGTGTTTTATAACACTTCAGTTGACACGTGCAGCAGGATGGTTGTTGTTGCAAGCTTGTTTCCTATCCAAGAAATTAAAATGATCTCTTTCCATTCCGATGGTTTCCTTAGCAGAACGTCACACTCACAGTTTGCGTCTGTCGACAACGCGACAATCGCGGTCGGCCGCTGACAACAACGCGGTCGGCCGCTGACAACAACGCGGTCTTTGTCGCAAACTCCGTCGTCTGCCAAGCGTCGTATCTAGTCGTGAGAGTCGTCACGAGAGTGTAGCTCTGAACGAAATTCGGAGGGATAGCTGCATGGGGTACAGCCCGGGTAGAGAGGACATCGTAGAAACCCGTAGACCCTCCAGTCGGATAAAGAGAATGCGAAAGCCGCCGACAAAGGAAGCAACCCACTAGCACGTACGCATCCCCGCCCCGTATCAATAACGATATACTTTAAATGTCGACTTCTGCGCATTCAAGTCAGAGCTACACTCCCGCGCCGCCCCGTGTATCTACCTACAGCTACAGCTACGGCTAAGTCTACAAAAGATACAAAGGTAACGCACACTCACCGAGAAGCCAGGGCGCGACGGAGTCGTTCTCCTTGGCGCTCTTGAGGATGGTCTCGGGCAGCGGCAGCGAGTGGCGCACCATGGCGCCGTACAGCCCGTACTCCGCCATGATGGTGGAGCGGCCCCAGCACTTCTCCGTCTTGCGCCACTTCGCCCGCCGGTTCTGGAACCACACCTGGAACGGAGCGAGAGGTCAGGCATTTTGAAGCAACATTTCAATGTTTGGAGAATACTCGGCTGACGTTGATAATCGCTGCGACCCATAGACCTCCCACTGCTGGGCACGGGTCTCCCCCACAGACACTGCTGCGGGAGGTCTAGAGCATACTCCACCACGCTGCTCCTATGCGGATTGGTGGAGGGGTTAGTGGCCAACCTAGTGTCGAATGTTCTCAAGCCATCCGAAGGTCTTCGACAAGGCTTAACGACCGACGGCTCTACGTGCCCTCCGAAGCACGGTGGCGTCCATGAAATTTTTGCCACTAGCGGTCACCCATCCACAAACCGACCGCGCCCGTCGTTGCTGAACTCTTTCGATCACATTGAACCGACGCGAGCCATTGGGCTATGGACGTTGATAATAAGTAACCTTAACGTTAACGTTAACCTGACAACCAATGTTCTAGGTTTGTCGTTCCAGATGGCTCACTGTTTAACATGTAAGCCGTAATCTCAGGTTCTAATGCCGCGTGTTCGCAGCAGCATACGACTAGGTATCCCCGCGGCGCGCCGCAGCGGGCCGCAGCCGTATTTGCTGCTTAATTGAATCTGCTTATTTGCATACACGCTCGTATTCCACTTCTCTATATTAAACGCCTTTGATTTTAATTAATACGAGTGTGATATATAAATTAGATGCAGGTCTGAATATTGAATTGCTAACAGTTACTCACTGCACTGCACTACTACCTACATAAACTAACAGGACTAAATATAACGGCCCCTGCCGCTATATTTTTTTATACGCATGTTTGGCCTTTCTTTCCAATTTACCCCAATACATCGCTAAAGATGTCGACACCAAAATTCCTAACCCAATAGGCATTACTATGCCTATACATACAATAAATTGAAAAAGATGATAAACGTGTAGATCGGTGTATAAATAGTATACTAATAATATACAGTATTCACGTATACATACGTATACAGTATATACACACGTATACATTCGAAGACAAACACAGAATCCGAGATTTTGATAAATTAACTTCATTCAATCAATAGAAGCAAAAATCATTAAAAACATATTGAAGCTTTTGTAGCTAACTGTTACCTATTAGCAATAACAAAACGCGTAACAACCATTCTACACGTACAAACCATTTCTGACCGATTAAATACCTATAAAGCATTTCAAACAGTATCAATGTGATTATAGTAATTTCGTTGTTTGTGTAGCATCCAATCGGTGAGCAGTGCCGGCTGGGCAGAACAAACCAATTAGCAGGAACAAAACGCGGCTAAATTAGATTTTCAAATTTCGAACCAGCCACGCTACCTACGCTCGAGATAGGGTTGTCGCGTACGGATTTTATCGATTCTCTTCGAAATTAACCCACTTATTCATAACAAATTGATACTTAACCCTATTTTAGCTATAGAGTGGTTTTTGTCTTGTTTATTAAAACTCTATTAAGAATTTGACAGAGTGAAAACATTTAAAGCTATATCTTATTGATTTCTTATGAATAACGCCGTAAGTGTATAAACCACCCATTGGATAAGTATTGCAAATGTCACTTTAACTCCTGTATAACTGAAAAAAAATCTGCAATACCTACATAACAAGTTCACTTTTTATAAAAAAAACAAATTAATGTTAAAATGAAAGTATTAGTGTAGGAACTAGGTACCGATGTTAATGGTGAGCTTTACTAAGGAAAAGGAAATGATTATTGTGTGCAATATTCTTTTGAAACACACTTCATAATGCAACGCTAAGCTTACATCTCATTAAAAACGCCTTTATGAACCCAATTTCGGTAATATTATTATGCAAAGAATTACGGTCCCCGTTAAAAACCATGTCAGATGTAAAACGGGAACGCGGATGTAAAATAATTCCGCGAAATCCCGGCGGCGAGGCAGCCCTAGGTGAAACAGTTAATTTCTAATTAAATTTGTTAATTAAACTCGATCCGTTCTCGGCGCAAATTAATACTCCAGCGGTATTATGTTCCCGTCCGCCATTCTGTTTGCGCCACGTATCGCGCCGGCGGACGTGTAGTCTTATGTGGCCTTATGTAGTCTGCGCGAGGAAGTTCAGCTTCAGTAGTGGTACCTACTTCGATAGCCGTAGTGATCCAGTTATTATGAAGTCTTGAGCGCAATTTGCGCAGTTAAGAATTTAAAATGTAATCACCGAATCTGATGCCTGAGAATAAAGGAGGTTACTTGCATGTTTTCATAAAATTATCTTAGCCAGTCAATCAGCTTTATCTTCACGGTATGTCATGAATCATTATTATAGGGATAAGTTGTTGATACGGTGTAGGGTTGCTGCGTTCGTCGCGTGTCCGCAATTCGAATAATAGTGTTCTCTATACCTTAGCGGAACCCCTGGACAGGGAGACGGCTCGAGGCTCTGCGTTGCTTCACCGCGATGAAACAACCCACGGTGTTGATGAATATGACGATTTAATGTTATTTTACCTTTACACAGTTTACCAGTTTTACAGGTACCTTTTTACAGTTTTTATATCATCATCATCATCATCAGCCTGTCCACTGCTGGACATAGGCCGCTCCTAAACGACGCCACTCCGAGCGGTCCTGTTTCTACATTGCACTTATACTCGTATTTAACTTGTTTGCAGAGACGTTCCATGACTCGTGTCTCTTCTCTTGATATTAATCTATATATATAAAAGGAGAAGGTGACTGACTGACTGACTGACTGACTGACTGACTGACTGACTGACATATCAACGCAGGGCCTAAACTATAAGGGCTAGAAACTTGAAATTTTGAACAGGGGTTCCTTTTATAACGTAGGGGAGCACTAAGAAAGGATTTTTGAAAATTCACCCCCTAAGGGGGTAAAACGGGGGTGCAAAGTTAGTATGAAACTTTGCCGTTTTTGAAGTCGTTAGACGGGTAGACGTCGTTAATGGGTCTAATTCTACGCGAGCGAAGCTGCGGGCGTCCACTAGTAGAATATAATTAGTAATATATTTCGAAAGTCAGTTTTTACCGAATGCAGGCATTTTTTTTCTATTATTTAAATGAGGAAATCTTTCGCAACTCCCTGGCGGAAACCTTGATCTTATGTACTAGTTATAATAAATTGCCGCACGTAACATTAAGAAATCTGCTTGCGGTTCAACACGACTTTTACGAAATCTCCTATCGAGTTGAGGAAGGACGCCACAATATTCGCCCGTAAGATGCCGCTACTTCGGTCACTCATAAGTACAGCGGTAGAGCCAATCAATTTGTTCCATTAAACAATCTTCATTGTTTCCCCGCCCGGCGACCGGCGACCGGCGACCGGTGAACGGCGACCGCTGACGGTCAGCAATCTCGTGAGTGGATTACACTTATTGCCGGACTTGTTCGGCTTAGGATGGTCGCCGGAGGCGTGGGTGACTTATCTGATAAGCTCGGTAGAACGAGATGTCGTTGGTTTGTAGAAGAGATCAAGATCTTGTTTAAAAGACAATTTGTAACGAAACATAATGATACCAAATTTCTATGCTATTCTCTAGACAAACATGTTGCCTCTTAACGAGAGTTAATCAGTATACCACGTCGTTCAGTGCACTGTACTGATAAGTTGAAGGTAACAAGAGACCACAACTGGGCAAAGATGACACAATGATGGTACAGTCACGATAAATGTGTGACTTTACACAGGCCTCCGGTACCTACACGGTCGGAGGTCTAGTGGTAAATGCCCTAAGGCTAGAAGATTATTGATTCAATCTATGTTCCTTCCAGTAGTACATATCTCTCTATGATCACAATGAACAATCAATTATTAGTAACTGACTTCTGACTTCATTACCATGCTTGTTGGGACCTATGGTCCCGCGGGTGGCCAGAAGCTACTTGAAACTGCAGAACTTTCCTCATGTGGAGATTATATTAATGACATTGAAATGAATAAAGCAAGCCAGATACAAAATTTATTCTATCAACGAGAGGTTGTCTTGGCGGCGGAGAGCCTCTCAAGCGTTCCTAAATAATATAAATAATGAGGGACCTGATTAAGAACAAATCGAAATTCATTAGAATTTATTACTTCTTTAAATTAATAATAAATAATTTATCAATAATGTTTTAACGATGAATAGTTACTTAAAAAATTTAGCTTAACTTACCTGTACCTATCTACCTCCCTAGTCAATTATTAAAGGACACGTTTATCTTTCCATACAACTTGGGCCATGAGATGTACCTCGGGGAAAAAAAATGATTTTTGGAGAAAAAAATGCGCTATTTTATTAAAAAAATAAATTAGATTTTTTACTGCATTTGTACCACCTAAAATTAACTTTAAAAGATAATTTATGTATTGCAACACTGCAAGTTATGGCAATCTAATTCAATCTATCATAACATTGCGTTTCGGTTGTTACTAAATCTGTAATTACTCTATACCCATTTATAAAATATACAATAAGCGTATGTTGTATATTTGTAAATTGAATACAGGTTAATAGACCTATAATGTGTGACTGTTTCTGTCACTAAAACTGAAGTTGGCAAATGACATAAACAGTGCAGAGTAGTTACCACGTAGTATCCCTTATTAGTTTGTGGTTACTACTATGTGAAGTTTTGTGGTACGAAATGTTGTATTTTTTATTATTTTATTACAAGCTAACTATAAGGATTCTAAAAATAATTGATCGACCATTAGTTTTAGTATATTGTAAGGAATTTTTACCAATACTTTGTACCTCGGTACATCGTTTGGCCCAAAATTGATCGTCTCCTTTGAATCTTTGTCAGAATTGACCCTTATAATATTTGGTAGTAAAACTGTACAATTAGTATTAGATATTTAACGAGAGCTTTCATAAATATTTTGATAAGGTGACGTGTGAGAATTAGTTGCCTAAACACTAGCTACTTCACCCTAGTGTTTAGTCAACTAATTCACACACGCAGGCAACGACACATATCCACTCTCAAAATATAAATGCAAATATCTATTTATCTGTCAAGTAAGACCTTCAACCTTCAAGAAGGGCAACTGACAAACAGGCCATAGTTATCAGCTATCTGTAAACAATCAACAGTGGCAGCTCGTGCGGCAGAAAATCAGAAATGATTAGTCAACTTGATACTGCTAAATAGAAATGTGTCTAGCGCTAACGTGAAGGAAATATCGTTTCGCGCTATTCATCCGAGTGCGTCTCGCTGGTGGCTGTTATTGATTGGGGCGCCCGGCGCGGTGACAGGCAATACCGGGATTCCGGGATTGGTCCGGGATAGCCCCGGGATTGGTCCGGGATGGGTAATTGTTTGCAGCCTCTGGAGGAAATTAACTGTCTTGGAGCTGTTCGGGCGTTGAGTTCGTTTGTTACGGTAATAGGACTGAACGGGTAGCGTTGTTAACAGGATTCGATTATGTTGCCGGTGATTTGTTTAGAGCGGAATATTCTGTTGTGTTAGAAAATGCTTAGAAAATGTTTGTAAATCATTTTAGAAAACTATGCACATAGTTAATGTCGATGTTCTAACACATGTAACGAGATTAATAGGTTCAATTGAAGCCTTAAAGCGTTCTTCTAGCGATGTAGTAGCGATAGTAATGAGATCGTGCCTACTTCGCTAGTCGTGTTCATATTTAATTTAGTGTTTCTCTACTCCTTGTATCCGATTTGCAATGAGATTTTCCGCGCCCAGGATAAAAGCACCCTTCAAGTACTGGAGCTTTTATTTTATATAATAAAGCTTATCTAGACTCATCGACATCAGCTCATTGGGTAAATTTGTATTTGAATTTGAAAATGTGTCACCCCTTCCCCCTTTGTTTTTTATTGCTTTTCAATGGGTTCTTTGCAACTGCTAACAAATAATTTAATTTCAACAAATATAATTTGTTAATTTAACAAACATAATTTGTTAATTTGAATACTAATAAATAAATTGTAGAGGTCCAAAAATATCGACTCAATAACGTCAGTAAATGATAAGCAGGTAGGCTTTTGTGCTTGATTTTAAATTTTGATATTCAAAATAATTCAAATTAATTGGAAGGTGTACCTGAATGTGATGAAATACTTTTACATTACTTAAATGAACCTTACATCTCTATCGAGCCGACGTCGACAGTCCGAATAAATCCGTTAGTTCTTACTACCCAATACAAATTGGTTAATTTGAACATGTCACAGATTAGTCAAGTCACTTCAATTCACACCTCTCTGGTCTCTCTTATTACGCGGTCGCCGCTGTAACCGATGGGGTGGCACGCAATGACAGCACAATCGTGGCGGATTAAGCAACACCAGATTACTGCTGGAATTATCGCCCCAGGCCTACGTACTTTAGGGACACGTTGAGGTTTTTTTATTTAATTGGTTAAAAAAAATTACAAGTTTTGATTAAACTATTAAGTGAAGCGTACATCGGATCCAGTTGTTTTTAATTGTAAAAACCATTGTTAAGCCGTGTCGCTAGAGAACATTCGTCTCTGGGCTGGCCACGCTGGCCCTCCGACAATCCACATTTGAGCAGTTTGGGAGAGTATTCTCTAGAAGTGTCGTGACCCGTGCCCAGCTTAGCTTAAGTATAGCAAACAATTAAGTTATTAAAATAAGTATTTACTGTCAATTCTAAAATAAGAGTGTGCTAAATTTTGTGGGAACGAGTAATGTCGAAATAATAGGAATGAAAGTGGATGAAACAACCAAATATCAGAATAACAATCAGTTAACATTAGCTTCACATACATTTTCATAAAGGAATTATTTAAATATACTTATAGACTTGGCTCATTTTTATCCCTGAAAATTGCACGTTTCCCGTGGAAATTGACAAAAACCTGTGATAGTCGTTCGATGTTTAGTCGATTGTGGCTCTCTCGGATTATGATCGGCCGAACTACGGGTGAAGCTTATAGTTGAAGATATTAATGAAGGGTATACTTATTGTAATTATTTTAAAACATCTCTTGATTGCAGAGGTAAGTCTACACTAAAAAAATGACTTGACGCCGAGGGAGAGTTATCTATAACTTCTAAACAATGAAGCAGATTCTATTCAAACAATATTTCGAGAGCCTATAAATTGAAATCAACTTTAATATAGTAAAGAGAAAACATAATGATCAAATTTAATTAAAACATGGTATTTGGTAGTGTAGTGACGCTACCTCAAATTATCTTTACCATATCATTAAATGTAGCTGGGAACTGCGCGGCGGCATTCCGCTGAAATTACTGCACAGCACAGTAATTGATACGGCTGTAGCTACGTATAAACACGCATCTCCGAATTTCCTAATTAACATAGAGGCACAAAGGTTCCGTATAATTGTTAATTTGGCAGCACATTCACGCCCGTTAATGATGCGTAGCGCCCGACCGAGCGAATTACTCCCACCCGACAATTTATTACTTGTATGTGACAATCCCCAATTACGGGAGGCCTCCGGGCTCTTCCCGATGTGGAACAACAACGGAGGCGGCGAGAGCTCGCCCGCCACTGGACGCATTAGTTTATGGGTCGTATTTGTAACGCTTGTGAAACAATTTGTTGAGTACGGCGGGATTCTATAGCTCTGCGTGTAGGATTTGGAGTAAGCAAGCCACCCTACCGGTGACCGGCCCCCTCCCCCGCGCCCTCGCAGGTAATTTTGAAATGAAACTATCTTGTACTAGCTGTTTACGAGTATTGTGACTCGCTTACGGTTAAATTATTATTGTTTTCTATATGTCGTCAACTCCTAAAACTGATACATATTTATTTATATAGATTGCCATGATAGTGAGGTTTAGACAGTGAATAGAGTAAGTAGTTTAAATAATAAGAAATAAGTTAAGTATTTTGTAGAAAAATATTTTATTTCCGCAAATGCGACCGGAACGGGCTTTTTATTTGACGTAATAATAGTAGAATCATCATGTCAAATGTAAGAAAACATCACTGCACTCCACAGATCTGCCTCTGTCAAAACAAAGCCTTAAATAACGCACTCAGAGACAACGTGCATCCAGCTCTACATTCTGGCAATCGTTCAAATTTAAAGTAAAACATCTATATCAGATCCTTAAAGCAAAGAATGCATTAAATTTCACCCATAATCCCGTTTACAAAAAGATTGATACGATACTTCAAAATGTTAATCAATCAAAGACACATGGTTGCAATATCACTACCCGGACCGCCAGCGAGCGTTTGGCACGTCTGCCCAAACATTTGCGAGCATTAACACGGTACACTAAATAAAAAAGAAAGCTCTTACATCCCCCTACAATATCTAATCCGCCGCACAAAGGGGATAACGCTTTCGCTAACAGAATGTTACAATCAAGGTGCTAAGCGGCGCTCTCGGGAGACGGGCTCCCTCAGGGTAGCGTGCCCGGCCCGCTTTCAAATACTATAATTGAATGTGATCGTTCTGTTACTCCGATTATAATTATTGTGTGCATTGGTGAGGTTGTTTTGATGAAATTTATTAGGATGATTGCTACTTATGCATTTAGTTGTTTGGTAGATATTGGGGTAATAAGTGAGACTTTGGGATATCTATTCATACTTTATTATCTGTTATGCAATTGGTATTTTAGGACTGACGCAGACAATTGATGAACAATTGAGAAAGTTACAAGTTCTGAATGGCTTTGGAAATGCTGGAGCGTTTACAATCAGAAGTTCCTTGTTACTTCTTGCAGTCGCACCAGTTGATTTGCCTAACACAATTCGACACATGTAATTGATTACGCCTGTGCTCGCGGCCAGGCGGCGAGGCAGCTCGCTGACCGGCGGCCTCAATTCATCAGCACATTCAGCTCAAGCGACGCCGTCATTCCGTCGGACAGTCGGCAATTTCATTACGGCAAAGGGCTCGTTCTGAAACCGGTGACAGTTTTAAATAAGGCGAGCGAGCCCACAAAGGCGTTCTTATTTACGGAGTGCATAATTTCATTTCTTCGCTGGGCTTTGAATGGAGTTTTCGAACGGGGCGCGCGGCGGGCGTGCCGACCAATCAGGTGCAGGCGCTGGCTAAATGGAGTTGCGATTGCGAGTCTGTTCCCAATTTGGCGGCAATTTGCGGCACAATGAGGTCGCCGGCGGCCGCGCGTCTCGCCTTGCATTACCAGGTTATTACTCAATTTGGGGTGCGTCGGACACATTTTGATTAGTCAATAAGTTAATATGCGGTTAGAGGTGCCGGCGATCGCGCGCACCCGTTATTAATCAATTGTTGCCGCATTAAGTTATTAGCGGCTACCATCCAACTACCTGTATTAAACTCGCATATTTATAATATTGTCATATTTTTATAACCTACTACTCTTATCGTGTAACTTAAAATTATTGAAGTAAGGAGTTAGAACTGTTTTTGGTTTCGATTGAAACGAAGTCCAGTCTTATTTGACGCTTTACACAATTTCAGATCCCAATTGTTTACCAATTACCGGTGTGAGGCGAAGATTACACACCTGTCTGTAAACACTTAATTGGTCATCAATGTAATTGACAGGTAGGAAGCACGCGCGGCTGCCGTAATGATGATAATGATGGCGGAGCAGTTGATGAAATGCAGTTTAGGAAAGTAGTGGTTGTGCAGCGAATTAGATAGATATCTTGAGAGGGAGAGGATACTTGTACCAAAAATAACACTGTAAAGAGCACTAACGATTGCTTGAAACGGTGCTTCACAGATTCTGCCGAAAACAATTTTAATTGTTTTGAATAGCAAGAATTGGCTGGTTAGTAGTGCATTTGATTATGTGGTGGTCATTTAACTTAGGCAATGGCGATAGTAAAAGTCAATGCTTTGTACAGTATTTTGTAACTATAAAAGATGTGAGATATATTTAATTTTATGGTCAGTAAGTGCTAATTTTACAATTTGGTCTACTATAAAACCAACGCTATCAAGCTGTCATCCAAAATTAAATAGTTTGAGCAGCGAACGGATCAAAACACCTGACCGGAAAGTCTCACTCCAAGCACCAGCAGTGGGTACAACATACCTCATGGTTATGCCCAGAACCATGCCATCTTGTTTCATTCTTTCTTCAGCTAAAGAAAATCACGACATCAACATGTAGATGGCATTACTTGTCTCTACGAAGCCTTCAGCGAGTCTGATGATTTAGCCATCCAGCAGATAGCTGTTAGGTAAGACTCATTACGCATTAAGAAACCGAATTAGGTTATGGTTATAATACCAGTGATAAAACTAAGAAGTTTTTGTTTCGCTCGGTGCGACCCATAGACGTCCCACTGCTGGGCACGGGTCTCCCCCACAGACACTGCTGCAGGAGGTTTAGAGCATACTCCACCACGCTGCTCCAATGCGGATTGGTGGAGGGGTTAGTGGCCAACCCAGCGTCGAATGTCCTCAAGTCACCCGAAGGTCTTCGGCAAGGCTTTACGACTGTTTCCAGCATTGAAAACAACCGGGACCGATGGATTTACGTGCCCTCCGAAGCACGGTAGTGTCCATGAAATTTTGCCACTAGCGGTCACCCATCCACAGACCGACCGCGCCCGTCCTTGCTTAACTCTTTCGATCACATTGAATCGACGCGAGCCATTGGACTATGGACGCTACTAAGTTTTTGTTTAAAGAAACGAAAAAAACAAGTATGTTGCCTACGAAGGGCCTGCCCTGCGCTCAGTATTAGACCATTCCAGTTGGTATTGGAATACCAATCGCCTACTTTCAGTGCACTCAGTGAATAATTGAATTCGCCGGGGTCAACGGCCGCCACGGAGCCTCAGCAGTGACCTTAGGCCGCGTCACAATCGATATCGGCGCCATTTCATACTTCATAACTGAATTTTATTTCCTCTTCGCGTTCCTTTCTCCCCTTCGTCTCAGACATTTACCCTAATCCGGGGGAGTCGAAATAAACCTGTTATGTAGGCACGGCTCGCTTGAAAAAGAAAACATTTTACCTTCGCCCCGAGTTCTGTCCAGTTTAATGCGACGCCGTTGCGTGTTCACTTTAGCTTTGAATGAACTGATGCTGAATGAAATATTACTAACAAATTACTACTTGAGCAAGTAAGTAGGTTATAATTCATTATTATGTTCTTATATCTGAATCATCATTATGATTGGTGTAATAAATTAATTAATGTCTCTGAGACTCATTAAATTGAATCGGAATATTATTATAGTACTTGACCACTAAGTATTTTTATTTATATTTATTTAACCTTTATTGAGCCAAAAGATTATAAAGGGCGGACATAATGCCCAACGGCATTGTCTACCGGTCAACCCTTTAAGAGTTCCCCCTCAGTAGTAGATGGGTTAGGTTTATTTTCTTATCGCCAGTCAACTATTTTAAGAGACAAAAGTGGACATTACTAATTATGTAGGACAGGTAGATCCATGCTTAATTTGACCGCTGGATTAGTTAGTGGAGGAGCCGTGTCTATCTGCAGGCAGTGGGCTGTCAGATAGACGGATGCTCAATTTGGAAGGGCTACGAAATTACATCGGGACTAACACGGCAATCAACTAACAAACTAACAGCACTAACTATCACTAACAGTTCCTGCGCAGTCTTCATAACTACTACGAACTGATCAACTAACTTCCATATAAAAGATATTCAAGGGATCTCTGCTAACTGGACTAACCATCCCATTTCCTACTTGAAATATCTTGTTCAGAGTTTGTCACAGATGTTACGGACGGCGGCTAAGTGGTGATTCAAGCACGTTAGATATCTAATAACCATAAAAAATGTATTTGGGGTAGATCGCGGCTACTTACATATTTTAACATAACCAGCATATCCAGTAAACATACGAGTATTTCCTAAGCATACCTATAATGAATTACATTGGAACGTATTTCGTAATAACTGCATGTTCGTATTCGAGATGGCTTGTTCGAGTAGACCAGCCAGCAGTAGGGAGCCAGCTGTCCCGTGGCACGGCGAGGCAAACACAACCAGCCTATAATTGTACATGATTAGCGGAAACGGAAGCGTAAAAAGGCTTCAATTTACAACAAAACGTTAGAGCGGGAATTGCGCAAGTCACACGCGTAACAATGATCGAGGGTAGTAATGAAAATATAATGTTAACGAGAGACGAGGCGACTTCCGACAGCGCGCAGAGTAAACACGCGGCGCGGGGACAGGCGGGCGCGAGGCACGGGCGGCGGCGGGAGCGGGCGCGGGGGCGACAGGTGGCGAGACAGAGGAAACTATTATTTAAACAAAAAATCAAAATAAATTGCATAGAACGAATTTGTATGAGAAGGTTTTTTTTGCACTACATTTTATTACTACTACGATCAGGCTCCACCATCATAATAAACACGATAAAACGTCATATCCTTCGATTAACAGTTACCTTTAATATTTTATTATGGAATCATGATACCCGAACAAGATTAGGTACTAAGTAGATTGCGACACTGGTGTGTGGTTGCACTAGTAATAATAAGCGTTTAGACGAACCCATTGCAATCAATAATAATTGTAAATATTTGAAAATATTTAAGTAGTAGCGATTAAGGATTTAAAAAGTTTTTTTTTTTAAATATGAATGTGGCTTTTATTTATATGATTGTGGGGTGTTGTTAGGATAATTGGAGGGATCGAAGGTTTCAAGGTAAACCACCAGCCGTGCCCTGCAGCGCTGCCCGCTGCCGCTCGCGGCTCGCGCCAGGCGCTGCCCGGGCAACTAGCGGGCGTGAATAAGCGATTTCGGGCAATCGCTCTCGACAGCGAGCGGTTTGCCCAATCGCCACGTAATTGCTACAATATCGTCCGATAATTTGGCCGTCCGACACGGCTGACGTCTAATCACCGGCCGTTTGTTTGACGAATTAAAACGAGAGCGCCCCCTCATTGGGCTTTTTAAACCTCAAAAACGTTCCGTCAGCAATTTGAAAATTCTTGCCGAATTTCTCGAATTAATAAAGTGAGCGCCCGCTAATCCGATTACGGCTCAAAGCGGCCCCGGACCCGGAGACCGACGTGTCCCTAATATGTTTTTTAATTACTAGAACGGCCGAGAATGCAGCCGATGCGATTCGTACTACGTCTGATTATCATATCTCGGATTTGCGTTATTGCCGAATTGATTTCAATAGTTGGGCTTACGTCCGCTTCCATTTAATATCGGAATTAATACAGATTACTGCGATGAGATGCTGGAACCGTATCGATTCATATCGGAAAAATTAGTCATCGTTTTTCATCGAACACGTTAAGCTAGACCGCAGTTAGAGCGGCGACCGAGCTTTAAGTTTATTGAGAGGTTTTTAATTCTTATATTTCAACGACATTTCAATACGTCGCGAGGTAGAGTCTTATTTAGTCTTTACCGTTTAAGTGTTAGATACAAAATTAAACGCTGATGCAGCTATTATGAGGCGTTTGTTTCGAAAGAATTCTTCGCCATCTCCGTCTGTCGGCGAGTCGCGGGGCGCGCCTAGTGCAGTGTCATGATTTGCCGGGGATGCATTACTCAGCGCAGCCGGGGACAATGGGGGGGAAGCAAAGAATTCCCACATATTAGAATCGTTCTTTATGAGTATACATTAGACATACACTACACGAAATAGATCGCAGTCGCAAGTTATTATAATGAAATTCATAGTTAGTGTACAGTGAGTTGGCCAGCAGCATTCCGAACAACAGTGCGCAATAACCTTACGTCACACTCTGAGTCTGAGAGATTGAATTGTGATTATTTTCGACGAATACCTATTTATGAAGGCTTGTTGATCAAAGATTGTGTGGCTGTCGGTAACACGATGAACCTTGAAGTAACCATCCGTAAGCCAACCGAATGCGTAGTTATTTTAAATCAAACGTGACGTCATACTTCGTTGGATTCAGAAGGCGTAGGATCGGGAGGAGTGGCGTCGATTGAGGGAGGCCTATGTCCAGCAGTGGACCCCAAAGGGCTGATGGATGGATGGATGGTTACGTCATACCGTCACGTACCTAGTTCGAAACAAACAGACCAGAACTGATAGTGCTCGTCAAAGATAATCAAGCACATAAATGTCTAATTTGTAAGTAACGAAAACAGCTCTCAAACACTCACCTGTGACACGATCGACCAACTATAACGATAACCAAACACGGCGATAATGTGACAACCGCAGGCTACGCCCGCGCCCCGTGTACAAACACGCGGACAGACAGACAAACAGTCAAACAGACGCGGAATGCGCACACACCGATTTCCACGCCGCACACTTGCGCCAACATAATCAGCTCAATTGTCCACATTAGTCCAATCCGGCCGGCGCAGCCGTGGGCTGGTGGGCAAACACGGATTTCACGCCAGGATTGAGGGCAAATATTTGGGCGTAACGCGCCGGTGTGGCCGAGTGGCGCCGGGGAGCGCTATGGGTGTAGGTTCGAATCTAAAGCTACCTCTTTCCGTCGCATGTTTGTATAAGCAGGTACTTTTAAATGCAGGGCTTGCAAACAATCGGGTTTTCAAATGAAAATTTTTTGAATAAGTAGATTATGAGTACCTAGCTTCATAATTAAATACCTCTCTCAATTATGATATTGAATACACTTGTCTCAATAATTGTATCCGACAGCTTTACTTCTCAGAAATCGAAACTAAATCCGAGTATCGCTTAACATCATTCTTATACATACTCTAACAAATGCTTATTTATTTCGTTATGCAAATTATTTTCAATATAATAACTTGTCCGTTGAATAGACTAACCTACCTACCAACTTACTAATTTAATAAATTAACTTACAAGTGTTTATGTTACTAGACGAGAAAAATATCTATCAATAGAGACCTAATAAGACCCGGTACAAAAACTGCGGCTATGAGGCGCGGCCACACACGCACGTTCCCCGAAGCAAGGGCCACTCCACAATATTCCACTAATAATAATTACGCATTTATTTTCTTTCAAAACTTCACTTGACAGTTCGAGATGCATCCCGTGTCACTCTTTGTGTGGAGTGCCACTTTAGGAACGTCTCTCGCGGATTATATTAACCTCCGTACGCCCCAAGGAATAAGGTTCACATTCGTAGACGCTTAATCTGTGTGGGTGAGATGGAAAAGCTGGTTATTGTATAAGGTGCCTACACGCTCATTAGTGTCTTATAAGCATTAATAATAATAGAGGTTCGTTTATTGTTAAAGTATTGCAACAATATTAAAATAATAACCCGATAATAAGGCTCTTTGTGTCTCGCTCCGAGCTCGCCGTTAGGGGGACTCCTAAAGAACTGTCAGTTAACTTAATATTTGTTATAGCTAATACTTTTTATGGACTCGAGACAAATGATTGGTCGACTCATGCAGACGTAAATGGTTGTTACGATCTCAATAGGTATTTAAAATATTAATCCGGTGTCCCAGCCCGGCTTGAACACCGAGTCTCTTCGTTAACATCTGTACGGTGATTGGCATGCAAGCTACGGACTTCATTATTATTAATTATATTATATACTGGTTTAATTGAATGGCCGCAGTAGTTGCAGCAGATAGCTAGTCACTAGCTCTTTTAACTTTTAACTATTGATCTTACAATTTCAATATGGGTTCCTATCCTTCCTTTGTGTTGGTGAAGATTCAGAAAACAGACTTTCCT
Organism: Carterocephalus palaemon; assembly: GCA_944567765.1. Classification (NCBI taxonomy): domain Eukaryota; kingdom Metazoa; phylum Arthropoda; class Insecta; order Lepidoptera; family Hesperiidae; genus Carterocephalus; species Carterocephalus palaemon. Next base: position 13,069,372 of record OX155651.1, read on the forward strand.
ATTACAAAGTAAGTTTTAATTTACTTTGCATCAGCCCGCAATCAAGGCGTGTGATGATCTATACTCTCTTACAATATCTACGCTTTGATTACTGTTGCAAAGTAAATTCAAACTAACTTTACAAGAATGGATTTCCGCAAAGTAACGCTTCATACAATTAACTACACTTTCCTATTGGTCTTTGTTTTTACCCATGCTAAGCTGAGCTAGGCTAACCCATACTCGTTCCACTGCTGGGCGCACGGGTCTCCCTCGCAAACACAGCTGTGGGTCTAGAGCGTACTCCACCATGTAAACAGCGTATGTATTTTCACCGACTTACACATACGAGTACGATACGTTTACGCTGGTGCAACTTTAACCCATCACCCCGGCAGGTCCTGAGGCGGCTCAGCGTGTTGGTGGGACTATTAAAGATCCCTCTCGGCGCGCGATCCGCCAACACTCCAACGCTCGTCCCGAGCAAACAGCCACTCGCCGCGCGGCCAATTACACTCACAGATAAAAAATATTTACTCAGCCGCTCACGCGCATTTTTCAACTATTGAACGATTTACGTAAGGCGATTTGACTATCGTTGTGTCGTGACGTTAGCTCTTTCAATCTGTGTAGTCTAGGGTTCAGGAGACAATTTTGGCGAATTTTTTTTTTTTTTCGTAATGTATTTAGGGAGGTAGGCCTAGGAACTCCTAAGATCGTATAGATAGAACGAACAGACGAATATTTAGGGATGTAGGCCTGGGAACTCTTAAGATCGTATAGATAGACGAACAGATGAACAGACGGCAGGGATCCGACCGACCCATCCGTCTACTGTTAATGTAACGGCATTACGAAGATTTCAATAATAAATTGAATGACATTTTCACCATAAAAATAAACTTTAAATAGGCGGAAAGACATAGGTAACTCGAGTGCACATATTCCCCTGCCCCAGCCCGAAGTCGAATCCTGGACCCGGCAAGTGAGATAGCCACAAGCGTAAATGGGCCAAGACAACGTTATCTATATAAATACGAAACAAAATCCGGACTGTAAATAAATAAAGCAATCCATCGAAGGCAACGATCTTTCCTCGAATAATTCCTTCCGCTGCCCGACAAAACTTTGAAGTATCGGAGCGGTTTCAAGTGAAGAGTTAAGGACAAAGAATATGGGGAAATATCGTAATGGGGAATCTCGAGGCGTAGTTTGTGGACCGACAGCGGTCCAATTTGCGCGGCTCCAGCAAATGGCTGGACTGGACCGAGTGGCGACCCTCGCCGCCTCTGCCAAGTGTTCGGGAAGGGTTTTTGAGGAAATATGGAATGTACCGAAATTGCGTAAGACGCTGATACTTGCGAGCTTGAGAGGATACTGCGGAGTTGAGACAACTGCATTTTATAATCGCAGTCTGAATCTAAGCAATTTATGCTGGAGAGACTTGCAATTTTGGTTGGTCTAGTGATCGTGACCGCGACTGCTGAGCTAGAGGTCCCTGGGTTCGATCCCCGGGCCGGGCAACAACTATAACAACTGGGTTTTTTTTTCTAACTTGAAATGCTCGATAGCTCGGTAATCTGGATTTGTGCCCGGTGTGTGACAATAGGCTCGCCACCTATATTACCTGGGACCAAAACATAACTGATGAAAAGTGGGTGTACTACACATCTCTGCCTACTTCCTTGGAGAAATGTAGGCGTGATCCTATGTTATGGTCTTACCATTTCTCGATTTGATATGCGAGTAATGGCATTACGTATGTTCTCCAGTTGTTTGATTTGACTGGCATCCCTCCCCAGTGTTCCCACGGGCTAACTCGACCGCGAGCCAGGCTGTGTACACACATCCACTGTGGTAGCACTGCAGCGTGTTGACAAATTAATATTTCGTCGAAACGTTTTATTCGTAGTGTCAGACGTAATAGCGGAACAACTGCGCAAACAGTGTATCGGGGGCGACGGGGGCGACGCGGCGGGGGCGACGGGGGCGACGGGGGGGGGGGACGACCTGCGTGCTGGTGTTTGCTGGTGTTGGACTAATTAGATGATTTCAACTTAAATAGTACGCTTGATAGTGAGTCAGATTTGGTTTGGACTGTCGTTAAATGTCAAGTCTTGTCGTAGGAATTCGAATGCTAAGGTGAATCTGAATGGTTTTGATTAGGCAAGCCGTCGTGGAATTTACAGAGCTATTGAATGTATGGATAGATGAAAAACTTGATGTATAACCACAATAAAAAAAATAGTAAGAAACGTGTTTTGGAACGTAAACAATTAATGGTGTGCAAATCTCCTGGTCAGAAATCTGTAAAGAATAATGAGTATCTAAAGCTGGTAGCTGAAGTGTTAGCTGGTGTTAGTAATTGTCCAGGTAGTACTTGTTAGTATGAGTTTCGTTCCAAGTCAGTCACAGATGTTATGCTACCCTTGAGGACTAAGATGGTCGCCTCTAAAGAAGTGTAACCGGAAACCACACCTTTCCAACCGGACCATAATTGCTTTAAAAACAATTACTACACGGCGGAAATGGTACTAGGTACCGTGGAGGACGGTGGTACTGCCTTGGCTTGGCTTGGTTGGCTATTCCACCAAAAAAAACATTTAACTTAACTAACTTTACAAGAATGTACAATGTTTAATAAGAGAGTAACTAATGGCATCATGCTCCTTGCCCGTTACCATGATACAGAAATAAATACTTAATAAATTATTAAGCATTAAAAGTTTTACTCCGCATTTCTTTAGGATTCAATATAGTAACACACCGTTCAGAATAAAAATGTGCAAATTGCCAGAGGAGTGGGCATTTATCTCGGAGCCGCAAGGTTTTCTATTAAAAGTCGCGTCATTTAATGAACCGACCGAGAAGGTTTTGTATCCGGGCTTCGGATAGAATACCCGAGCATCCTCGGGACTAACTCGCGGAGGCTAACTTCAATTGAGTCCAGAAGTTGGTTCCGGCGACAAAGAGTGCACTCGGCAGCGTAAACAGGCAGTGAGGAACGGTGAATGACTTGCGGAGCGAAATACGGGTCGTTACGATGCTGCTAGGCGTTAAAGTTTCTAGCACTCGCATTTTCTCGATAGTTGTTTACTGCAAAGCAGTTCAGGGTTGGTTCACGCAAAGCCAGTATTCAAGCAAAAGATTATGGATTTAACAGTAATCTTCGACTCACGAACTTACTCAATATCGTTCTTCTGTTTACTAAGGCTAAAAAAGTAACTCTCATAACAGAATTATATCGGCAGGCTAGACGCGACCCCACCGCCGGGCACGGATCCCACAACTGGGAAGGCCTGGAGCTCACTCCCCACGCTGCTTAAGTATTATTTTGATTACGGTTAACACAAAGCAAGCGTGTAATTAATTGGTTTAACACGTATTCGACGGCAAAGCCCATTAGTTTCGGTCAATCACGATGACTCAGGTGACCTAATATAGAAGAAAATGCGTAACTTTTCGTTTTGTTTTACAATAAAATTCTTAAGTCGATAAGGTGGGAGCTTCTAACCCTATCGATTGCGTCTACATAACTGAAGATCCCGTGAACGATCCCGTGAACGGAGCCTGCTTGCTTAGGCCTCCGCTACCTGCCCGGGCCCTAAACGCCGGGTAATAGCACAAGTAGCGGCGCGGCCCGTAAATAGCGGCGGGGCCGGTAATCGACCGATATCCCGGTACTCCCGGTACGTGAGATGGAACTGGGAATACGGATAGTGGCCAGAGCACGCGTAATGGGATAGCGTGTTCAGTTGGCGTTCCACATGGAAATAAAGAACATGATAGACAGCTTTGGAACCTTTTTTTTTATTAAAAGTAATCAGTGATTCAATGTGATCGACAGAGTTAAGCAACGACGGGCGCGGTCGGTTTGTGGATCAGTGACCGCTAGTGTAAAAATTTCTGAACGCTACCGTGCTTCGGAGGGCACGTTAAGCCGTCCGTCTCGATTGTTTTCAATGGTAAAAAACGATTGAAGCCTTGTCGAAGACCTTCGGGAGGCTTAATTGAGAAGATTCGACACTGGGTTGGCCACTAATCCCTCAACCAATCCGCATTGCAGCAACGTGGTAGAGTATGCTCTAGACCCGCAGCTGTGTCTGTGGGAGAGACTCGTGACCAACAGATGCCCAGCGATGTGTATGGATTGTTGTTACAAGAAATAGTAATAAAGAAGGTCTCTTCAAACATTTTCCCAATATTTAATGATGAGTCTGAATGATTTAGATATATATTAGAAACTTGTTAAAGTACGTAGGTATTAGGAAAACTTCGATATGGAACACGGCTGAGTAGAAATTCTAGAGGAGGAAATTAATTTGAGATTTTCAAGCTTGACCACCTGAGTTTTGGTCGCTATTTGAGACCACTCGTTACCTAACATCGAATATTTACACTGAAATCGATTTAACACGTCTTTCCCAAGTGAATCGGTTCACAGAATTCAAGTCCTTACAACAACCACCGACGAGTGCAATTCGCTTACACTGAACTACAAAATTTTGGGCGCATTCGCACAGCCGTCCCGGCGACGAGACTGCGCTAAAAGCACTATTAGTCAAAAACGTAGTGCCATTTGCCGCGTTCGGTGATTTCGGCGACCGGGCGACGCTTACGGACGCTTTGTTTACGGCTGTCTTGTCGTAAGCGCACATTAATATTTTGATAGGCAGGAGGTGGTGAGCTTTGTCATTGTTTTAAACTTCAAGATTCAAAAGTGCTTTGCCAGGGTTTATCGCTTTGTCTTAGTCAACTGCACGGCGCATCCGCACTTGCAAATTTAAACGGTAGAGTCACGCGTTATTTAATACGCCGCTTTTTAAAACTGCGTGAACTTGGACAAATATTCAGCCGATGGAAATTATTTAATATTATCTGAAATATTTACATTCAGTGATTTTTACGTGACGCTTTTTAACGTATAATATCATAGTACAATACAAAAATGCTTTATTTATTTATATGACACCTCTAAAGAGATGATTGGGCGGACTTAATGCATTACATTATGGTATTTCCAAAAATAGTTTATTGTACACCATGGCAAAAAAACCCATACATATTTAGGTACAGTAGATTACAGCACTCTTCGGTGAACAATAATTGGCGGTCTTATCGCTTAAAGCGATCTCTTCCAGACAACCAACCGTGCATTAAGGACAAAATATACCAATAGAAATAATAATATACGTACACATAGGTATACACTCAAGCTTTCTGTTATCGATACCATCGACATTCCTACACCTATTTAAAGCAATAACTTATTAAAATTAAATATTAATGTGGTGTTAAAGCCGTTATGAATTCCGAAGTTTTGTGGGCGGCGACCACCTTCGACCACCTCGATAGTGAGGAGCAGGAGCCCTGGAGTAGAGCCATTGCTAACTTGCTCATACAAGTACAAATACAATGCTATAATACTGTGCTATATCACTCTTCCAGCTAGTACATACTTCTATTACCAATGGATGAGCTGATACAATTTTCTCAATTCTTTGTCCGCTTATACAAACGTAAGTTCATTCATTATTCATATTCAGCACAATTTGGTTTCCAAATATTAAAACGAAGTACCCCTAACCTAAAGCTCAGCGCAACAAGAGCAAAGGGGGCAGTCTACCAAATGTATCTCCGCACCATTTGTTTCCTCCGAGCGATTGCGCCGGAGTCGTACGACGCGAATCGCATCCGTCACGGCGCTGCGTCGTGTCGGACCGGTCGGCTTGTTCGGGCTTGTAACTATTGTCACCTGTTGTCACCCTTTCGCAGTGCAACTGACCGCACACAGACAGGGGGAGGTACTTCTGCTTTTATAATTTTATCGGATTCGCGTACCTACGGTGTTAATTTTATCGCTCTATATTTTTATCACCCATGTCACATTGATAAATACTTCTAAAAAGGTGTGATTATACAGAAATATACTGTGAAAGTATTGTACTGTCTGTCCGTTCTAATGCCATTCTTTTCCCATAAGAAATGGCAAAGAACACTAGACCTAGGTACTGTTCCTATTAATTCCTATTAGCACCAAGCTGGAGCACCTAGTCTTTGCATATCATAAAGGTAGGTACGTTATGTAATGTATGTTCTAGATGGTTCTAGGTTTGTGCCTGAGACGTTATTAGCATAAGGCACGCTGGTGGAACAATGAGAAATTCGAGGACAGACCAGCGCATAATCTGACACAAGCACTTAAATTATACCCATTAGGTATACCAATCAGTTAGAACATTTTAACAGGCAAAGTCCATAGCGTGCTATGTTCGCGTGTCCCGATCCCGCCCGATGGTCCCGCGCCGGCGGTACCGGCGGTACCGGCCCCATTGTTTGTCCCCCGATCGACTGCGGGACAATGGACAATGACTGTCCCGCTAATATCTCCATTCCAATTTGATTAATGCTCTGTCTTACTACTTTATAATGTTCGTGATTTGATTATTTTATTTGATTTTGGGGTAAAATTACTGGTTTATGTTAATTGTTTTTTGAATCAATAAGATTTTTGTGTATCAGATATGAACTGTCTTTATAAACAAGTTGATGAGAGAGCGATGCTTATGGCATGATTATCTTAATTTTATATGTATTTTTCGGTGACCCAAAAATGTTAAATTCTACTACTACTATGTTACTATAATATGAATAATAATCGCTAACAGACATTGGCAGACTTCGTTACCATTAAACTCTGTAATCGAGTATTGTATCGAGTTAAGTGGCGCCATCTGCCGCCGCTTTACATAAATGATTCGACGAGGAGCCGCGCCCAGCGGTGCCATGCTGTTGATACTGGTAACTGCGTGACAGCGGTCACTGAAATTCAAGAGACCGGGTTCAAATCCCACATAAATTTTGTGGGTCATGTGCGATTTAAGAAATGGAATGTCACGGTGAGGATATGCATCGTGAGGAATCTTGCAGGCCAAATTCTACATACTCTACAGATTCTACATACCTAAATCATAATGGAGCTCTCAATGAGGCATATCATGTGAAGTCCCTGCCCCATCAGACACCTTCGTCCATCCCAGCATTGGGCTCGAGTCTCCTTTCGGAATAGACGGCAAAGACTGGCCAAGTGCGGATTGGGAGATTCAACATGCATTTGAGATCGTACCTACCTACTGCCACAGATGGTCGATGAGGTGGTTAAAATTTAATTTCCAGCACGGAAGGTCACAATGAGTCACAAGGTCAGCTCGAAGAAAGGCCGGTTCCAAATTTAATTAAGCTACCGTTTAATTAATTAAAAGGAACGTAAAGATTGAAGGCTCAACACGGCTACGCGGCAGCGCGGCAAAACGAACGCACTGACGTCTTCCCAATTTTCATTCAACTCGGTCTTAATTAAGGTTTCGGTACCAGTTTTAATGTGTCACTTAGATCCAGACTACTGTTGAAGGACCCTTAATCGTTATTCATGAGAAGTGTACACACCTAGAGGAAAGTGTTTCAAAACTGCAACCATTTTTAAAAAGGCGTTATGAAGTGAAAGGTGAAAAAATTTAAGTAAATCTGTAAACAATGAAAACGTATTTTCCTTTGTTGTATTATAATTTTACCATAATAATAGTGATTAGCCAAAGATTTGAAGACTCCTAGGTTCGAATCCCGGCTGGGGAAAATATTTATTTCACAGATGGATAAATGTTTTTACTTGGCTCTTGGCGTTTAATTGTTTTCGCATTCTGCATGTAGGTACCCTACCTGTAACACCGGGTCGGGGAGTGTGCTGGCGTCAAATAAAATCTCTCTTTGTTGGTGCTGCGACCCATAGACGTCCCACTGCTGGGCACGGGTCTCCCCCACAGACACAGAGGTCTAGAGTATACCTACTCTACCACGCTGCTTCAATGCGGATTGGTGGAGGGGTTAATGGCCACAACAATGAAAACAACCGGGACCGACGGCTTTACGTGCCCTCCGAAGCACGGTAGCGTCCTTGAAATTTTGCCACTAGCGATCTCCCATCCACAAACCGGCCGCGCCCGTCGTTGCTTAACTCTTTCGATCACATTGAATCGACGCAAGCCATTGGGCTATGAACGCTACAATCTCTGTTTACTACATACAAAATACTTATATATACAAAAATATGTACGGAAATACAGATCAGCTACGAACACTATCCGTGAACACTATCCGCCTACAAAACTGCTCTGGAGTTTGGCGGATTTTTTTGAATAAAAGCTTTAAAACAAAAAAAGATAATACCGATACAAAATACGAAGTATAATAATATTATATGAATTAAATTTTATTATTCTGGAATGAGACCAGCCTCTAAGGCTCATTCAAGGCCGTACTGTAAACTATTCGTCTGATAAAACCTTGAATTATGTAGTTAGTTTCAGTTAGAAATAGGCGGCGGTGGCGGTGCCAAGCCAATCATCCTACACGGAACGACTGCAGTGCAGACGGCCCCGCGCCGCGGCCGCACGCCGCAGCCGCACGCCGCGGCCGCGCGCCGCACCGCCCGGGCTCGTAACGCGATTATGTAATTTGCACTAAAGCCCTCGGCGCGAGAGGCTGCAAAAAGCGACCGCTCGAATACATAAAACATGGCGAGTGTGGATGGAATAATTGCGGGCCAACTGGGTCAGGCGCCAGGCCTGCCCGAGAGGCCCGAGAGGCCCTACGTGGGTATTTAACTCCTGTCGAGCATCACTCCTGACCTGACGTACCCTAACTTACTTAATACTCCACTGGATGGATGGATGGATACTGGATGGACAGTACCACGGATAGGTACGGCAAGACATTGGAATTACTGAAAATATCGTTTACGATTTACTGTGCAGTTCCTAATGTAGTTAGTAAATGTAGTTAAAAGTTAAACCTTGATTTAAAATAGGTAATAAGTCCAATAGGTATAGTTTATCCAATACTTAAGGATGGGTACACTTAACTGAAGCTAAAATCTTTAGGCAGGGACTCTTCGACCCTCCTCTATGCTTTAGGCAAGAGAAAGTAGACGATACAATTTAATAGTTCTCACTGACAATAAGTTTTATACTCCGGGATAAACACGCAAATAAATAAGCGAAAATCTAGTTAGTTTAAGTGATGGTCACATCAAACGGGCGTGGACGGTGGCGCCGGGCACAGGCGGCAGCGGGAGCGGGTTCCCGCCAGCTCTGTCTGGTATTCAATTACCGGGACGCTGAGTAAGCTATAAGTTGCGAGCTGTAAGAGACGCAAAATCCACTGCAATTGTTTTAATTTATCAATCCACGTAGGATGTATTGGAATTTCGCTATTGAACCCATATAACCTCAAACTATCGGAAGAATACTAATGAATTGTTACCTACGACCGTATACACTACAAAACATATATTGATATTGATAATTTAAACTGCCTGATATTAAAATAAAATAATAATAATTATGAACAAAATACAAGTAGGGAGTTTAATAGCAGTCCTCAGTTATAATATCTTTATGATGAATATGTATTGATGATGAATTGTATCTCCAGCTCCACTTGTTCAATAATAATGTAATGTGATCAAATTATAAAAATTGTAAATTTTGAAAAGAGTAACTACCAAGTTTCTTGCCGTGTTCTTCTCGGTAGCATCAACTTTGTGAACTGGCGGTAGATAAAAAATGTTATGACTTTCATTAAGCGTATACAAAATACCATATATGTAATGAAAAATAAATGAATCTGAATCTGAATAAACTTTATCAGAGCCCGCCCACGCCGCCTCCCGTGGCTTGGGCCGCGCCGTCCGCCACGGCAGCATTGTGAAGTCCACAAGTTCGGATATATCTCCATTACGACTCAATTCATTTGGGCGTATTGTAGCGGGAGTGATTTCGAATTTACTGCAAGCATGGAGTCCGCCGTCTTATGCGGAGATACGAGTACGAGTCGCGAGCATTTACGATACAAATGTTAAAGTTGCGGTGGCTCGGCGAGTAATGAGATTAGAGCTTGAGTAATGGCATCGTTGTTGTGGTTTATGGCGCCGTTTACTCTCCCAATTGAATTTAGATACATTGTGTTGACAGGATTTTTCGTTTGAAAGGCTTAAGACCTCAACGGTCGAAAGGTCTCTCTTAGAATAGGTAAGTCTCTAACATACGACGCGTTTTTGCGTCATTCTATTAGTACTAATATTATTCTAGTTAAGTTAACAAATACGAAAAAAAAAGCTATATAAATTTCATCCTTTCGCACGTGTAACATCGTCAATTACAAATAAGGGGATAACTGCACCGCAATCCGCGCGGAAGGGCGCGCGCAGACGAGCCAAAAAATAACAAACAAGGTCATTAGAGATATTACAGGATAATAGCGGAGCGTCGCGGCGGGGGTTGTTAGGCCGCGCGCGCACGGGCGGCACGTGCGGTGATCGGCAATTATGGCGCGAGCGTTTTTCTAGCCCTTGGGCACGCCGCGCTGCCCGCCGCGCTGTCCGCCGCGCTGTCCGCCGCGCTGCCCGCCGCCTCTCGAGCGGTGCTCGTTTAAGACTTTTTTCAGACTCGCTTTCGGCCGCTGAAATTCGGCGCCCGTCATGTCATGACATGTCTAAGTGGTTGTTCCCACTGGTTTCCACGTTGGATTTGCTGGGCCGCGCCGGCGCGTCGAGTGCAGCGAGAGTGGTGACTTTTCGATAACAAAAAAATTACAATGCAAGTTACAGTTAGCGTGTATAGAATTCAATTAAGAACTTAGTCTTCCTTCTATTCCCCAAATACTTAATAAATTTTTTTTATTAAGTATTTATATCCATCTGAACTAAACGTCAAACGTTATTTAAAGCGACCGAAGAATAGAAGCAATAACATTGTTATTTTAACCGAATAATGAATCAAAAATAAATTGGGAAAATAATAAGAAAACCAAGTGTGAGCTTTGCGTGTGATCAGTGTGTGAACGCGGCCGGGCGGGCTGGTGGGCTCATTACGGCGGATGAGCGGCGGCGGCGCGTGCGCAGCCCCGCTGTGCGGCGCGAGCGGCGTGCTCGCTTAGCTAGTTAGTTAGTTAGTTAGTTACTAGTTATTACTTCATTATACATCATATTCTTGTAACGATCCTAATTACATTGGATTTTTATACTTTTATTTATACTTATTCAAATGGTGAAGTCAAAATTATTCCTAGCCCGAATTCTTTATACCTAATGTGTTCTACACATTGCGGGGACTCAATCGGGAGGCTGGCGGCTCGCCAGGGCCCCGCGTGGGGCGCCGCCGCAACGAATAGGTACCGTTCCACGCGTAATAAAGTGCCTAGTACTACTGTATTGTTTTACCGTGCCAGTTTTATTTTCAAGACAATCTTGAATGAATTGCATGTGGAAAATGGTGTAGAATTTTTGAAATTTGAATTGAATTGAATTTCAATTGAACATTAGAATGTTTGAAAACATTAAATGTGTTAAGTAGATTCACTTCCTGGTATGTTTATAATTACATATTATAAAACTTACGATTGTGACAATAAAATCACAAAATGGTCGGTGCACTTATGAAATTAATCGTATTATAATAGGCAAAGTGCCTACTTACAATATCAAGGATAAATAATATAAAACCTTAAATCTTCGGATTTATGATTGTTAGTGGGTAGGTATCTTATAGCGACTGGCTGCAACCCATAGCGTCCCACTGCTGGGCACGGGTCTCCCCACAAACAAATTTACGGGAGGGCTAGAGCCACCTGCTCCAATGCGGATTGCTGGAGGGGTTAGTGGCCAACTCAGTGTCAAATGTTCTCAAGCTACCGACGGTCTTCGATAAGGCTTAGCGATTGTTTTCATCATTGAAAGCAACCGGGACCGACGGCTTAACGTAGCACGTATCTTAAACACGGTAGCATCCATGTAATTTCACCATTAGCACACATCCACTAACCGACCGCGCCCGTCGTTGCTTAACTCTATTACATTGAATCGACGCGAGCCATTTCATGAACACAAGAGCTTTGTCATTTCAATGTCGTTTGTTAAGTAGGTATGTAGTTTGATTTCCCTTAATAAAAAGCGAAGTGAAGGTAGGTACTGTTTGTCTTGCAGCATTTCTCGTCCTAGATCTCATGTATCAAAATGCTATTATTCTTACGTCTTATAGATACAAAGCTGTAAGTAGTCATTAAAGTCAGCTGTAAGTACCCATTTAAGTCGACGAGTCATCCATGCATTCTCTCTGTTAAACCGTGAATGACTCCGTAGGGCCATCTGTGTCATTCTGTGTACTCCGCTAGACAAAAAAAGTCCATTTGAAACGTCACTTTCTATCTCCGTCATGTAATCGAATTAAACTTTTAAAAACACGAAGCATTTAAAATTCGATTTGTAAGCACTCATAGCTCGGATACGTCAACACAAGTGATCCCCTCCGCATAATATGGTGCACGCCGTTATGTTGCGTGGGATCAGAAGATAGGGATTATAATTGTGCGAGTGGTCCAGCGATGGTGGTAGAGTTTGTGTTGCCGGGGGTGCGATAATGAATATTAATAGTAGACATTATGGGGCAGCGCTTGGGAGACGGGAGACGGAGCCGGGAGACGAGGACAGTCGCGTGTGTATGGGAACTGTTTAAAACCAAATCTTGCTTGTAAAATTTCATTAGAATTACGTTTTTTTTTTAAATTAGTAACTTTATTAAATTACTTTCATTGAACCTTAAACTTGGAAATGTCAGCAGTATGTAGCTTCGAGCCTAGATTTGTGCCTTTTATGCCAATATTAGCTCTCCGTGTACTCTATGGAACATAACACATGGGTGACATTTTGGAGTAAGCGTTGAGTTGAGACACGAGCAGTGACTTCTACTGTCTGGGGTTCAAATCCTGAATGAACTTGCTGCTGTACTTGCTGAGAGGAGCGCTCCCGTGATATCCTATATCTCCTCTTTCTAATATTTATATTAAAAGTTTTTATTTAATTTCACTCATAAGTATGTATGTATGTATTTTCTGAAATCTTGCAATCAATATTTCACCCCATTTCACCCACTTCCACTGAAGCTATCGAGCTGAAATTTGGCACACATATTAGGTACCGATGGCAATGCATGAAAATAAAAAAAAAGTTATAAAAGCTTTTTTTTAAAAAAATTTTTTAGAGTAGGTATAATTATTTATTCTTCTTTATTTATGAGCAGTAGATTTGTACGCGTGTTGTTTTTCGATATTTTAAGAGCGCCGCTCGTAGAAATGTAACCCAGTCTATAAGATGGTACTCCGTGAATCAACTATATCGTAATATAATGATATGTGGCCCAGTGTAGTTCACTTATTAGATTATCCGGGGAGCGGGTCGCCCTTGAGAGCGTTTATGGTAATTATAGCCATTGTGAGCTACGTTGCCAACGATCGTGATTAATAGGTTTGCCAACAAGCGTGGGGCAGCGCCCTCCAGCGTGCTTCAACGGGTTCGGGATGTACTTGTGATGATGCGATACTTATTCATGTTCTTATAAGAACCAGTGAAGCAGGAATTACCATAATAATTCGACGATAACTTGACTGTTATCGTTTTCGAAGTAGAGTTGGGAAGTTGTTACGCCCGAGTACATGCTCTGCTTATTGTTACTGAAGCTAGATCGTTTGTTCTTTATTAGATAGATCGAGTAGTTTAGGACCAAACTATACTTGCAGGTTGCAATAATAAAAAGTTATTATTGCAACCTCCAAGGTTATTTTGCTTTTGATCGGTCTTCAGTGTTTATTATCAATGGCAATTAAGTTAATAGTTATAAGCATAGGTAACTCTTATATTTATTTATTTATTTATTTATTTAATTAGTACGGATATACCACTTACACTAATTACAATATATTAATGGTAAATTAATTATAATCTTATAAATTAGACACTAATGCATATAAACTTACTAATACAAATTATGGTAAACGTCATCGACAAACACACAATTTTTGTTGAATACCGAAATAATAATAAGTTAGGGCGACCATAATGAGGCATTTGTATAACAAAGTGTCCCTAACAACAACAGTTACACAAAACATGGATTTTAGATACACAAACAATGCTTCGGAGTCAAGTGCGCGCCTACACATCCGCTCGTGTTCCCTCGGCCGGGCGCGGGGCGCGCCGGGCGGCGAGAAGCGGTGTAATTTATAGTTCATCTCATACATTGATTATTACACATGGAGTGCGGGTATAAATCAGCTGTAATCGGATTAGGGGGCTTGCGCACCCGCCGGTGCGCTGCGGTGCTTATTAAATTGTTTTTGTACATTTTTACGCGACCAACGCTGCGGTGCGTGCCGTTAGTCTTAATAAAGTTAGGATGCTTTGATTAATGGACTATCTTTCGGTACATTTAATAAGGTATCCACTCGTTAGGGTAACAGTAACAAGGTTAGCCAGTCGTCGCGAATTAATTTATTGTTGAGCGGAGTGTGCGTTTGCTTTTGAGATGCAAAATTCGTGATGAATTTGTTTTACTAACATAATCATACAAATAAACAAAACTTATCTTCTTTTTAGTCTTCAATTATTTACAAAATTACGAAAAATTCAAAATGTCCACTCTAATAAGTAGGTAATCCATCAAATCAATCAGGGGGTGTCCAATTTGTCCACGAAATGTCTCCATGTATGGACGCCCGACAATGTCAGGCATCTGTGCGGTGTTGTCAAAAGATGACATACGGGTTTTTAATCATAAAGCCACTCGAGAACAGCGATACCCTGAGCACCCCTGAGCCCCGCGCGGACCGGTTAGGTCCATAAGCCTGTTGTGTAGAGTTCAAGTGTCTTTACATTTTGCAAGAATACTTAGTTTTTGTTACCGTGTGATATGAGAAAACAGATTAATCCACTTCATTCTTAGTTTAAGAGATTTTGAAACCATATCATCATCGTTTCAAATTTTTTATTTAAATATTATTAATACAATATACATATTTATTATTACAGGTGCCTATCTTCTTAGTAACCTTTCTCATTTATGTTTTGATTCGAAGAGGCATGCCTCAATGTAGTCAGTACCTAGCCTTAAGTTCAGTAGCTCAGGTTAGTTTAGCTTCTCCAATCGAGGGCGGTGCGCCAGTGGCCGCAGCGAATGCCCACAATGCCCACAATGCCCACACTCCCCCACCTATGGGTGTACGGGTGTACGGGTGTACGGGTGTACGGCGGCCCGATGGGTGCCTATGGGCCCACTAATTGCTAAATTTGCCGCCTCGCCTCATTGTCTGCCGCGCTAATGAAATCGTGCCTCCACTCCGCCGGCGAGGATTGTTTCTTCCACAATCTCCTATGTTAATTAATAACTAAGTACCTATAGGTAACTACGCTGGATCTTACATACCTACTGAAAATCAGTGTCAACAGATTGTCCGTCTAAAATACTGAGTGCGATACGATTCCATGCTTTCGCTTCCTATTGTGTTGTTTTAGTATTTTTGCCAATAATTTTATACCTACTACAAATAGGTACCTATACCACGCCCAAGAATTCAGTGCTAAAAAATCTGCTGATAAACTGCAAATGATCATGGCGTTGAGCTCGTTGGCTTACGCAACGCCGACAACGCGGCTGAACAGAAAACGTGCCAATTTGGGACGTTTTGTTCCTACCGTCAGCGTTTTATGCCATAGATAGCGTTTTGAACGAACTAAAGTGGTGCGGATGAAAGCGGTTGCCCGCTTATAACAGCACCAGGCCGCACTAGGCCGCACCAGGCCGTACCAGACCGCACCAGGCCTCGTAATTGTCGCGAAATGCGATCGCCGCCTGCATTACCGGGCGCACCACACGCGGAGGTATCGGTACCTGATCTTGTTCCGGCCGGAACTGTCCGCGACACACAAGTGTAAGGAGTTGATTAATTTTAAAACGCCCGTATGGGCGTATGGCGTACGTTTTTTGTGTATGTAGCGCAATATTACAACTAACCAAGATAATATTAAGGTGAATTTCCACGAAATACGATCATAGCGGGCTTTTGATTTGACGATAGGTAGGTATGAACAGCGGAAGTTTAAGGCCCAGCAAGAAGCCAAATCTAGCAAACTACGGTTCATGTCATTCAATTTTTAAACATATAGGTAGGTACCTATATAATACACACACTTTTAAATTAAACAGTAGGTATCTACCTAGGTACCTAAGCCTCATCATATTTCCGAGAATTTACTTAATCAAACTTTACGAACTTATTTTGTATGTATAAGTAAAGTTGAAATCAAATATTGTAATAAAATTAAACTATTTATTTTCCTAAATTTGAGTAAACACTACTAGTTAATTCACGCCAACTATGCTCTATCTCTGTTTGGTAATCGCGAATAGACAGTGAAGGCTGAGGCTCGCTGCTATGAAGTCCACACTATCCGCTGTCTCTCCTACGATACCTGCCATATAAAATGTTAGGTACTACCCTATTATGCCTATCTAGTACCTACTTGATAGAAAGTTCGGTCACAGAGTAAACATATAAGTAGGTATAGTGTTCGGTCCTTGATCAGTGCTTCTAATATAAGTAGAAATATCTACTATCTTCAAGAATTAGTCAATTCGTAGACATAATCTTCACACAGACTTACCAACTCTACAAATTAAGTAGAGTCCAAGTCGTGACACCTATCTACTGAATACCGCGTGAAAGAGATGGCACACCAATTAGTAACGAACGTTTACGTATGTAGGCGTAAGAAAAAAGGCCGTCTTGCGGCGCGGCGTGTAAATAAATTACCGCTCGTGTGGAGGATGAATTGTGTGCTCGCTGCTCGCTGCTCGCGGGGCAAACAAAGCGGACGCAAAAAGACGAGCGCGGTCCGCCATGCCGGGGGGGCGGGGCTAATGAGACACACGCTCGCCGCGCGGCCGTAACTACTCGCTTACTACCGATCAAATTAAACCCTAATTCGGAGGAATTAAAACTCGGATTTGAGTGGCCGCCGGCGGCGCTTTCGTCGTTCCTGCCCGCGCGGTGATTGCAGAAGTGGCCAATCAGCGCGCGGTCGTGGCGCACTTGTTTTCTACGGAGCGCGATAGATGGCGCTGATCGGTTTGATGGGAAAACTGTTTATGATTCTCTTGATTAATTTTTACGATTTAGAAAGAAAATTATTGTGCAAGTGCACAATGTGGTAATGAGTGCAAGTAGTGAGTTTTTATTAATCTCTGTTGCATTACTATAGAAAAAGTTACTTATGAATTAACT
Organism: Carterocephalus palaemon; assembly: GCA_944567765.1. Classification (NCBI taxonomy): domain Eukaryota; kingdom Metazoa; phylum Arthropoda; class Insecta; order Lepidoptera; family Hesperiidae; genus Carterocephalus; species Carterocephalus palaemon. The sequence continues at coordinate 13,086,517 of OX155651.1, forward strand.
CTATAAAAGGAAGATATGACTCATTATCAAAATATGTTTTTTGGGCCGCCCTTCCATCGAGCGGGGTGTGGCGCGATATCCATACGCTATTAATTCTAACCCTTCAAAGCCTTAGGAATTATTTATTCATCAACTGCAATCGCGTATGCAGCCTCCAGCCGAGGAAGGCTTCACAGCGGCGAAAACAACACTAACACAACCTGATTGCATAATAATCCGTTTATTGCAACGTCTCACGAGCTGCGCCCCGGAATTGAGGAAACCTAATATCCAGAAAGCCATTATACCAAAAATTCAACGAGCACCGCTCATAACTGCCGAGCGCGATGCGAAACCGACTTTAAAGTTACTCAAATAGATTTCAATATACAATGGCGCGCCGCGAAATTTTGTTTGCGGAGAAAATTAAGTGGTAATAAACTTTGCGCGGTTAGATTAGGGTTTAGTTTGGATTGTGGGGCGCGTTTGAGTTTGGAAATGAAATTTTCATAAATGCGTAAAGGGGAAGAGGGGCGTCGGGTGAGGAGTGGCGCGCGGGGGGGGGGGGGGGAAGCGCGGGGTGTATTTGTGTTTCCCCGCAGTTTCCGAGGGAAGGCGACACTTGAGCGCGGTGGCGCGGCGCAAACGGAAAAACTATTAATAATAATTACTCTTCTAGTACTGAGTAATTATTGCGGTGGTACATGGCCGAGTTAGGTATCGGCGTGTAAGTGTAGCGCGCCGTCCCGCTCGCGCGGTGCTCTCGCTCTGGCGGTAATTAGAGGCCGCGGGTCGGCTTACAGCGTTACAACATTTACTTCCTCGGTCTAATTAGACTGAGCCACCTGGAGGGCTCCGGAGCAGGTCTGGAGGACCTGATGCGGCTTTTTTAAACTTTTCTAAGACCCTTGGTATGTCACAGTAGGTCCCGGAGTCCTCAGCTAGAGGCCTTTGACGGGGTTTAGTGGGAGGAAACCCGGTTCCAATCTAATAAAACCTGGTGGAATTTTTCCCAAAGACCAACACCATTTTCTGCCGCAATAAAAACAATGGTAGGGAGACTGGGGCTTGTCTTGAAATTATTTTTTGATTGTTTTACTGGAATCTTGGTTTGTTTTATCATGCAACTATTCAGGCTGAACGGAATAAAGAATTGGAATAAAGACAAATAATAAAAGTACAAGGAAACAACGAGAGACAGATACCTAACGTACGGGTAGGTTGAGGTCGATTAGGGAAAGGAATTCCATTCCAGCGCTGATGGAGAAGGATTTTGTATAGAAGATGAACTGTAAGTGAAGAATTGAAAACAAGAGTTTCTGAGGAACGGACGGAGGGCTACTTATTTATTTTAAATAAATAAATATCATGGAAATTCTCTCACACGGCCATCTGACCCCAAATTAGGCGCGAGCCTTTACTATGGGTGTCAGAGACTGATATACATACCTACATATATATTTTAGATACATACTGAAATAGATAATATTAACATCCAGACACAGAACAAAGTCCTGAGTGGGATTTCAATCCACGACCCCTGGCGTAACAGGTAGAGTCACCACCGATTGCGCCAACGGGCCCCTCAATTTTTATTTCGGGAATTAGTTGTTGTAATCATCTATCATCTATCACTAACAGTCCCCAGTCCTCATACCTACTAACGAACTGACCAACTAATGTTCTAATTGAAAATTAATTAACTTCCTCAACTAATTGTACTAACCATCCCAGTCCCTAATTGAGTCTTGTTCAAAGTCAGTAACAGTTGTCATGGGCGGCAGCGGATGGGTGGTGCTGCAAGCTCGTTTGCTATCCTGTATCCATAAAATAAAAAATCTCAACTCAAGCCGCTATTGCGTACGGCGCGATAGGTACCCATAGCCGATAGCTGGGCGCTTCATAGGGCCGGAGAAAAAACCTACAATAGCTTGACTTCCTTCCGCGAAGCTCGAGCGTCTTGCGAGAGTATCGCGTTGCGGTGTCGCATGGCGGCGCGGGGTGTCCACGCTGCCGGCGCCGGCGGAGACTCGCAGCTAGTTACATTAAGTTGACTTTTTATTTTATATCTATCATTTCCCGCGGCTCCACTCGAGTATTAATATATATCCGTGTTGCAATTATCTACTTAAATTTTATACTTTACATTTTGTTAGCTCTATCTATTAAACATATTTCAAATATTGTCTCAGATGCTTTCCTACATATACTTTTTTCGTTGATAGAGGTGAAATGTTGTATGAACAGTGTATGTAGAAACAACATTGTCGAACGAATCCATTAGCTGTGGATATAAAAGCGACACCTTTTAACAAGTCGTATTTTGTACAACGGTCGACTCTGTTGAACGCCTCGTTCCACAACCGACAGTAGAGTTGCTTTCAACATGTCGCACGTCGTTGAACAGATGTAAATGTGCCTGTAGTAACAGCTCCAAACACAAATACATACAATGTAAACGAAACAGAATGAAAGGGTAACAAATAATAAATAAAAAATATAATAGGTAATTTAATTTAATTTTCATTTATAATAGGTAAGTAACTTTCGAACTTGACAACAATATGGTTTGTCCCGAGTCCCGAACGATCCCACCGAGACGCTGGCAGATGGGTGTCCTAGCAAGCAGCCGTTTCTTGCCGAAGGTACGGGCCCGTGCAAAAATCGAAAATAGAGTGTCGCGTTACAATCGATGGCAATTGACGTATTAATAGACGTTGGGCGTTTTTGTTGTGCCCGCGACACCCGACACCGGCTTTTTTAATCCAATTATGGGATTTGTGAGGCAATCGCCGGCAGTAATGCGTGGTAATGCGCTCGCTGGTGCCTTGTTCGCGAGGAATTCGGCTCGTTGGTCGGTATTAGGCATGTCGAATTTATTGATTGCGCTTGATTGACGATAAATGGGTATTATTGATTATCCATACTAATATTATAAATGGGAAAGTGTGTTTGTTTGTTTGTCTGGCTTTCACGTCGCAACGAAGCTATTATATGGTACGATTTTTGTGTGTGGAGATAGTGAGGAGGGAGGAGAGTGACGTAGGCTACTTTTTACCGCGGTAAAACATGCCCATGGGAAGATATATTCTATGTTTTGTTATTTGCTAGATATTTAGTTCCGGATGTTGTTAATAGATGGCGTTAGTAAAATTCATTTGCAATTTATGAATTTCGCTAACAAATTATACATGTAAATTAATTAAGTCATAGGCAACTAATAAATTGAATTGAATTTTTAACTAATAAATTGAATTGAAATTATTGAAGTTAGCTTAAAACTCCAGTAAGTCAGTTTACGTACACTTTATCTGCGGTCAGCATTACCTCAGGTTCCTCTGAGTATCTTTTAATCGTGGAACTGTCACTATTCATCCTCCACAAATGTGTCATGTATGATCACTAATATATATCAATGTGTATGATAAACAACTCATTGTTCATTCCCTTTGACCACGCGGGCGGAGCCGCGGGTAAAAGCTAGTTTCTCATAATATAACTTGCATTTCATTTGAGGTATTATTAATTATTGCGCTTAAAATTATTCAAAGATCAATTCGGTACTCAATCATTCTTGCTTCACACCTACATCGCAGCGGTTAAGTCTGCCTAAATTATGTAATAATAATTGAGACATATGCAAATATTATTTTCCATGTGATATCTAATACCTAACACAAATACTTGATCAACAAATTTTAATAGTTAGAAATTTAATATCAGGTTCTTAAATTAATCCTCTAAATATATTTTGTAGGTATATGATATACAATTAAATCTTAGCATTTCACTAGCTAAAGGCGACATCAAAATGAATCCACAAAATGATTTTACAAATGTGTATGAAAACGCGGGAAGGCAGCAGTGGAGCAGCCTGCTTCTGCAGTCGGTTAACATGTTGGCAATGAAGCGATCTATTGGATTTTGATTAAGTTCAGTGTGGATGAATATTTGAGAAGGTAACAAACAAATGTAGGGATTTATTAAAATATTATTTACTTTTTGCGGGTCATTTGTAGGTAAGTTGAATAAAGTACGAAAATAATCTTACACTGAATATTACTTATTGAATTCAAAAATTTCTTCGTTAATTTCACCTTCCCTTCCATGAATTAACGCTGTAAAAACCTATAGTTTCCCTACAGTAAGTACCTACCTCGCGTAACGTGCAACGTAGACAATACAAAAGGTATTGGTAATATACATTACTTTTTTTATAAATAGGTTCCTCCAAAAGATGATATTATAATGAATATTCAATTTGTGAAGAATATTTTCCACAAAATCCTCCAAGCTATAAAACCACCATAAGCACTGTTGAAGAGGTAAACACATGTGACCGCCGTAGAATTCAGTGCTCAAAAATGGGAACATGAAGGAATAAACGTGATGCATAAACTGAAAAACAGAAAACGTCCAAAAATTTCTGAGTTGGGACGTTTCCAGGCTTCTCTTTCACAGCGCCTGTGACGTCGAGATGTTTTTTACAACTTCTTATGTAGGTATGGCTTAAGCATTAAGCAACAGCAGCTGCGCCTACCTGTATCCTGTCCTCGGGCAGGTCGGTCTTGAGGGAGAGCATCTCGCGGGCGTACACGTCGGGGTAGTGCGCGTCCTTGAAGGCCTTCTCCAGCTCGTCCAGCTGGTACGAGGTGAAGATGGTCCGGCTGCGGAAACAGAACGCAGATAGGTAGCCTTGGGAAGCCTTGGGTAGCCTTGGGTAGCCTTGGGTAGCCTTGGGTAGCCACGAAACCACAGGTTGCGTCATCGCAACCTGTATATCGGCCAAGAGGTATACTGCATACCTCGCATGTATGTTGTTAACGATTGTACATAGCTCGCTTCAACAACATAAGACATTCATAGTTTACATAAAGGTTGAGGACTTATAGACAGACAGACAGACAGATATTAGCTAACCTGCAATAGTGGTGAGGTGGTCTGGGCAGCCATGACTGATTGCTTCGGCTATACCTACTCTAATTCTAATTCTTATCTAAATATATGTACGTACCTATCATCTGTTGATATTATTGAGTTTAAAAACGTAATGCGGACGTGAAAGTTAATTGAATTTAATATATAGATAATACGCCTAAAATAAATGTCCATACGGTGTGATAGTTACCTATGTCTGCGTTTCTTCTTCTTCTTTTTGCCGTTGTACCCCGTCAGGCCGTCCACCGTGAAGTCCTTGGCTGCCTCCAGCGACGACACGCCTGCGGACAAGCACCCGTCAGTGTGTCACCAGCATAAGCGATAAAATTCAACAACAACAATAATAATGAAACAAACAATATCGATACGAGCAACTTGTAGTGAAACGAAAATAGAAGGAGTCGAAACGTCATTAACCTTGATAGGGTCAAGGGTTCCCGCGGGATAATCCGGCCACTATCCCGTCCCCCGGCCCGGCAGCAGCTTGTCGCGGCTCCGGGGATTCGTCACATAATTACCGAATGTGATTGCCGAATGAATTAGTAAACAGTCGAGCGGCGGCCGGGGCTAGGGGAGGGGAGGGGAGGGGAGGGGAGGGGAGGGGAGGGGCGCGGGGAGCCCCGGGGCGCCGGGTAATTGAATTTGGTGCCAATGAATACGACAATGAATTATTAAATTTGGAGCGGGCCCATAAGGGAACCGCCGTAAATTCGCAACGTTGTAGCGACCGTCGGCCGGTTTTAACGTACATTACTGCGTCAGTGTCACCTCCTGGGAGCAACCTCGGTAGTGCGCGGGTGGTGGACTGTTGCAAGCGATAGACACGCTGTTGCGGGTGGCGCGGCGTGGCGAATGGCAAACTATTCGGTGAAGGGTGCAGCGTGTTTGTCGGCCGCTGACGAGGTCGTCGTAATGGTAATTGTTTGTTGTCACAAGTCACGGAGCTCGTAGCGGGTCTAATGCCTTGTAATTTTATGACTTCTTTTGGGATTTCATTCGGAAAGGGTTTGGACAAAGTGTTGATTCAATGTTTTTTTTATTCATGGTTTGCAGTTAGTACCTAATATCAGTTAAATAAATATCTGCTGGTAGGTAATATAAGTATAATATAATAATTTCTTAGGTGTAGGTAGTACGTGTCTAATTACGTGCGGAGCGAATAATATAATTAAATAGTTAATGTGTCTGTCTGAACCGGTTTAAACTGACATTGTATCGTGTTTACCAAACAGCCACTATTAATCAAGTATGTAGCTTTTATTCAGTAAACTAGTTTTAAAACATACAATGTTCTTTCTGTCGTTATAATCATTAATTTTATGTCAGTGTAAATCCTTAACGCGTAGGAAAAAATTAAAAAGAAAAAGATTATTTGAAAAATGCAGATTCCTTTTTCAAACGATTAGTCAATAAAACGGCGTGTACACGCTTGCCGCTTGCCGGCCGGCGCACGTGGGTCCGGCGTGACCAATCGGGGCTGTCCGGCCAATCGATTGGCCACGGTCGCGACTCGCGGCGCGGGTACGGGTAGCGCGCGCGGCACGTCTTGATTCTTTCGCCGCTCCACCAGAAAACGATATATTTTAACGCCTTATTTATAATTTATGATGCTAGTATACCTAGTAGTCATACAGTGGAGTATGCTCTAGACCTCCTGCAGTTGCGTCTGTGGGGGGAGACCCGTGCCCAGCAGTGGGACGTCTATGGGTCGCAGCGAGTCATACATTCCAAGTCACCGATGCAATTCCAAAAATGTTTTTATTTTCAAATTAATTGTCTGTCTGTCTGTCAGTCTGTCAGTATGTATGCCCCTAATGAACATCAGGGATGTCCCTGAAACGGATCAAAATATATACCTACTGTTCATCTTCAAAAGTAGACAGATCCTCCTGGAGTTACAGGATGTAAATTTGTATGGAATTTTTCTCAAACATTGTTTGATAAATTTGCAGCAAAGGTCTGTTATTTTAATTAATACAATCGAATACGCGTTACCTTTTCAACGGGCGTTTATGTCCTAGATTCACGACGGATGGATGGAAAATGATGCATCAATACAACTTCTGCGTTATGTATATTCAATCCACAAAGGGTTAGAAAATGGTAAGAAAGTTCTAACTAAAGTAAAGTCAAGTAATTATTTATTTCGCTGCGACCCATATACGTCCCACTGCTGGGCACGGGTCTCCCCCACAGACACTGCTGTGGGAGGTCTAGAGCTTTATTTATTTACTTAACATTAAAGTCTTGTAACGTATTTTGACCAACCAACATTGTAGGCGTTTCTAGAAAAAAATGTCCCTTGGAATACGGGATGGAAGTTTGTTTGAATATTTCTAAAAGTTCAATAGAATTGCTTATTTGCAACAAATGTTTACAGTTGAATGGATAAAAAGATAGGTGATTTCCCCAGATATGAAGTTTGAAAGACAGAATTCGATCGGTAGAGTCTTTGTGTATGGTGGCAACTAGGAGTAAAGAAACTATTGTTATGTCTTATACACGTGAGCGAAGCAGCGTCCTCTAGTTAATTGTACAATAATATACATGACTGTCCTGGGCTTAGGCATTTACCTACTTTCTTCATGTTTTGCTCGTTTGCTATGATAAAAATAATAATAACTTGCAGTCTCACCCAGCCGGTGCCAAATATTACAGATTTTAAGCAAGACTCCTAAAGGAAACAAAGATAAACTCAAGAAACAATCACAGTCATTTTTAGTCCAGACAGCAAAGGGTGACGATTAACATTATTTGGTCAATTCGTTAGTAGCTGAGGAAGGCCACCGAGGGGGTTTTAGTGGATACGATTTTCAAATACCTAACCCGGTAGGACACACCGGTAGGACACACCTATATGGACATTAACCTTTACGTAGTTTGTAGTTACCTAGGCGTGTCTAATCACCTCATAGCGAAATAAATTATTTGACTTTGACTTTGACTTTGAAAAACATTGATAGATTTGTTGCTACGGGATAAAATGTATTAGAGCACAACTTTTGTTCATTATTTACTGTCTAATTCCGGTATGGTGCCAAATACCTATGTTTAATACTAATTTCGCGCTTGCCGTTGCTGCCCTCTAGCTTGTACAGATCATTGTCCCGCGGTGCTCGCTCGCTCGCTCGCTCGCTCGGCCCGTGCCCCCGGGGACGCGGGAGTGTATTGCCGCCTTAAGTGATTGCTCGCCGTTCCGCCGCCTCTAAGACACGTCACCATCACCACCCTCAACATTGACACTCGATTAGTTAAGCAATATTTGATGGATGCTTTGCGTCACTTGATGAGGAGCAATTGATTCCCTCCGTAACCCTTGTATTGTCCCACTGTTGGGCGCGGGCCTTCCCAATGGGAGAGGTAAGACCAAAACTCCCCACGATCCTTAAAACGCACAATAATTTGGTTCCAATACAGTTAAAATTATATAGACTGAAAGTGATGTAAGTCACTGCAAACCAAACTGAGAGAAACTTTTTTATGGATAGAAGATACCAAACGAGCTTGCAGCACCAACCATTCGAAGCTCATCAGAACTGTGACTGACTTTGAACCAGAATCAAATAGGGACTGGGATGGTTAGTCCAGTTAGCTGAGAGAGTTAATTACAACATTCGTTTTGGTCAGTTCTACTAAGTTAATACTGTGTTAGTAATAGTCCAGTTAGCAATTGTTAGTAAGAGTCTCGTTCTAAGTCAATCACAAATGTGTTGTTATCCTTGAGGACTAAGATGGTCGGTAAAGAAGTGTACACCGCTGAAAAATTTATTAGGTAGGTCCTCTTTAGTACAGTAAAATATAATAGAAAATATTTTATTAACGTAACTAGATACTTATTTGATCAAAACTTCTGTAGTCATTAGGTACTTTGTAGCTAGCCAAGCACAAAAAAACCAATGTTTTAAAGAAACAAACACAAACTCTGCGTCCTGCGTTTATAACGGCACGTTGAAATAAAACAATGAATTAAAGCAAAATTCCTATAAAACGATGCTTCCAGAAACAGCGGGCGAGAGGCACCGATAGAGAGGAGCACGTAAATTATGATCTGCAAACGCAAAGCCAAACCTTTTCCTAACGTATTCGGCGGCACGGTTCGCGCCTCCGACTCTGCTGACTCGAACGCGACCCTACCCCATCACCACTGAGTTTAGAATCGCTTGACTGGTGCGGTGTGGGGAGACTGGGGAGAGCCACTCGCGGTGGTACGCCATGCCACTCATTGTCGCAACGCAACGCGATGCGTTTTTGTTGACACTAGTTCAGTAGACAAATAAATGGAGTCGGAAAAGGAGCCAGAGGTAAGGTTGCGCTTAGGAGACGCGCGGCGAGGACTCTTGGAAGCTAGGAGGTTAATAATGTGAAAAATTATGAATTTTGGTTCAAAAACAAGTGCGCGAACATCAAGTATTTTAAGAGTCATATAGACCCAGGTTAGGTTAGTTGACCGATTTTAGGCTCTTTCCCCACGCCAAAGTATTGTAGAGATGATACGCAGTAAGAGTATTCGTATTGTGCTTGTATTGAAAAGTAGATATATAATAATGAACGTTGTGAACCAGGGAGCTGCGAGAATTATCAATATTGTCAATTTAGATACTAGCTGACCGTTGAGCGCAGCTCATCTGAAAGAGAGTCAGGAGTCCACCAAACTGGTCATGTGCCGATTAGCAGTAGTGGAGAAGTTCTGCTAAGTTTCTTCACGATGTATTCTGCAGACACATTAGAAAATTAGCCTTAGCCCAAAGGTTGACTGGCAGAAAATGCTCTTAGCATTAAGTCCGCCTTTTGTACCATATTTAGGTATAATAAAGCGTTTAATAAATAAATAAATAAAAAAAATTCATATGTGCGGGCCATTTAGATTTGAACCCAAATGCCCTCTTGCCGAGACTTTCCTGTGCCACTCAATACGCGCGACAAATAACCGTAACTCGTTTATGATATAGGAAGCTATTTTACTTTAATATAAATTTCCACATCGAAACGTCACGATTCTCCAAATCGAATCCGCCGAGCGCGACGCAAATTGGCAACTCGCGCGATTGGCCCGATGTGTGGCGCCGATATATTTTATCATATTCGAGAGCGCGCTACCGTCCTCGCGCGCCAATTTGCGCACTCTATCCGCTGTTATCCACTGTTATCGGCTGTTATCCGCTGTTATCCGCGAGCCTCTTCGCCGATTTGCCTGACAAGCGCTATTTGGAATATAATATTCTCGTTCGCTTTTATATTGCGCTTATTTCGTATTTCACGCGTGCCTGCAACGACAAGGTCGCTCACACAAGTACTCGTATGTGCTACAAATCATACGATCTCTCTAAATAACGCAGAAGCAAGCGTGATCGGTACTGAAGTAGATGTGGCCTGGCCTCATTATTGGGAAGACTATGACACAGTCAGTCAAGTGTAAGACACTAGCTCAATTGGTACCTACTAGTAGGTAGAGCGGAGTCGAGAGGTCAGGTCGGTCGAGCAACTCGTCATCTTTGGGTTCACTGTCAGCCTCATCAATGTAGTTCATCATTCCATCATAAAAATACGATGGCTTAGGTAAAAATAGTCAACTACTTTCCAAAATGTAATTTGCAGACACGCCCCCGTTGCCTATGAATGACGCGTTTGATCACATTTCTAAGCCATGATAATGATCCCCGAATACCTGCTCCATTCCATCCCATCCATCCATTGCTACGAATAAGACTGGTGTATGAGGCCGATATAATACATAACTATCAACGCTATTACGCTGGTTAGCTACAAACCACTGACGTCCCACTGTTGGGCAAGAGTCCGACGTAGCTGCGGGAGGTCTAGACCGTACATGGAGTACGCTGTTCCAATGCTGATCTGATTGGATTCCAATCCGATGGAGGGATTAGTGGCCAGGCCTGTGTCGAATGTTCTCAAGTCACCGGAATGTCTTCCACATATAGCGATTGTTTTTACCATAGAAAACAACCGGGACCGACGTCTCAACGAGCCCTCCGAAGCACGGTAGCGTCCATATAATGTTGTAATGTTCCCACTAGCGGTCACCCTTCCACAGACATGTTGTTTAACTCTGTCGATGACATTGAACCGACGCGAGCCGTTGGGATATTCGCGCTGGTAACATTTTTAAATAGCTCAGTGGTGCCTTCTCCCCTCGCAAGGAAGCCGGTCGGGCTCCGAGCGCCTCCAGCCGAGGCACGGGGGCTCCGCCACGGCCTCCGCAAACGCACACGCGACATCGCAAACCAATTTGGCAGCGCGGCGGCGGCAATTAGCGGGCGACTGAAAGAAATTGCCAATTTGCTCGCAGCCAGCCAATTTGACGGGATATTTGATTTGCCGCGCCCGCGGGATCACGCTTCCCATGGCATACCTATAAGCTGTCGGTAGGTAGGTAGGTAGGTATATGGCATCCACTTCAGTATACGTTTTATACTTCTTTAGGTTTCCTCTTCTCGTGATAGGGAATTTGATCGTGTTTCATGCAATGGTCGGTGATAAAAATAATGTAGAGTCATTTTATTTGCCTTCTACTCAACAGAACTTATACGTGCAATCACTGTCATGTATCTATAGTGTAAGTGACACTTTACATTTTTATGAACATGACATGGTCATGGCTTAGCAAAGACCAACAGTAAGTGTCTACCTAAGTCGTTAACGAACTTAATTACTTATTTATTTGTTTATAAAATGTACTGTGCTTAATTCTAAAAGAATTCCTCCAGCCAACCTTAGCGAGTGACACAACCACTTAATTCCCAACCAAATTAAATACAAAGGTAAAATTGTTAAATCGAATAGGTTCATAAAGAACGCGTTAAAAATGCTTCGCTTACATTGGTTGAACAAAATGTTCGGCTCGGGAAACAGGCCGCCCTCCCACCAGCAGTGATGATGACCTTCCAGAAGTCTGCGGGTAACCGCCTGATTGATCGAGGCCTCTGTCCAGCGGTAAACTATAAAAGGCTGTTCGATGTTTGGAGACAGAGAAAATATTTACTTACTTTGCAACTTTTTTCAAAGGTGAAATCTTGTCAAAGTAATGCGAAAAAAAATTTAATTAGTAAAAAATGATTAGGTCGATTTTTAACAAAATCAAATCTCTTCCCGAAACAATGAATAAACCGAAGCGTAAAATTAGTAGTACGAGTTGCGCCCACCCGCCCGATAGATGGCGCCGCGCGTCGCAGCCGCCCCTGCCGCGGTCATTACACATTGAGTAGGCACTAGTAGGCAGGGATTAATATTGTCAAAGGTAGGCGGTAGGCCACCGCTACGCCGTGAGCCTTTTAATTATTAGTTATAAGGCGTTCACTATCAACATGTGCGCCGTTTGATGGCAAAGAGCTTGCTGCTAAATATAAGGTCTAGAACAACTACCTCTCGGAGGAAAGGGCAATTAGGAGGCACGAGTAGCTTTGAGTAAGCTATGAAACCAATGACAGGTTTAATCAATGTGATATAATCGTGGAATTAATAGATGGTGGATTTAATAGAGGGTTTACGTCTGCTAATTGGTAAATTTTAAATGAAATTAATGTTGTAATAAGTTGCTCGTACAAAATTTGGGTTTGCATTAAAATAAACAAAATCCTTATATGATAATCCATACAGATGTAAATAATAGAGTATTTATCAACGATTAGTGACATAAGTTTCATTCAAACGAGTGGATCAGATATTAGTGGGTAGGTATAGGCGATAGTTTACCTGAGTACAGTTGTCGGACCGCTTGGTACATGAAACAAAAACACCACGATTATAGCAGCAAACAAACAAAACGAAGCATATCGGATATCGGGGATCTGACGGCGTGTAGGGTAGGAACGACTCGCGGGGAAATAAACAGTTAAATTATGCTTCAAGCGCCAACTAAAATGAATAAAAAGCTTATGGATTTATTAAGAGACTAGCATTTACCCGCGGCTCCGCCCGCGTGGTCAAAGGGAATTAACAATTAGTTGTTTATCATACACTAGTGGACGCCCGCAGCTTCGCTCGCGTAGAATTAGACCCATTAACGACGTCTACCCGTCTAACGACTTCAAAAACGGCAGATTTTCATACTAACTTTGCACCCCCGTTTTACCCCCTTAGGGGGTGAATTTTCAAAAATCCTTTCTTAGTGCTCCCCTACGTTATAAAAGGAACCCCTGTGCAAAATTTCAAGTTTCTAGCCCTTATAGTTTAGGCCCTGCGTTGATATGTCAGTCAGTCAGTCAGTCAGTCAGTCAGTCAGTCAGTCAGTCACCTTCTCCTTTTATATAATTATATAGATAACATGGAGTCCAAAAATACAACAGTCATTAAAGTGTTAGCGGCAAAATATGTATACAATTTTGATTTATTTAATAGTAACTACCATTTCGTTGCATCCATAGCCCAATGGCTCGCGTCGATTCAATGTGATCGAAAGAGGTAAGTAACGACGGGCGCGGTCGGTTTGTGGATGGATGACCGCTAGTGGCAAAATTTCATGGACGGTACCGTGCTTCGGAGGGCACGTAAAGCCGTCGGTCCCGGTTGTTTTCAATACTGGAAACAGTCGTTAAGCTTTGTCGAAGACCTTCGGGTGGCTTGAGAACATTCCCCTCCACCAGTGCGCGAGCTCCCGCAGCAGTGTCTGTCGGGGAGACCAGTGCCCAGCAATGGGACGTCTATGGGTCGCAGCGAACTACCATTTGTAGATTGTAGACTTGGAGATCGGCGAGATGACAGCACACATAATATTCCGAATCCGTCAGGCCCTATCAAAGACGGTCAGCGACCGGCGGTTCCCTGTTCCCGTTGTTGGAGAGTATTGAGAGATATCGAACTAAAGGAGAGCGCACAAAGCCGCGCGGCGGATCGCGTTTCGTTCACACGGCGCGGGCGTTAACAAAAATGGAACAAGAGTGCGGACAATGGCGGCCGCGGCTCGCCTCCGCTCCTCCGCTCCTCCGCTCCTCCGCTCCTCCGCTCCTCCGCTCCTCCGCTCCTCCGCTCCTCCGCTCCTCCGCTCCTCGTGCTCCTCGTGCGATATTGTGATCTCGCTTTTTGCCGGCCACCGGGCCACACTCGTGTCTTGCACTTCAACCACTAACAGGGTTTCCATTATTATCATCCGAGACTGTATGGGAGTTAAACAAGACCTCGTCACAAAGGTCACCCGTTGATCGAAGAGAAATTGGATTGGATTAATCATTGCAGTCGCGGCTTAAATGTACAAATCGAATGTGTGATTTCATTATTATATTCATATTATTATCATTATTTCCCAGCCGTTTGATTTGTCGGCTGGCTCTCGATTTATCCTATCGCGAATATTACGATAATACCGATTGAGTCAGTTATACAATTCACGCTAGACCTGTTCACCGATCGCATACCGCATCTACATCGAAGCTAGATCTATGGCAAACTATAGGTACAATTAATAATTTCATTTGTTGAATTGGTTTAATAGATTCTTGCTTGTGTCAACGCTATTATTGAACTATTTTGTCATATTATTATTGTACCTCGTGCTTACTAGCTCACCTAGAGCGTGAGCGCCACAATTGTTCTAATTTTGTAAAGTGCTGGCACCATTGTGAGGCGTCCTACGCCGCAGTCGGCAAACACAGTTGTTACCAAATTGATGATTACTGCAGAGCCCAGCATTGTGCTGCTCTGTGTAAACATGCACGCTGAATGTATCAATTAAAACCATATTACTAATTGGTGCTTTGAGAAAACAATACAGCTCAATTATGCATTACGTCTGCATGTCTGTTGTTGTCAGCGGCGTTGCACAACAAAATGGCCGTGACGTAGCACGTAGCCACGTTGTGTCACCGGGTGTCATTGGGTTATTACAGCTGCTCCCATTTGGCTGACTATTTACGCAAGTTTATCATTTCAAAATAATATGTTATTCAGAAATAAATACCTAAGAATAATTAAATTTTCCAATAACTTATATATTGTGTACCTACATTGTTTAAAATTAATAGCTATAAACGCTTTACCTGTGTGTATATGATACGAGTAGGCACATATCGGAAAGATGTTGATTATATTCAATAGAATTTAATCAATTTCTTTTACAAAAATATAATCGACTGTGGGATTTGTACATAATAATTATTAATTGAAGTTTTGTAAATTGAAAGTTTTGTAATTATTATAATACATTTTTTAACAGGTTTTCAGTTTCTTCAAAGATTATTGATGAAAATTTTTCCTTAGCGTAAACACGGTATGACTATAATTCTACACATTTTGATATTTTATTGTATAAATATGGCCCTCTATGTAGTGAAAAAGACTGTGCAAAAGTAGTTTTAGTAGGGGTCTCACAAACTGTCCTTGTGACGCTTTATTAGGTCCGACATAGAGGTAAGTTATAGTGTTGATTGAGTATAATAATTGTAATGTAATGTTGCCTGCCAGTTACAATAGGTAGCTCAGTGTATAACAGGGATGTGGAATATGAGTGTGGCTTGAATAGGGGAAAGTAACCAAATATAGTACCTACCCCAAATACGGAATCTCACCTACATTGCAGTAGGATGTATGGTAGTAAATATAATGTGGGGTACTATTCCATATTTGGTTTCTTTCCTATAATACTCTTTGTGACAGTTTGATATTACAAACGAATACCAGCTATTAACCAAGAAGAAGCTCCTAGAATGCATCGCCCGGCGCGGCGCCGCGTGTAAGCCGGTCTGCTAACCAGCTCACCTCCAGTGGGCCATAATTTCGCAATTGCGCCTGTAGTGTGTAAGACGATTACAACATTATCGTGTATTTAGCCGGGGGCGCGGGCCGGGGCTCCGGGCTGCGGGGCTGCGGGGCTGCGGGGCTCCGGAGGGTGCGCCGGGGTCGAGGGCGCCTTTTTTGAAAACGATATTGTTGTAGGAGCGCGATAATGATGTAAGGATGTACTTGGAGTTGTATCACGGTATCCAATTTGGGGTGAGTGTAGTTTTAATGATTCCATTGTGGGGATGCCGCCTATTATTTTTAATGCGGCGTCTTGAGCTTTTCTTGATTGTTGCTTGCGCTTGCGAGCATTTTAAATATTATTGCTATAGCGGTTGCCAAAGATTAAGTTTCTGCCCGCATCCATATCGCTTACATTTCCGTGTTTTTCCACATAGTAATTTATATGATTACGTCTGCGGCGCGGGGCCTCCACTACAACCCTTAACCAACATGTTGCCAAATTATATTTTTCTTAATAATCTTGTGTTTCATATTACAATTATTATCCATCTGTTACTCCATAACACAGTGTAACCTAAAATGGAGGGAAGGGATCCAACTCTAAACAATATATTTTACATTAAGAAAATAAAGATTTTTGTATTTTTTTTTGTTACCTACGAAGACGTCCATTTTATAAAGAAAAAAGTATGTTCATATATCTTGGAATTAATCTATGAAAATTCTTATCATCTCATAAGCTGACCCTAGACGTCCCACTGCTGGGCACGGGTCTCCCCCACAGACAAATCTGCGGGAGGTCTAGAACATACTCCACCACGCTGCTTCAATGCGGATTCATATCATCTCAAACTTTTTCTTAATCATCTTTTGAAATATAATTGATCTTGCATAATATCTGCTTGCATCACTGCGCCGATATATTTCTTTTAGAATTCATCTAACATTTGAATTGAGTCAATTCCTTTGAAATCGTTTCCCAGGATACGCCCGATGACGCCGCGTGTAATGGAGAGGAATAATTTAAAAAACATGTTTCATTAAATACTCGCGCCTGGCTGGACCTTGGTGCAGATCTACAAGAATAATTCTTGTGACCAAACTTTTTCACAAGGATCCTTGTATGAGCAATTGGATCATTATTTCATTCTGAATTAATTTAAAGTCTGTGAGTTTCGGTTATTTTCTTTGTATAGTTTTTTTTTATTGTTCGAATGTCAGCTCATAAATATTTGAGATTTTTATATCTACCTAATAACTATTAGAAAAAGGGTTTCTAATCTAGGGAAAATGTTTTCATATACCTAAGTCTTGAGTATTAAGTCTATCCTTCTGATTAAAGAAATTAAACGTTAATCTGGATTTAGCAGTTTTATAGACCCAATTTTTCAATAATTGAATTTTCAAACACAACGTGTAAGAAAATTCCTACTATTTTACCTACACGTTTACTTGTCAATCAATCACACTACAATTTATCTCGGAGCGCGGTCATCAATTTTCTATAAACAAGAGGTTTAATATGCTAAAACGTTCAATTATTAAATTCACGTAAAAAGGAGGTGGAAACATTGGTAAGGGGGGACGGGAAGGGGAAGGGGGAGGGGGGGTGCAGCGGAGCGAGGAAATATAATGGCCGGGTAATAACATTATAGCTTTCTTGGAGACGGGGCTGAGCACCTTCAGCCCCGGTGGAGCCCTTTTGTATGGTAATGAAGCGGACGGTGCACTTCATCTGATGTTTAGCCATTAGTAGCTGCACTCCGGGGCGCGAAGGGAGCGGGGGGAACGGGATCTGCCGCAAAGTGATTGATCACCTCACTCAAGTATTTACTGCTCGTTATGTAGGTTACAACAATACTGATAGTATCGATCATGGCTACAGTGCTACCTAACCTAACCTGTTCAAGAAATTTACCTTAAATTATCCACATCAGTAGCGTAGCGTCCATAACCCATGGCAATCAATGTGATCGATAGAGTTAAGCAACGACGGGCGCGGTCGGTTTGTGGTGGGTGACCGTTAGTGGAAAAATCATGGACGCTTCCGTGCTTCTGAGGGCACGTTAAACAGTCTGTCCTGGTTTTTTTTTAATATTGGAAACAGCCATTAAGCCTTGTCGAAGACCTACGGGTGGCTTGAGAACATTCGACACTGAGTTGGCCACTAACCCCTCCACCAATCCACATTGGAGCAGCGTGGTGGAGTATGCTCTAGACCTCCCGCAGTTTTTACTGTGGGGAAGACCCGTCCCGGCAGTGGGACGTCTATGCGCCAGCTTAGCTTATATCCATTTCAGTACCTACTTAAATAGTAAAAACAAATCGTTACCTAAGCAATTCCGCAACCCAGACGTTCATCGTAGAACTCTATTTATTACCTACCTAAGAAAATAGTATGGTTTAATGAACGCAGTAGGTACCAGTGAAACAGTCGTAACCTTCCCACGTCCCCACTTTAGAATCGCGTTACCGCCGCCTCCAACGCACAGGCAACACGAGCTAATCCAAGAGAAACAAAATAAAATCATTAATTGATTCCCCGCAGCTCGCGCGGCCCGCACGGCTCGCACGTACATAAAGCAGCCAACAATAATATTTTACGATTAGAGCCAGCACCGCCAGCCACCCGCGACCTTCCCAACGCCGCCCACCACCCACCACCCGCCACTCTAGGCCACTGATCGTATAATGAATTAAGTACCGATAAAACCACCTTTACGATGCCCGTTGAACGAGCCAAATTGAACCTTATTCCGTCAGGTTAGGAGGAATGAGGAGATTCGATTAATTTGGCGAAGGCGTTCTCCAAAATATCAAAGAGAAGTGTGGAGCCATTAGCAATTATAATGGCTACTGTCCGTCCTAAGTGCCTGCTCATTACGCCGGGACGCCGCTCCGGGCGCTCCAGGCGCTCCCGGCGCTCCAGGCGCCTGCTGGGAGGCCTCCGGTGTCGTGGCACATCTGCAGACACTTCGAGCTTTAATCGTGTTTTTATGCCAGCATTCGAAGACTGTGAAACTTGGCGGTAAGAAAACGTACCTAATATAGGAAACAGATTCATAATAAAGACTCGTACTCGGTTGATCTGATTTGTTTTAAGAGTCAATATAAAATTTGATTTTTAGGATGCAATAAAAACATGCACTTAGTTTCTAAACATGTCGATAGATCCATGAGATCTCAAACCACAATCCGCCTTAAAATGGCATTAAGAATCGTTTTCAACGTTTTGGCATGCGCCAAGGGAGCCCTCTGATTGGGGTGGATAATTCGCAATTTTGCTGCCTCCGCTGCCGATTCCATTTTCTGGCATTTCCCAGACAACTCAATGCAGCAATTTGGGGCAGCGCCTCCCAAGTTGATGCAAAAATGGTTGCCAATTTATTATTTCCTCAACTTGCAAATTGCACAAATGCTTAGCCGCTCATGAATCCTCGAGCGTAATCAACTTCGTTAGGAGCTGAATTGGATGACATTTTCAGTTACTATTCGCCAATTCGACAATATAGAATATTATGTTCTACCACAGCACATGACAATCACTTACCGATCTTTTGCACGTAAAGTACCTACCTAAATCGATAAGGACAAACTTTTGTTCAGTATGATTTTTTATTTATCGTGCAATGTAAAAATCAGTTGCAACTTTTAAATTGTATCTGTCGCAGAGTGAGCGGTCGGGGGCGCGGCTTTGTTCCTGAGGGCCAGCAATTACCATTAGCCTTTAAACGGCGAAATATCCCGCCGACTCCAATTTACAGCTACCTACTTCATAGTTTGTCTGTTGTTGTAAAAAATATTTTTGTCGCCTTCTTTAGCGGATTGAATTTTACATCCCAACACGTTCTTCTAGCTTTGATTTTGAGTAAAACAATAACTTTCACTGTTTATATTTAGGTCACCTACTTATTAAAGTTTCTGGATTCTGACACATAAGACCAGATATCAGACTTTAATTGTTTTTCAATGAATATGCCCTCACAATTTATGTATTTTTGCATTCGCTAGACCCATTGTGACAAGCAATTGGACCAGTCTTCCTTAGAGGCCTCTTGAATAGCTTTGTCGAACCCATCCACCACCAATTCTGGGCTCGTAAAACGTGTGCTTCCAAAGATAGCAAAAAGTTCTTAAAAGTGTGTCTTTAATTTTTGAAATCTTTGGTTTTCAAGCGACACTTGTGAAATGTCCTGATTTGCCAAAAAAAGAACCAACATTTTTTTTCCAATGCTTTGACTTTTCTTAAGTTTCAAGAGTCAATCATCGAATTAGGAAATCATCGAATTACGAAATTGTTTTTTTTTATGTAATTGTTTATTATGGCCAGCTCCACAAACTTTCAGTTTGTCCCAAGTATCATCACAGGCACCTAAGTATTCTTTACTACTTTGTAGACTTAAATGTTTTCACGAGAGAGGAGACCTCGTCTCGGAAAACCAAGTATTGGCCGCCCTCCGACGAGGTGACTAACGACCTGAAGAACAGCGGGAAACCGTTGGATTCAGAGGGCGCAGGATCAGAAGGAGTGGCGACGATTGAGGGAGGCCTATGTCCAGCAAGCAGTGGACCCGAAAAGGTTGATAGATGCTTGTATGGATGGAGACTTAAATGTTAGCTTGAAATATTTGAAATGGACAGAATCAACAACATCGCTTGGTAGTTACGTTTAGAAAGTAACAATACGAGTTGATTGAACCAAATCATTCAGCTCTCAATCGTGCCACTGGCGTGAGCAAAATTGCATGTAGTTTTACTACACTAGGTGAACCGAAGTGGTCTTTTTGGTTCATCACAAAATACTTGTCTCTACGACAGCGCTAATATTCTAACAATTTGCAATCCTCTGCGTTCGAGCTGCAACTTTGCAACAATACTTTACTTCAGTTGGTATAAAATCAATAAAAGCAAGTGCATTTCTCAGGGAAATGGTATCAGTTACGCGCTGCGGCGCCACTCTGCACTAGCTGTCCGTTCGTGTTTACAAGTCACTTCACACCCAGCCCTAATCAATCCAATATATTTTAGACGCCTCTTAATTGTTACTTGTAATGTTAGTTTGTCAGAACACACATGTGTTATCTTATTTTACAGTATCAACAATTTCAACTTAATAAATGTATTGAAATTAAGTTCTATTACACTTGACTTGTAAAAGAAATGTTTTGGTTTCAATGTTCAAAAGTCGTATTCCATTCGACAAAATGCAAAGATCTTTGCATGTTTTCGCTTGCATCATTTGCAGTTCTACTTTCATAATGTTATACAAACTTATTATCTTGTGAATGGAAACAACAGTTTGGATTTTCATAGAAATGACCATCAGAATTTAAATCAAATTACTTATCAAAGAAAACCTGTTTTTGTATTTGTTTGTTTATCTAAACTCTAATGATGATTTCTCAATCCATGATACCCACACTGTCATGGTGTCTTCATAATCAATCTTTATTAGCATACACGAATCACGCCATGAATTTCCATATACTTTTTTAATATTTTAATGCTTTGAAAAATCTATAGCACTTACATGATGTTCTTGATTCTGTTATGGAAAAAAATCATTTTGGACAGATGCTGTAGATACAGCAGTTTCATTATTTATTAAACATGATTGTTGTATCCACCACAACCCTTTTTTTGTCCAACTGTTGGGCACGGGTCTCCTCTTAGAACGGGAGGGATTAGGCCTTAGTCCACCGCGCTGGCCAAGTGTGGATTGACAGACTTCACATGCCTTCGAAAACATTATGAAGAACTCAGCAGATTTCCTCACGATGTGTCCTGCACCATTGCAGCAAGTGACATTTAATTTCTTAAATCGCACATAACTTGGAATAGTAATTTTTGCATGCCACTCGGGTTTGAACCCGGACCGCTCGAGTGAGAGGGGAGTTCGATAGCTGTCAGCGACTGTTGTATATAAAGTGACAGTTGTAGATATATTCTCTATTTATATATCTGAAATTGAATGGATGCTTTGCTTTTAGCATTCTAGACGACGTTCAACCTTCAACAAACGTTTCAAGACACAGGATATTTGCAACTTGATAGATGACTGGGCGTGTTCAAATGGCGATTGACGACACTCTCGATTTAGCAATTGAATCAATGAACACGCGGCCTAATTGAATGGTAACGTGATGCCACTCCGCCGGGCACCGCGCGGGCACTTCACTCCAGACCGCCGCTAATTACTGCTCCGCTTTCGGTGTTCGTTTACATGCGATGCGTTATTGACATTGCTCGCCAACATTTGTGTTTACAATTCTCAAATGTTTCTGCCCATTGGCTTGTTCTAGCGAAACTTCTGTCGTGCATGCTATTCTACACTTCCACTTAAACGTGGCACTTGGTTTTTATTAGGTTTGTTTGCCTTGCCTGGCCGTCTTACGTTCTAAGAATACAAAGTTATCACGTGAGCTTTGATACAGAATACAACTTGTGAAACACTGACACTGTAGCATCTGCCAACTACCAACAGACTGCAATAAAGAATTTGAATTTGATAAAGCTTAGAGATCCAGTATAAGTGATATTCTTTGCTTGTGTAATTTGCATATGGCTTCTTTCTAGGAGTCTCATAACCGGGCGAATTAAACAAACCCAAAATTACAAGCGGGGTCGAGCTCCATCGCTAGTTAATGGAAACAGAATCCGACACGAAGTGGCCAAGGCGGTGAATATTAAACACCTTGTTATTGTTACTGTCGGCACTTAGCCAAACTGCGGCGCCTCTGCCACCCGACACCGGCGAGTAACGAGCTCCCGCGTACGCTAACGTCGCCTCTAACGCCATCGTCACTGGGAACATAATCCTATGCCAGTTTTCGGCCATCAGGCGTTCGTCACCTAAAGGTTGACAGAAAAAAGTAATTTCCTTCAGCGAGTTTAGCGTAATCGAGAAGCTTGTGGACGTTACAGTTAATAACGTGTTAATTTACAAACACTGGATCGAGTGTTTGGATACACATCTGTGCTTTGAAACATTTCGTGTGGAGCCGAACGGAAGCAGAGAGGATGTTTGTTTGGGGCCGCAACATTTGGCAGCGGATTAACATGACAGGTTACTACAACTCTACAACTAATCTAATTAAGAAAATTATGTGTGATTGTTTACAATGTTAGGTTTTCCCCAGTTTCTATTAACTTCTTTATGTATTGGTGCAGTTCAGCGTTTTGTGGGGAGGAATTATTTATTTCTTGACGACCGTTCGTATCAACAATTCTCCTTTGTTTCCTTATATAACAACAACGAACCAGCCCCTAATTTTCAAATTAAAAATGGCGGCGATCTAAACAATGGCAGGCGATACGACCATCGGCGTGCATTGTTTTATAAACAATAAAATGGCGCGGCCATGATTGTGAAAATGTCAAATCTACTCGCGAATTCCACCCCGCGGCGCTCCAAATATGAAATTCCCGCGCAGAAATGGCGGCGAAGGCAATTTTTACAAATGGCTGCCGGGCCCCCGCCAGTCAGGTGGTTTGTTTTCTGTTTTCAGACAACGCGCTGAGAGCTCAGTGGCGCGTCGGGCACCGAACCAGCTACGACGGAGACGGTTCGAATCGTGTAGAGTTCAAATAATTACCTAAGCTATTCATCATCCGTATGCCTACTTCCTCGGTTCCTCTAATTTGTTTGGCTGAATATGTCTATAAGTTGAAGTTCAGCAAGTTTACGGTCGCGGCGGCGAGAGCGACCAGCGGTTCCGTCGAGGGAAATCCGTTCGAAGGGCAAAGGTCGCAAGGTCGAGTTTGGTCGGGCGCGGGTCGGCGTATGATTTACGGCATCGCCTCGGTGGAGCGTGCGCGGTGACGTTTTGCGTTTGGCGGATTCATTACCGAGACAAAGGGCGGGCGAGAGGGAGGGGGGGGGGGGCAGCCACTTTCTAAATCACTGGCATGTATTGTTCGATATTAGTTTCTCGGCGGCGAAATCGAGACCATGTTTCCATTTTCAAATGCGCCATCGTTCTCCATTCACGTAATTGCCCTCGAATGTTTCGCAAGCTGTACGCTTTCGCGTTGGAGCAACATTTATGGCAACGTCTTGGGAACGGAAATTTTTACGTAAGTAATAATAACACTAAACATTACTTAAAATAAGTATCTATATATATAAAGGGAGAAGGTGACTGACTGACTGACTGACTGACTGACTGACATATCAACGCAGGGCCTAAACTATAAGGGCTAGAAACTTGAATTTTTGCACAGGGGTTCCTTTTATAACGTAGGGGAGCACTAAGAAAGGATTTTTGAAAATTCACCCCCTAAGGGGGGAAAACGGGGGTGCAAAGTTAGTATGAAACTTTGCCGTTTTTGAAGTCGTTAGACGGGTAGACGTCGTTAATGGGTCTAATTCTACGCGAGCGAAGCTGCGCGCGTCCACTAGTTTAAAATAAAGACAATTAGACGGGTAGGCATACATAATGGTACCCGTTCACCTACGATGAGTACATTGTAGCTATCAACCGTTATTCCACAAATGGAGTATTTTCAATAACCACGGGTATTCTAGATGGGTCAATGAAAACACATTGCAGATCGATTAGTAGAAGTCGTTCGCTTTCATGTTTACTATACGACCAAATTAGTCAGAAGCGTTGCTGGTCTCTGGTATTACTGGACTCAACTGGAGCCAAGTAGACGGACAGACTCGTAAAGTCTCTACAAGGAGGCTACAGGCTGTACAATATTTGTATAAATATAAATTTTATGCTCGTGGTTCTGAAAATGACTATACTTTCATACAACCTTTCATCACTCTTTTCAACCCTTTACAACAATGTTTACCAATTAAAAAGTCCTTTCTCAGGCTCTAGACTATCTGTGTACCAAATTTCATTTAAATCGGTTCAGTAGTTTTGGCGTGAAAGCGAGACAGACAGACAGAGCTACTTTCGCATTTATAATATCAGTAGGTATGGATTGTTTTACGCCCTGCTTAAC
The DNA here is from genome assembly GCA_944567765.1 of Carterocephalus palaemon. NCBI lineage: Eukaryota > Metazoa > Arthropoda > Insecta > Lepidoptera > Hesperiidae > Carterocephalus > Carterocephalus palaemon. The sequence goes on from OX155651.1 coordinate 13,111,084, forward strand.
TTAAAAAGCACAACAACGAGGATGCGATAGACAAACAAATTTAAATAAGGAAAAATCAGTTTCTTCATTAAGTTTTTTATACAATATAGATTTTACGGGATAGCATTGATAAAAAGCTGTAAATGAGCCTTAATATCATTTCCAAGTTTACCACAAGATTTTAAACTACTTAACCACGTAGGTACTTAACCGCACTACAGTTAACCGCGGGCGGTTTTTAACCGCATAATGTTGTGATCAAAAGAAATCAATACATAAACTTGTTGCACTTATGTTTTTTTCTGGACATATTTTACATAATACACTAACCGCGTTATATTTTAAAAATTTAAAAGGAATGATTACGCTGTTATAATTATTTTTTATAAAATCAATATTATTCCTTTTACTATATAAATTAATGCCTAAGAATAGGTACATGTCTTCTGCAAGGCACATAGATGGCGCTAGCGCAGCAGCTTTGTCGTTTTCGAGGACGGCACTGTCGTTAACAGACTGTCAAAAAAAGGAGGAGGTTCTATGTTCAGTGTGTTATGTATTGTTTTTATTTAAACGCTCATAGATAAATGACTACCGCAGCACAATTTATACCTGATAAAATGAATTACAAAGCGGTGACAGCTCAGTTATAATACTCGAGCTGTCTATGTTTAAATTCATGCAGCGCACACCAATTACTTTTTTATGTTATGTGCAAAAAGGAAGTTAAATGTCACCTGCTATAACGGTGAAGGAATGAACGTGAGTAAACCTGCATGCCTTAGAGTTCTTCAACGGGCTATCACCGCTTATTCTTCATAATGTTCTCGAAGGCACATGAAGTCTGCCAATCCACACTTGGAAAATGTGCTGAACAAACCCTTTCCGTTCGGAGAGGAGATTCTTGCCCAAAACTGTGATACAGAAAGTGTTGTGGTGGATCATAAATTACGACTAAACTAAAAAAAAATTCTGCCACTTAAACAATCCCCAAAGTGAGTAAGACGTGTAAATCCGCACTGGAGCAACGTGGAAGATCATGTACCTCCTGTCAACTGTCTGCCTCCAATGTGAGTTTTCAATATATCTCGACAGATCAGAATATATATTTTATGTTTATGACACTAGATGAAACGAAATTATCCCATAATTTTGCGTCCTGCCGTAAAATTACTTGACCTCCTGACGAGCCCGCGCACACGGCAGCATGCAGCTGAGCTCCTCAGCCCAGTATATCGGTAGGCATCTAGAGCTACATCACACTGAAACATGATTTAACTCCTACTCGTAATTGGAACGTCAGAGTGCGTAGTCCGACTGAGTGTCAGAAATTTTAAGGCCGCATCTGCTGCTTGCAGGCAGCTAAAGATCACCAGAACCGCGGTCTTACATCTTCAATATCATCCGGCTCGATACGAAATACGAAAATACTTTGACCCAAGAAATTTCCAGCAAAACTTCCTACGAGCAGTAAGCCAAATCTTATAGCGACATCTGTGTCAACAAAACGCTTCAATCCGCAAAAGTATCTCGCCAATTAAGCAGGAGCGGGCAGTCAACACTGCGCTGTGCGCCGGATCGGAAAAATAACTAATTAAAAGCGTGTTTACCTGTGAGGTGCGGCTGCGAGGGGCTGTACGGAGACTTGATTTGCGGGAAGCCTGCAACAAACAATTATATTAATTAAGCGAAACAATTGCTTCCCGAGGAATTCCCATTTAAAAGGCGGGCGCTGCAGCGGCTGCGTCGGGATTCCCGGGATGGAAACGTTTGGGATGAAAACGTTCAAACAAATGGTTTTTCCGTGCGTCGTGTTGTCGCTTCGGCGACTGGGGCATTCAATAAACTGAATCAAAGTTTAGGCTTCAGCCGGTTATCCAAAGCTTAATACCAAGAAATATCTTCACCGGCCATTTTCATGTAATTCAATTGATGCTACTACGAGTGCTACTGAGAAGTCTTTAACGATGTCTTCATTAGTTCGAGAGCAAGTTTAAACCATTGCTAAAGTTACCAACTATCATGCAAGTAGAGCAACGCAGGTAGTATTATTATACTACTGATATAGAGTGATATGGAATAAAAGTGTGTTCACGTCTGAATCATTTTCTTGACAGGAACGGTGGATCCAAAACCCTCTCGATAACTGCTCCGTTGATGGCTAGGCTAGGCTAGACTAGGTTAGGTTAGGCAAGTCAGCTGCTCCTTGCATATAAATACGGGTACCTGCTACTGACCACTGTCCATTATAAGGAAACCGCTCAGCAGCGTTACCTTGCCTTTCACATAATTTCACATAAAATTTAGGCCAACATTTTCTTTTTGTTTGTCGATTCTGTAAGCCATCCAGTAGCGGGTTGTGCATGTTTTAAATAAACATTTTAAATTATCTGACTTTATTCTGAACCCAAATTAATAAAATTGTAAAACACAACACTACTACAAACAAGTACCTACTACAAACCAACGCCCTAGCATAACCTTCGCCCTAAGCTAAAAAAAAATTATTGGAGTCTAAGATTTTTGTATTTTACTAGAAAATCCAGTAATCTCCATCACACCCTTTTGAGGTTAACTGCTGGACATAAGTACGAGTAGGTCTCTCCTAAACTACAGTAATAAATAATGACTAATGAAGACATTTAATGTAGTTTTGTTGTTGTTTGGAGATAAAGAATATAAACTATCTAGATATTCATGGGCTTCGTTTGTTACCGGATGATCAGGTAAGCACATAATTTTTTAAGGAAAAACCGCTGTATTTTAGCGTTTCTTTACGACTGGAGCGAACAAATGCAGGCCACTTGTGCCGCAAGCCCTAATGGCAGACTCTACTCAGTCTTACGAAGCAAAATTAATTTCTGCCGACGTGTGACAAAAAGGTGTATTTTCTGTAGTATGTAATATTCAAATGTAATAATTGTTAGGACCCCTATTTGCTCAAACTACCCCTATTTGGAGTAATTTGCGGGGTGTTCGTCAAGAGCCCTAAGAATCCGAGTATGCACAATTTTCGGGCCTGCACTTGGCGAGCATCGGGCGCGGCCAATAAATTAGAGCAGTTGGTGTTGCTTTGTTACGACGAGCTGGCGATGCAGGCAGCATCTCGCAGTCAGTGGTTGGTGCTTACCTGCTGGAGCGGGCGGTGCACCGGCCTTACCACACGCGACCTCTACAAGGTTCTAAACGCAAGCTTTTGTGCTTCGAAAGAATGAGATAATCATAGCTTGTGGATAATATACTTATTTAATTAGTAGGTAACGTTAACGGGTATACTACTTACAAAATTACAAAGGACACGTTTATCTTTCCATACAACTTGGGCCATGAGATGTACCTCGGTTACAAAAATTGATTTTTTGAGAAAAAAATGCGTATTTTTATTAAAAAAATAAATTAGATTTTTTACTGCATTTGTACCACCTAAAATTAACTTTAAAAGATAATTTATGTATTGCAACACTGCAAGTTATGGCAATCTAATTCAATCTATCATAACACTGCATTTCGGTTGTTACTAAATCTGTAATTACTCTATACCCATATATAAAATATACAATAAGCGCATTGTATTAATAAACTACCTTAAGAAACAGAATCATAGTATCTTATATTGATTTAAATATTCTATTAATTACCATTAAAGGCTAATTTTTTCTTGAAATCGTTTTTAAACTAGTAATAATTTGTAAATTGAATACAGGTTAATACGTAATACGTAACGTCTGTCACTAAAACAGAAGTTGGCAGATGACATAAACAGTGCAGAGTAGTTACTACCGTAGTATCTCTAGCCAGTTTGTGGTTATTTATTACTATGTGGTGTTTTGTGGTACGAACTGTTGCATTTTTTATTATTTTATTACAAGCTAACTATAAGGATTCTAAAAATAATTGATTGACCATTCGTTTTAGTATAATGTAAGGATTTTTTACCAATACTTTGTACCTCGGTACATCGTATGGCCCAAAATTGATCGTCTCCTTTAAAATATAATTGCAAAATATCATAATGTCACCATTGAATAATTTAAATACGTCAGCTAGATAAATAAAAGTATCACAAGTCAATAAAAAATAAATATAGTCAAAATAATCTGATCATAATTACCAGCTTGACTCTATAGATAGATAGAGGAGAAAATTCCTGGAGTCTTGGAAGCTGAGATTCGGTAAGCAATAGTTACCTACTGGCAAACGATGAAGAGGTTTAGTGCACAGTTAAACGAGAAAATTCAAGCAATATTTTATGTCGAAAGGATGGAAATTCCACTGCTTGAGGTAAAGTTGAACCGAGCTACGAAATGTGTCGTATGCCTTGGTAGTAGGTACAATAATTCTACCTACCAATAAAACTACTTTTATTGGGTACTTACGACATACGAATAAAAGTTTTACTATAAAATAGGTATAAAAATTTTTTTAATCAGTATTATATTAGATATTTTTAGGTTATGAAGTTATCCCGTTCAATCTCATGTGTACGGATCCAAATTAAATGTTGACTACCCCAGTCTAGCTACACGTATTGCTTAACATTACTAAGCTACCACTACTTACCACTTAGGTATGTACATGTTCACAGGATATCTTCCAAGTCCATAAAGCACTAACTAATACCTATCGTAAAAGGCGTGTTATTAGATTTGACACCGATCTTTATTCAATGTGGAACAAAAACCGAAAAACAATAAACGGATTATTTTAATTAGAACGCACGAAGCTTACATAATAATAATACGACCCACCACCAATTTTAGAAGTAATTCACTAAGATTTAGATGGCAAGGGCTATCAGATTCCACTCGGGATTATACAAAAACACGCGCGCAGAAAAGGCTCGTAATCGTATCGGGACAGACTAAATCGAATTTCGCGAGCATAGACAATGAGGCGAAACAATCGGGCGAAGACAGCGGTACATTCAGCCGGGTCTATTATTTTTTTGGAACACCCGAGCTAAGCCGATTGTCGTCCAATTTTAACGATATTAAGAAAAAAAGCACAAAGGCGCGAGTTAAAGACTTCCTCAATTATGTACGGTGGCGGGAAAATAAATAAGTGAATTGGTGCGTGTCACGCCGCCATTGTGCGCGCCGGACGCGCCTGACCGTTTCTGCTTTCGTCCGCGGATATTGTTTATGGTAACGGACAGTTTAATGCTTGCACAAAGCCGCTTCGACGTTGTGGAACAGAACAAACACAAGTGCTGACAATCATGTTAGTACGTTGATGTGTCACTCACGGCAGCGGTTAGGTACCGGAGTGGTGACTACTTTTTTTTGTTGCTGTTCAGAAAAATTGTTTCGTTGATGCATAGTTTGCTTCTGTAACGAGTAAAGTAACTTTCTCCTTTCCTCTAAGTTACACGTTTATTCGATGGTGAAGTTTAAAATCGGTAAACACCAAAAAGTTGCTTTACAAATATGTATTCAAATCCCAAAATGTGTTCTTTACCAACTACCGGCATATTTTGTTGGTAGAACCTGGTACTTAGAGCAGTGGATTCAGCGATAGTTGGTCAAGAACGAACTTTTGTCTCGAACTCTTTCTGTTATTCAACAGATTCTCTAACTAATTCATAGGAATTACCAAGATTTACATTTATTATAGTTCAGATATGACCACAATGAACGGACACAAATCAAATTGATTAAAAAGTATTTTGAAACTCATAGTAAAGATATACAAGAGCCAAAATACAAGATATTTCCTGTGTTTACAATGTATCTTGGAGACTTACAAAGAGGCTAATAGTGTAGTTAATCCGGTGTGTGACGAAGGGAACTCGACGTATCGAGTGAGCCAATGTCACAACGATTGAGCGCCGTACAGTGTAGTGTAGTGTAGTGTAGTGTAGTGTTGTGTAGTGTAGTGTGGTGTGGAGTAGTGTAGTGTAGTGTAGTGTAGTAGTGCTCAGCATAATCCGCTTTGTTTAGCTGGAACCCGATGCCCTATTGTTGGGTTTTTTCTTCACGATTGGCGCTTAAGAGATCGAGAGGTGCGACAAAATCGGTTGAGTGCCGGCTTGCCGTTGCCGCTCAGTGGCTCCCCCTAGAGGCGAGATTTCGCTAAAGTAGATTTCAGGGCAACCCGTTTGATGAAGCATTCTTTAATTGTTATCGGAAGTAATTAATAACGTATAGAAAAGGCGGTAATTTAACTTGATAAAATCAGAATATTGGAGATTGGCATATCGATCTACATATTTATACTTAACTTCACACGGCATGCCATGAAGACCAATTGATTGCTCTGGCCAAAAACGTAACAACTTAAACGTAACTTACTCAACCTAGCTCTACATACAAGGGCAAAGCCTTTTATCCCGATAGCATCGGCGCATTGCATAGGAACTAAGCCTTTTAATGTATGGCTGACTGTTCTAAGCATAAAAAGTCTCTAAAATGACGACTGTCGAGAGTGGAGCAGAGCATGAATTAAGTCTTAATAGTCTCCAAATAATATCTATTTATTTGGAGACTATTAAATGTATGTTTTAGAAGGCATGCGAAGTCTGCCAACCCGCTTCCACGGTTTAGAAGTGGTGGAAATCTTACTTGTACTGTTAAAGGATCCATTCGTCTCACATTAGTGTCAGCCCTCTATTATGAGGTTGTATAATCAGTTAACCTATCTAGGTTGTAGATATATTCATCCATGTAAATAGATATTAACATGGATGGTTTTCGCCCCAGTTCAGCGCATCAAGTGATCCTCAGGCAGAACAGAATCGCCAATTCCGCGTCCCCTCACCGCGCCACGTTAACGAGCCCATCCAGCCGCCATCTTGGCCAAACGTCACATTGAAATTCACGACACGTTCGCGACCGCCGCCGCACTTGTTGTCGCTTTAGTAGGCGTGTTTGAAATGCAGGATACGAGAGCGAACGCAAGCAAATAGCAGGTGAGACTGTCTGTGAGTCGGCTATCTACCGAGTCGTCGAGAGGCGCGTATACGATGACTGTGGTCGTTGGCAATTTTTCGTTATCTGTAGATGTCGTGGTGTATTTTTTCAAGAAATAAGTGTCATTTTCTCAGTTTCAGCGGCTACCGTCGCGGCCGTAACAAGCAGGTAACAAACAGTAAAAACATACCTGTGGCCGATTTGGACCAAGACTTTTACGAACAATCAGTAGCTGGACTATTGGTGTCGCCAATAAAGAGGGCTTAACTAACAGATAGTCTCTAGTCTGCCTCATACCTACCTACTAAGGAACTTACCAACTAATTTTCATGAATGACTTAGCTTATCGTGCTCTCCGGGGCACAGAAGCGCTCAAGCCAACTGCAGGCCGAGATCCGTGCAGCTCAATTTGGATCTGTCACTGTCCCGAGCTTATCGCGAGCGTTTATAACTAAACCTTCGATATCTTATATTTTTTATGTTAATGTTAAAAGTTCTGCAGTTCAGCAAAGTATTTTGTTTTAATCAATTTTAATGAAAAAAGTCAATCACGATACCTGCTATTGATCTTGGTACAAAAGTAGGTAATTGTGCTTAATCACTAAATTTGCTGATTTAACATGAATGGAAAAACTAAAATTGAAACGGATGGAAAAACAAAAATTTAAACGAATGTAAAAACAAAAATTGGAAATTGAGCACGATTTCAATTCTTTGTCCTATCAGTATGTAATTTTCTTTATTGTAATTTTGCAACATTTACAATTAACTTATAGCAACCTATTACAGTTAAGTCGAGAAAGATAAGTGAGTTATATTAAGTATTTATGAGTCATTAAAGTTCATGATATTCCCCAGATTAGAACCCAATTGAAACCAAAAACAAATTAAATTTCTCCACCGACAGAACATATGAAAGCAATAAATTAATATTCAATCGTTCGGGGCCACACTGAACTAGTAATCCGATGAGAATGCGCCGCGCACTGGCGAGACCAGCGGGGCGTGACCCCCGAGGACACGCGCGACTGCTGCGTCCTTCGAGAACATTCCGAGAGCAAGGGATGGAGAGGGCTCCCTCTACATTGGTCATCACTTCTAATACCGGCCGCTATTTCAATTACCGCGGGAGCTAATCCGGCAACAAAGGCCTCTTATAATTGCAGATGCGAGCGGCGAGCTGGGAGGTAATTGAAATTTTATTGCGGATTTCGTGACAACGACAAATTGCAGCCCTCCCGACATCGCGACGCTCGGCCTCGTTCCGTCTTCATTCTTTCGCTCTTTTGCAGGTCACTATCGTTCACTTTTAAAGTAATAATTACGTGCCTCACATTGACAAGTATTAAGATTAGATCCATATCAGAATTCTGGAGATTCATTGCTAAATAATTTAACAGGCAAAGTGTTTATGATAAGAAAATAATGACTTCAATGAATAAATACTTCAATCGCACGGTTCTTGTTGTTGAATCAATTAGTTTCCCGAAGAACTCCCGCGGCCACTCACCACCTCCTCGACTACTGCTCTATCATTATTGATTTTCGGATATTACAACAATGTCCCTCGACACCGACAGCCGTGACGCGGCCTAAGAAAACAATGCTTCTGCGAAGCGAAGCGAAGCTTTCGGCAAAAACTTGTCAAAACAGCTACTGTTAAGCGCCACTTGACAGATTTAACACAATAATTTCGCGATCCACTCCAATGTTTCTATTTAAATACTTTTTTCTCAATCTATACTTACTAATGCTATAGAAAGGGAGAGATTTTTTGTTTGTTTGTTTAAGCCCGCTAATCTCTGGAAGCACCGGTCTAATTTAAAAATTGTTTTTGTAGGCACCAAATATCTACATCTCTGGAAGCACCGGTCTAATTTAAAAATATATTTTTGTAGGCACCAAATATCTACTTTCATAAGGAATTCAGGCTATCTAGAATTAGGTTTTTTCAGCTAGCCCTAAATGTTGGTATTTGTTAAGCAAGTCGGAAGGGCAAGCTCTCCTTAAATCCTTCTTATAAAATCCTCCTAAAATCGTCTTACTGATATGTCATAGATTATTACAATGTTCTACAAAAATATAGATCTATACTCAATCTAAATAAAATTCCGGAATAGCATATACCTAACTCTTATACATTAAATCACAATAAGGTATTTATTGTAGAAAAATTATCAAAATTCAAACAGTGATTTACGAGCGGTTTTATTTTGCATAACATATTAATACTTACGAACGAAAGTCACTTCATCATAAAGCAAATTTTATGAAGATTAACTTTGTTCTGAGTGGCATGTCAATTGGATGTATAGTTTACGAGATAATGGAATGTTAAAAAGTACATGTTACTCAAGGCGCGTGTAGAGCGGTACCGAGTTTGAATTTAACTTTTCGGTAATACCACAGAATACATAATAGTGGTAATACTCTAGCTCGACGACCGCCCTCGCGACCACCAGATCATAAAACCAACGGGGCAGAATTAATTTTAATCATTTATTTGTCTCTTAAAGGCTTACAAAATAGGTTTAGGGTGGGTGGGTTTATTTTTGAGTATGTAATGTATACTAAGCTTGTATAGGTGGATTGGTTGGACTATTATCCCGTTAGTACCTCTTCTATTTGAACTTCAATGGGTAGAGTTTTTCCGGTTATTCCCTTGAGAAGGACAGGAACTATAAACGAAACTGTTTTATATATCTAAGCCATGCAACAAAGCTTCACTTTGCTGTACTGGTGGACAGTATACAAGGAATATTGTTTGTGTAACTATTTGACCAAATCTCTCTGTCAGGCTATAACTTAATTTACCAACATTAAGTAATCATAAAGAGATAGTAAAGCAAATAATGAACAGTAGAAATATCCACAATATATTTCTACGCTATTGTAGCTCTGACAATAGCGGCTAACCGCAGGTAACCGCCGACAACATCTCCCCATCGATCCGGCGGTGGACAACGGCGACCACTTGCGCCATCAATAGGCTAAGCTGACGATCGCGACGAGGCGACAAGCAACCGTTTACCTTAAGCTTCTATTTAAATAAAATCAGATGATTAATTCCTTTCAAGCACCCGCCATCGGGTCGCTCAATGGAGCAGACGGCTTTGTGTCGAGGAAACGTCACACTTTCTCATGTCCTGCCCATTCAGCCGCGACGCTGGGAGGCGTGACCGCTGTCACAATATTGTGCGCCTGAATTATGGTAGCGACAATAAGCAAGGGTTAAGTACCAATCGCAGAAACGCCTCCGTTCATTGTGACGCGCGCGATCTATACTTATTTCAATTATCATTTCGTTTGAAACTAACATCACATTACAAGCGAGGCTGAGTCGAGCTACTCTCGTGCTTGGGCGGGCGTGATAGAGTCGGGATTTGCGTGAGTACCTTTAGAAGTCTGGCAGAATTTAGTAGGCAACTAGTTTTCTGTGTTCTCTTTGTGATGGAAAACCTCTCGAGCGTTGTTTGAGCTCCCATCTCCGCGTGCGAGCGGCGCGCCGGGCGCGTCGCCCGCGGAATTGGCTAGCGAGGTAATTTTTTATTAACAGTCTTTAGCATTTTTACTAAGAAATTCTTGGTTCAAATTTTACCTGAGCGAAGTTTGTAAAGAATTTCATAATGCAGACTAATTACTGGTTGAATTAAAAATAAATAAAATCTGTTCAGCTACTGAGAAAATTCTATAGTACAACTATGTCAGACAATTTTCGACGCAGAATCTCAAATCTCAAATGTTTATTTATTAAATATAATTTATACATGGTCTCTTCATAGTCCCAATCTTTTAGTCACAGAACTACTTGAGTTGCAAACTACGTGCAGCGGTGTATCTATCTGCTACACATGATCGGCGCTGGTAAGTTTTCCTAGCCTAAACGTTGTTAGCTTCAGGGATACGATATCAAATTATTAACCTCCGTGTTATGTGTTGTGCAAAAGCGTTAGTCCAAATGACACCACTCCGACCTGTCCTGTGCCTTCTGAATCCAGCGGTTTCCCGCCGTCTTCTTCAGGTCGTCCGTTCACCTTGTCGAACGGCGACCTGTACTCCTTTTTCCGAGTCATGATCTCCATTCGAGGACTTTTCTTCCCCACCGGTTATCAGTCCTTCGAACGAAGTGGCCTGTCCATTGCCACTTTAACTTGCTAACTCTGCGAACTATGTCGGTGAGGTTTGTTTGTCCACGGATTTCATAATACCTGATTTGATCGCGTAGCGAAATATTGAGAGCTCTACTCTTTCTATAGATAGCGCATTTGCATAGACGTAGCTGGTGGTGGCGAGGTGAAGGGGCCGGTGGTGCGACGGCCGTTTAAAACCGCGCAAGTGGTCCCCAAAATACTACAAATTTCTTTAAAATATTTCCCTCCGAGTGTTACTAAATTAGTTGTAATTGGTTATTTTTCTGCGCCATGATTTCATTTGAAAAGTTTTATGCAGGACACTTGGGGAACTTTTTAAGAGTCGACACCAGATTTCACACTTCTGCCGCCGAAATCATCGGCCGAAATGTCGCTACAAGTGAACCTAAACCGTATTAAGGTACCTTTAGAACTGAATATAGCTTGAAGGGTCGTAGAGCGAGTAATAATTATCCCAAACGAGGTATTTTAATACTTATCGCAGAATTTTAAGGTCTAATTTAATTTTGGCGATCGAAACAAAAGAGCCGCGGGCTCACGCGCTAGTGATGCGACCGACTTATAATAATAAAATTAATTATATGATTAAGGTAAGGGACAATCCAGGTACTCTAGGTAATGTAGGTAGGTTAACTAGCTTAATTTCTTCTTATTCGTACATATTTGTTAGTTTGCCCTTGTTATCCTTCTCAAGTTAAAGATGTATCGGTGTGAGTGTGTGTGTGATTTTGAAATTGACCCAGAACACATTTTAACGCGGAAAATTGCACGGTTCCCGTGAAATGGACATGAAACTGTAATAATCGTTCGATTAATTAATCGATAAATAGCTATCGATCGGCTATTAATCGATTGATGGCTCTATCGGATTATGATCGGCTGCACTGCGGGCTAGCTGGACTTTCATCAGCGATAATCTTTGTTGAAGAAGGTTGACATTTTAGAACATTCCTGGATGCTAGAGGTAATTCTGCACGTAACACGGTATGACGCGGGGAAAGCTAGTAAAGCACAAGCTACAAGCTACACAGCCCTCAATCTCCCGCCGACCAGCACCCTCCACTGTATCAAAGTGTCTCCACACCTACTAAAACGGGATGTAATTAAATAAATACGTTTACATCGGGTTACATCTCTAACCCGAGAGGGGGTCGAGTAATGTTAATAGCAGGCAGTTAGGGCGCTTTGTGCTACGTGTGAAGTGAGGACCGGGGCACGCGAGGCCTGCTCCGAGCGGCCGCCGCAGCGGGCCTGCCGCGGCCCCCTCGCGCGGGCCTCGCCGGGGCCTAGCCGGGGCCGCCGCCGGCCGCGAGGGCTCAAGGCGCGCTGGACGGACGACGCGCGAAACCCGTTTAGCGCGACCTACCCCGTTTCCTGCGCCGTGGCGGTTCGCCCGCAGGTTCTTGCACGTCTGTGCGCCGATCGCGCGCCAATATCGCTCTTATCTGGAGCCGGCAAGGTGCATAATTGCTCGTGCATCGCTGCGAGCGGCGCGCGAGGCTGGCGGGCGGGTGTACGTACATGTGTACAGTAACGGCGCGCTGAGGCCGCGAGCGGATCCGGGGGAGGCGATTGTTTCGCGCGCGGTGCCGCGGGAAGCGCGAGGTTCGAACCCGAAATTCGAATGGTGTTCGCAAAAAATATACTTTCTACCTACTTCATTAATAACGTCTACTCTTAAATTACACCCCAGACATTTTGAACTAAACAGTTGAGCTCGAGTTGGGATATTTCGTCACCTCACAAGAGAAGTCAGATTTAATTAATTAGACTTGTATATAACGAACACTGTTTGTAAGTTTGCGCGTCTCTATCTGACGATTTCGTAAAAAAACATGTAGTCCTTCAGTGTCTTAACACAGATCAGATAGACTTTGATAAATCGAGAAAAAGTATTTGTTCCTATCCAGACCACTTCCTGAAACTTAATTTAATGCAGTGTTTCGTATGATATCTACATATTTAATGTTGATATCAACACTTTTAAATCATTTTATCAAGCTAGACAAAGAAAAAGTTCGTATTGGGAATCACCCTGTAATGTGCAGGTATACGCCTAGGCATCAGCGAGCTAATAGATACGCCCTTGACCGGCTTGCGAAGGCAGGCCCCCCGTGACGTCAGCTCGCCGCCCTCACACCGTCCCAGTCCGCCACTGACACCTTACACATTAAGGGTTCCGAAACACCGATGATGGGCTCATTAGAGAAAGCCTGATTAAAAAAAATTAAACTATCATTATTATTTAACTAAACAAAACATAATTATGGTTATTATTTGTTGTGGTAGCGGCTACGGCAAAACGCGTTCTGTGAAAATTTCAGGTTTGTATCTATGTATTTCCGTTCAAGAGATAGAGCCATAATACTGTTAGACAGACACGTGAGGCACATAAATATTGTTTTTAGGGTTCCGTTCCCAAATGGTAAAAAACTTCACTTCAACTTTGAACCGTATAGGAACTAGCGATTTAACTGTTTCTCCAAAAACCAAGCTTATTATAATTCCTAGATATTATCCACGAAACAAGGTAGCAACTTTCGCATTAATTCGTTTACGTAAATCCAAAAAAAAACTTTGGATGAGTTTCAAATTTGGAACGGTCGCAGCCCGCGGGCACAACGGCTGCAATTACCAGCCTTATTGCGTGCAATTAATCTATTAGCGAAGCGCTGTTGTATCTCGCGGGAAGCCCGGCGAGCGCTGTTGTATCTCGCGGGAAGCTCGGCAAGCGCCGTTGTATCTCGCGGGAAGCTCGTTAAGCGCTGGATTGCCTCGGTTTCGTTCTTCATAAGAAAATACGGCTCCGCACGGCGGCGGCACACCGGGGACAAACGACTGTTCCACGATGGACATTTATGTAATCTAAAGATTATACTTAGAGGAGTTTACTAATATAAAAAAATAATAATAAATAATAAATAAAATCTCAATTGAACTCGAAGAATACATTTCTTTACGGAAAAGTCCACCAATCCGCATTGGAGCAGCGTGGTGGGGTATGCTCTAGACCTCCCGCAAAAGTGTCTGTGGGGGAGACCCGTGCCTAGCACTGGGACGTCTATGGGTCGCAGCGAAAATAAAAGTAATAAAAATTGTTTGCGAATTCAAATACTTTGCATTATAAGAACAATTTATCTTATTGTGTCTCAAGAGAAAGTTTTCGGCGTCCGATTCAGTAGTGAAATACCTACAGTACGTAATCACAATAACTTCAAAATGTAATTTTGGTCAACATAGAATAAGAGTACACAGACCGACCACTTCCTACCGTCAACTTATTCCTATTTATGACTGAGTATTTGTGATGGGTACCTATACTAAAATTATTAAATAATAAGAATACAAAATGTTTACAATTCCGCATAAAATCTTTGAATAAACCTATAACAAGAGCAATAAACGCCAAGGATCGCCCAGTGTGCCGCAGCGGCCGGCGGGCAGCGATTGTCAAGCAGCGGCCCGCTAAAGTTAATTAACAATGAGCGTCGCGCGCGGCCCGCGGCGCGGCCTTCCGACCCGCTCCGCATGCCGGAGGTAATCGCTTTACGAAGTCTCGCGCGCCCCCCACCTCACACCTCACACCTGCAGCCTACAGGTATTATACTTATTCTATTTTGTACCTGCGCCTTAAACTATCTCGTTGGACGCCATAGAATATGGGCCTAGCAGTGCTGGCTTTCAAAAATTCTAGCCACCCAGGAGGCTTATTATTTTATTCAGCACCAACTTTGTTTTCACTGCTGCTCACTGTCAAACAGAAAAATATCTTTTTTTTTTTTTAAATACAGCATTTCAATAATAAATGTTACGTTTTCATGAGTTTGTTTCGGAGGGCATTAATTTTTAGGCAAACAGGGTGTAACCAAGATTTGCAAGATGACAAAACAATTTCCCTAAATTCTAGGGTTCTCAGAACTCAGGAGTGTAAAATTAAAGGTAACGTAAAATTGGGCCAAATTTCAACAGAATCAATGATTACTCGAGCCACAATGAAAGCGAAGGCGAACATGTGGCCGCAGCGGGCCCTCGTGCCCTCGCGCCGGCGTCCGACTCCACCTCGTAATTAAGCACTCGTACCGTCACTCGACAGCGGCCGCCGCGCCACCGCTGCACGACCCCTGCCTTCACCACACCCAAAAAACTAATCCAGAAACTCCATTACGCAGTTCTGGGTTCAAATACATTCTCTAACAGATTAATAACAGTCAACTTGCCCTGATGCTGCTCCGTTTGGGAGCGAAACACGTGTTGGTGGTGGGGTGGGTTGGTGCATATATTCATTGTTGTATGGGCATGCTTTCCTATGTGGGAAGGAGGGAGGTGCATGCATGAGAGTGTACACCACCGTACTCCTTGCTTATAACTTATATCTTTACTAGCTTTTGCCCGCGGCTCCGCCCGCGTGGTCAAAGGGAATTAACAATGAGTTGTTTATCATACATGACACATTTGTGGTGGATGAATAGTGACAGTTCCACGATTAAAAGATACTAACTACTTAACTAAATTGTACTAACGCCATCTATTAACAATATCCGGAACTAAATATCTTGCAAATAACAAAACATCGATATCTTCCCATGGGGATGTTTTACCGCGGTAAAAAGTAGCCTACGTCACTCTCCACCCTCCTCATTATCACCACACACAAAAACCATACCATATAATAGCTTCGTTGCGACGTGAAAGCCGGAGAAACAAACAAACAAATAAATAAATAAACAAACACACTTTCACATTTATAATATTAGTATGGATAACAATGGGTATGCGCAAATAACTATCTTAATTTTAAATCCCAGTAGGTACCCATGTTCGTTCACGACGTCTGTTACAGATGTCACGGGCGAAATCAATTCAATGAAATGTGCAGCGTGCTCGCTACGATGAAACTTTGGAATTGTCATAATTACGTGCGTTGGATTTAATGTTACCAATGAAGCATACAGTACAGGTAGTTGCATGGCGAGGGTTCCTACATGTCAGGGGATGCTGCGCTCGAGGCCCCAGCGCCGGTCCACTGTTAGCGAGCTGGCAAAACATTACCTTCCATGATGGAAGAGCCAGTGGCTTGTACTCGTAGTTATCAGAGTATTTCAATCAGCTCGTAACAATCAACTCCGTATTGTTAGATGGCAGCCACTGTACATCCTTAGCCCCAAGAATTAGCTGAGCTATTCGTAGAGGTGACGCTGCCGGCAATCTGGACCCTGCGCCGCGCGGGAGACCATGAGAATTACTTGATATAACATATTTATACATGTACATGTATATGTATAAATATGGATCAACTAGTATTAGGTGATCCCGTTGTTCTGTCATATGAAATGTCAAAGTGACGCGACACTACATGTAAATGACTTCACGTCAATGAACGACGGTTAAAATAATAATATTTGGATATTCATACAAAAATACTAAAGTCGTGTTTAAATAACATTTTCTAGTGGACCAAATAGTGAATTTAAAACATTCTCGAATCTCCTTAAACACGCAAAAAATATTTTATCAACATCTATCCAGCCGTTTAGTTCAGTGACATACACACGTACACAAGAAATATATATAAAAAGATTTATTTTAAGTTGTGTATAGAATTTATAATAATTCTTAGCTAAGTCGATTTATATTAACAAAAGATTACTTTTTTCACTAATTTTTTGGTCCAAGGTCAACCATCAATAGAGGCACGAATATTTTAAAGTTTTTCCTACATAGGAATTAAAAATGTTTTCTTTAGTCCTCCTTTTTATATAGTCGGTATTATTTATATTTGTGTGTTATCAAAGAAAGCACAAACGCGCATTTCTCTGCGTCCAAACCGAAGCATAATTACTAATCTCGAGGCCCTCAAAGCACCCTCCTAATGGAGTTTTTAAGACACAAAATAACGGCCCGAAGAAAATTAAGCCATCTTGGGTTAAAAAGTCCAAAAGCTGCGAGGGTGGGCGGGCGTCGTATGGATTTCCGGCGCGGGGAAAATAACTGTTTAGGAACGAGCTTATAACTGGGGCGAGCTTAGAAACCGAGAAAGCAGGGCTTTAGAGTTCAGATTTGATTATTTTTTTAACCTGTATTAGGTAGGTAAGCTGCTGAAACAACGCATACTTTTGGTTAATTTAGGTAACCCTATCAACACACGACTGTAACTAAATTCAGCTATCAGAGATGTATTTGAAAAAAAAAAAAATGTATGACGACTCTTCTAAGATGATTAAGTTCCGATAATATTATAAGACGTCAATATCATAAGTAAATTAAAAATTAGATTAACGTGATTGTATGAAACTAGGACAGGAATTACCGGATATAATAAATAGAATAGCGCGTGATGTTAGCATGCAGTAGCGGGCCCCTCGTTATTTAATCATTCATAACGTAACTAGATATGTAAAAGGCCGTTAAGCGCTGGAATAACTACATCCCACTCCATAAACGTTAATAAAATTTCCATAATAAGATCATGCAGCGTTCGCATTAAATAACTCATTGTAAATAAGCGCCCAATTTATATTCAGCCCGGGGGGGGAATTATCATAATCGGCTGCCCCCCACCCCCCTAGAGCGGGACGGATACACCGCACCACGGGCTAGAAAGAGACGGATGTCACCTACTCGAAATCGGCCAAGATGTTTGCCAAAACTTGACTTTTATTAGAGTCGTCGCCTCTGTCTAATGAGGCTCGACTTAATTAAAATATAACTTGGATTCAGCCGATTTATAAATAAGTAGGCGCGCCATAACTCGGGCACTCCACGAAAGTCCAATTGAATGTCGAGGCCCCCTTCTAATGCGCTTAGAATTTGAGGGTTAAATCGGTCCCCGCCAGCTCAGGGCAGGTAATTACTCGCCTCATTGTTACATCTGTTAATTAAAATGTCGCTTAATTCGTGCCCTCATTATCAAAATACTTTCAAATTTCCAAATACTTGCCGAGGCGACAAGGCGACGCGGCACAAAGTAGTATACCGAAGCAACCAGAACAAGAACAGGAGCAGGAGCACTTCGATCCTCATGAAAGTAGACCGGAATCATGGAATGAACTTCTTTATAAGTTAAAAATGTTATATTTGATAAACGCATTGATAGCATGATAGACAAAATTAAGTGTGTATGTGCAACAATCATTGAGTGGTTTGTATCTATTGCTGTTAAGTATGTGTCTGGTATACCTAATATTATTAATACTTTCTTCTCGTCTCAGTATGGATAGCACACGTGATAAGAATTTTAAGTTAAATGTATTTCAATGGAATGCTAGAAGTCTGCGTCCGAAGCTTAAGTTATTTGAACACTTATTAATCCAAGATAAGATACACATAGCAGCTCTTAGCGAAACTTGGCTCAAACCTGACAGTCATCTTAAACTAACCAATTTTAATATTTTCAGGCAAGATCGAGATGAGTCTTATGGTGGCGTAGCAATCTTTACTCACAAATCGATACATGCACAATTTTGCCCCATTCCTGCTAATAATTCAAATTTGGAAATCATACAAGTTAAGTTATATAACTGTAACCCAATCAAAAATATAATATCTGTGTATTGCCCTCCTAATGCAAACACCTCTCTAAGAGATTGGAACTTCTTGTTTTCTTTAAGCAGTAGAAATACTTTAATACTAGGAGATCTAAATGGCCACCACACTAACTGGTCCAACAAAATAGACGTACGAGGCTCCCAAATTTTTGATTGTTTAATAGACAGTAATTTAGTAGTTTTGAATGATGGTAGCTGTACTAGAATGCAACTTGTCAATGGCGTACTCAGAAATTCATCTCCAGACATATCACTAATTTCTACTGACCAAGCTGTGTCGTTCAATTGGGACGTGACGAACGAAACACTGGGTAGTGACCATTTTATTATTAAAATTTCAACGGAATTTGAACCATATTTAGCCCCGCATTCGAAAAGAAATTTCAAACAAGCTGACTGGGATACATATCGGAAATGCATATTAGATTTAATTCACAATTTTAGTATTACAGTTGACGATTTACAAACATCCTATAACTTGTTTATTAATGTTATTAATAATGCAGCAAATAAATGTATACCCCGTTTTAAGTTTTCAAATAACCCTGATAGTAAGTTTAGACCAAAACCGTACTGGAATCCGGAGTTATCTAAATCCGTTGCAATGCGTAGGTTAGCATTAAAAGATTTTAGACGTAATCCTACTCCAAATAATTTCGATATATTGCAAACCAAAATTAGAGAATCGCAAACATTAATAAGTAAAGCGCAAAGCGCTGGTTGGCAGTCATTTTGTTCGTCAATGGATCATAGCACTACGACACGTGACATGTGGCATAAAATGGGTTGGCTCAAGGGTAAGAGAAGAAATAAGAACTATGTCAGTCCAGAAACAGCACAACTTTTGCTCAATAATTTGTGCCCCGATTTTGTGTCTCCATCACAACCGACTTTCTATTCCTGTAATCAAAAACTAGAGTCTTTTTTCTCCTTACAGGAACTTGAGAAGTGCATTAAGCCTAAAGACACATCTCCAGGTTGTGATGACATTTCCTTTTCTATGATTAAGAACCTCCCTCATGAGGCAAAAACTATTTTACTTCAATTCTACAATCTTTTTTTTGAAAATAGTTTTGTTCCCAAGCAATGGCAAGATATCTATATTGTTCCTATTCCTAAACTAAACAGAGATCCAACAAGTGCAAGTGCCTTAAGACCTATATCATTGATATCTTGTATTTGTAAAATTTTTCATTCAATGTTACAGAAACGATTAGAATGGTATTTGGAAAAAAACCAAGTATTTAGTGATCATACTGTAGGGTTCAGAAAATCTCGATCTTGCCTGGACGCGTTGAGTCAAATTGTAACTAACATTCAAATTGGTTTTTGCAAAGATTTTTTTACTATAGGATGTTTTGTAGATATTGAAAATGCATATAATAATGTAAATGTTTCTAGTACTTTACTGGCTTTGGATCATTTGGGTGTTGGATCAAAATTTAGCAATTACCTTTGGAAATTTTTAAATAACAGGCAACTTACAATCAGAATAAATAATAAGGTACTCATGCGACAAACCGCTCGTGGTTTAGCCCAAGGAGACCCTCTGTCTCCTTTATTATTTAATGTTACTACAGTTGATTTAATTAAAAATATCACTAATGTTAATATTTCGCAGTATGCAGACGATTTCGCCATTTACGTATCTGGCAGAGATATTGTCGGGTGCGTCAATAGGTTACAGGAGTCTATCGATGCTGTCAGTAAATCCCTTAGAGAGCTAGGTTTGGATATTTCAGTTTCAAAAACCAAGATATGTGTTTTTAAGAAAGGTCTTTTTCGGAACTCAGTTAGCTTAACTGTCGAAAACAAACCTTTGGATGTTGTTGACCGTGTGCAATATCTTGGTCTGTGGTTAGATCGATCACTTCGGTGGTCCAAACATATCACTGAATTATTTGAAAAAACTAGTAGATACCTTAATTTGTTTAAAGTGTTGGCTGGGCCAGGGTGGGGCGTACATCCGAAACATTTAAGAAGGCTGTACATCTCAGTTATACGCAGCAGACTAGACTATGGCAGCTTTTTATATGATGTAGGCAGCGACTCACTTTTATATACATTAGATAAAGTTCAGAACCAGGCCTTAAGAGTTATAGGTGGTTTTATCAGAAGTACTCCTATCCATGTTATGGAAAGTGAACTTTGTTTGTGGCCATTAAACATACGACGTAGATACTTGGCTGGTAAATTCTGGCTCAAATCAAAATCATTATCGTGTAATAATCAGATAAAGCTTGTTGAAGAACTATCCATTCTTATTAGTTTGCAGAGATGGAAACGAAATAAGAAACCGTCATTGGTTCAAATCCGAGATAATTACATCGATAAACAAGTCCATACAAGCAATGAACTTGATATGTTTTCTTTAGAAACATGGGTTACCAATTTAGATATTTTGAGCGAAATCAAACCCATTATTCCGGAAGTTAATAATCCTAAAAGATCATATAACAAAACTCAGTTGCTAGCAATTTGTAATATTTTTTTGGATACGGAATATAATAACTTTTATAAAATTTTTACGGATGGTTCTAAATCTGGCGAGACTATTGGTGCAGCATTTATTGACCCGCAAACAGGTAGCTACATGAAATTTAAAATTATATATGATTGTTGTATTATGTCGGCAGAACTTTTAGCTATCTTTGAGGCCTTATCTTACCTGGAGTCAATTGAATTCGACAAGTGTGTCATTTTAACTGACTCTAAGAGTGCCCTCCTACACCTGGCTCGGGCTACCTCGCCTGTGCGATGTATGCCGATAGCCTACAAAATTATTAATTTGATACTACAGTTAAAGAGAACCGGAAAAATAATTGCGCTCCAATGGATACCATCCCATGTTAATATTTGTGGCAATGAGGATGCGGACGCTCTGGCTAGGCAAGCTTATTTTGAAAGTGTCCCGATCCAGGCACTACCATTTTATTCTGAAGGTGTTAAAAATCTTAAAACATATTGCCATACACTATGGAAGGAGTACTTCGATAAAAGATCACGCGAGAAAGGTATCTGGTACAGGACAATACAGAGTGAGCCTTTATGTAGGACTTGGATTGATAAGTGTTCTCTGCGTAGAAATGACGTTGTAACGGCATTAAGACTTCGGGCAGGACATATCCCCTTGAACCAATTTGGGTATTTAATGGGTCGAACACAGTCGCCAAATTGTCCGGACTGTGACTACGTGGAGGATGTCCAACATGTGCTTTTGGAGTGTGTTCGGAATGAGACTTGTAGGAGACGGATTTTTGGGACTACATTACTATATGATGTTGGTTTTTGTAATAGCGCTTTGGCACAGCCCTCGGGAGAACTGGCCAGAGCTCTTTATAACTTAGTTAATATAGCCATAAGACGTAGACTGTAACGCACTAATATATTATTATAATACGCTGTAATTCCCTATAGAGCGACATTGTCGAGACCGACAAAGCTCTTTAAATAAAGAAAAAAAAAAAAAAAAAAAACTGTCACTGTTGTGTCGTAAGTGGACTTCCAAATTCAAAACGACGACATCAAACACCTTGGATCAACATTAAAAAAAAACGTAACGGTTTTTTGTCGTAGGTACCTACTTATAATATTTGTATGAGAGTCAGAGTAAGACCAGTTAGAGTTTTTTCAATTTATTTATAACAAAGTGTTAAACTGTAGAAATTGCTACAATTTATTGATTTCCTTTAAATGATATTTATCTAAAACTTTAACAAGTCTTGGTATCCAAAAGTATATATTTGGGTGTATGTGAGCCGGGTTTTTAATCTGTGCCCGCTCTGCCGCCCGGTCTCAGCGGACGCGCCTTTCAATATTCCACTTTGCGAACTTTTTGTTTACCATTTGGAACTTTTTGGACCACCTTTTAATCAATGCGATGCTGACCGCCCAGGGACCCCTTTGATAACGTTCAGGCTTTTGTGCTTGAGAGGGTATGCTCGGAAGAAAAGTAGGTCTGTCTGTATCATACAAATATTACGACACGGCGAAGGTAAGGGTCGTAACAGACTATATTCGAGCGACAATACTTATTACCTCGAAGTAACAAATTACTCACTGCGCATGAAATTTTGTGCGCGACAGTCGTTCTATAAACCTCTCTGATCTATGTTCGAACTCGTTTGAAACCAAATAGTGTCATGATTGTTGAAGCGCTTTAGATACTTAAACTTAGATCGAAGCTTAGCGCTAGCTAGCTCTCGTGGGCTCACTGAGTATTATTGCTTCGCAGCACCATCGGCAGCTTCATGAACGAAGCGAGCGAAGCACAGCGGCACTTCAAGAAAAAAGTAAAATCTGCGGAAAATCTCGCGACACCGAGAGGTCGAGTGTCCTCTATTATTGTTGCTCCCGTTCAGACGAAATTACCTCTTCGATCCCAGAAATAGGGCTCACATTCGAACATCGACGAGATAGTTTCGTTTTCAGGCTAATTAGAGGCGAGGGAGTCGCGACGTGTGCTAAACCAATTTGAGTCGTAACGCCGGGCACTTGCGCCGTAATTTAGTGTGCAGCGGGTGTGAAAGTGTCGCGCGACTAGGAAATTAAGTCGGTCTGTTTGTATCGGCAAAGGAATCGCAAAAACGGGATTAACGAACCGATTCCCTTTGTCCCTTACAAGACTTACATCGCGCTGAGAGCTGGAGAAACATGCTCTATTAAATATTCCCGCGCGGGGGCTTGGTACGTCGAGGAAGCCAATTTGGAACTACTAAGGCGATGTACTAAATCGACGGGTTGTGGGAACAATACGTAGCTACATAACTTGACAGTATTGTGTAACTACTCACTTACAAGTCCGTAGGTCGCTGGGTCGAGGGACCAAAAATCTTAATCAACAATTTCTTCACAATAAACAATTGAGATAGTATTTGAACAAAATTAAATTTCCATGCATGGAAATTAAGATTCCAATCCAGTGGCAATCATTTTGAAAATTACAAATGTGCTTTCTAGCCAATGGATAACAATGGTACTGCTTATGTATAACCACGGACTACATACAATGTATAACATAATACACGAACTTAGAACTCACGTAGTAATGATGTGCGGTAAAAAAATAATTTCCATCGTTTGCTAGAAACAACACGGGAAAGTGAAGATGCCTGCGCTGCCTGGCAACGCTGAAAGTCCTTTAATAAAAGCAATTCAGCAGCATAGCTAGAATAAAAAAGCACAGGTACAACCGCGCGGCGGGCCAGTGCCGCAAACTAGCTATTACCAGGCGGCGCTTTGTGCGGAGGTGTCGGAGCGTTACCCCCTCCCCCTTCCCCTCCCCCACCCCGCGACCCCCTCCCCTGCCCTCCCCCGGCGCTGCCTCGACCGAGTAATTGCTGAAAAAATACACACACGCTGCCTTACGGGTTCGGTTCTGCCGCGAATACTGGAGACCAGCTCGGAAGTAGAGGACCCTCCAGGAGGCGACGGCAGACCGTTATCATGATAACAGACAATACAAGGCAGCTTCAGCTTTTATCAAGCTCTACCATCTCTATTATAAAATCTATCAGGGTGGCAGCTATTGGTACAAGAGTAAGTTACAACTAAGAATAGAATACTTAGCTATTACTTACTTAACTCCCACCGATACGCACTGGAGAAGCGTGGTGGAGTATGGTCTAGACCTTGCGCAGATTTGTCTATGGGGGAGGCCCGTGCCCAGTAGTGGGACGTCTATGGGCAGCTTATAGAATTCTTATTGACTAAGGTGATTACTATTTACTCGCTCGAGGTTACTTTCCAATATTCTAGCACAACGACGAACAACCTTAGCAACCTAAAGGGGGCTCAGATATTTAACAATTTTATTGAAACGGAACATCCTGTTTCGAAAGTTAATTATTTGAAAGCTTAATTAGCTATGTAAGTATCTACTTACCTACATATTATATGTATCTATCCCTCTCATTCTGAGAGGAGACCCGTGCCCAACAGTGGGACAAAGAAAGGGTTGTGATGATGAATGATGTAAACTAAGTGAGGCCGGTAAGCAAGCATTGTCAATGAATCAACATGCTCATTGATAACGAAGCCTCCACAGTCGAGGGTGCCAAAATTTGGGCCCCAAAATAATTATGCAAGTGGTTTTTGTAAACTTGCTGACTTGAGAAAAACCCAGGTGTTAACAAGTGTACGATAAGAGTGCTCAAGGCTTGGTTCCAAACGCTCTACAAAATAGATTTGGACACAGATTTCATCGATATATTGAATAAAATATGTGGTTCAAATTACTTTACGATATGTTCGTTACAGTGGAATAGTCAAATGTTTCGGACTGTCACAGATAAAACCGCAATTAATTAGTTAGTAAACCTAAGCCGCCCCGATCGAACTCCCAACAAGGCTCGTCTCGCGCGCCATTGCCTTCTTAACCTTCAATGGTGGCAGCCCTAGCGCCCCAGCGGCAGTGGTTCCACACAACGCGTCTAATATGTCCGCACTCGCTTCACACCTCCGAAGCACTCCCCACGCCACGCCACCGCAAGCCACAAGCGGAAGCGACAAACTTAGCTTAACCCTTTGACGCCTCTACCGGTGGTAGCGCCGAACTTGGCACACGACTACCGTAGGTTGACATACTAGTAAACCTTAATTTTCCTCTTCATATCTGTGATGATCTGCCCTTGTGTGTTGATATAACATTGATGACTGATGATATGACCTCCATCGTCACCACCGTGCTAAAAACTCGTCAGTTTTGTAATTTAAATTTCATTTTTAGTAAACTGTATTCGCTGCAATGTTTCGTGCTACCTCTTATTATCAAATTGACTATCATAAGATACAATTATTGCATTACCTTATTTTCTTTATACACAAAATTTTGTCCATTTTGCGTAATAAATGCAATAAAACTTAATTCGCCTAAAATATAAAATAACGTTAACGAATTACCTTCGAATCTGTCTCGTCTCAAGTGTATATGAGCTACTGTACTGTGGCTACTGCTGATGCAACATCATCAATCAATCCGGTAACATAAGCAACATAAGCGACACGCTCACAACAACAACATAATAGCCAATAAGTGGTAGTAGGTAGTAATTCCTAGAGCAAACCGTTCCCCGCCGCTCAACTTGGGCCGCGAGCTAGAGCGCGCTCCTCATTAACCGCCGAACAATACAACAAAGAAATACATTTGTCAACGCCGACAAATAAAAATGCAAATAATATTCCGCGCGAAGTGCAGTGGCACTCGGTTCACACCTCGCAGCCGCGCGGCGGCGGCGCGAGCCACGGGCGGCGGGCGGCGGGCGGCTGCGTTCGCTGCCGACCACGTAAAGGCGTAAGCGAACTCCGATTAATTACGTCACATCTTAATATGTATATTTCTTGTATACGTGTGTATGACAGGAATCTCCTCCCAAACGGTTGGATAGACGTTAGTGAAATGTTTTGTGTGTGTTCAAGGGGATTCAAGAATGGTTTAGATTCACAATTTGGTCACCTGGAAAATGTGTTTTTAACACAATTTTAGTATTTTTATTTTCAACCGCCGTTCATTGACGTGAAGCGTCGCGTCACTTTGACATTTCATATGGCAGAACATTTGTGAACGTTTGCAGGGTCAGCTAGTTAGTATGAATGTTTCTGTTATAATGCTAGAGGCGTGGAACGCTTTATGTTGTCCTTATCAACTCAAATTCGATTTATCTGTTAAATAGTCCATTCCATTATAATTCTAATTTCGGCTGGCGATAGATTTATATCATACGTTTTCATGTCACCAGGCGTTTCCTAAATGCCGGCTTAGTAACAAAAGTCGTTCCTTCATAGGAATGTCCATTCTAATATTCAATAAAGTCCCGGCTGCGGTTCAGTCTCTGCCTTTACACAGGTTTAAAAAAACCATCAAACAAACATTATGTCAAAAAGCTTATTATAATATTCAGGAGTATTTGGATGATAAGAAGGCATGGGACTGAATTAAACTCTGACAGGCTATCACTATGCTTTTGTATTAATTATACTAAATATTGTAAGCAGGTGGCATATGGGGTGATTCTTGGCATACACGATTGGCTGTCTCGTGTCTGTCCTAATCATATCATGGTCATACTGTACATTTTTCTGTAAAAATTAATTTGAATTTTAAAAGAGTATTGTAAGTTCTTCCTTAGGCCGATGACCAGATAGTCTATCGTGACTTAGAGCTTAGCTTAGTGGTAGGTAATTATTGTAAATTAGCCATAAGGCAGGTTAGGCACCTGTGTAGGATTAGCTATTCATTCAAGGATAAATAGCTCATCCTTTGCTTTATATTAATCAGTTTAGAATAGCATTATATCTCTTTAAGTAGTTTGTAGTTACCTAGACTTTCGTTAAGCGTGTGTAATCACCTCATAGCGAAATAAATTATTTGAATTTGAATTTGAATTTGACTAATTTCTCGCTAAGAAATTCGTATGTGAAAATCCTTTCGATTTTCCAAACCTACTTTAGTATAGGAAGTGACAGAAGGAAACCCACAAGCCCTTTTAAACTCTTAAAGAAATTAAGTGAGTTAACCGTGACGGTAGGTTTAGTAATAATAATAATAATGATTTTAGTTTTAGATTCAATTCGTCTTAGTAACTGTTACAACAAAAGCTTATGAACTATGTGAATCTAAACCCATACACTTTTTACAGTGGTAGAGTTCCTTGTAACTAACCTTTGTCCTCAGAAAGAAAGCTCTCATCAAATCAATTGTTTAATTATCTAGAAAAGATTCAACGAAGACACGGGATTTTTTTTGAATGATTGTAGAGTATACTCAATATGAGCTCTCTTTATAATTTGTTTCTTTTCGAAATTGCATGAACTATACAAAAAACATATGCAAACCATAAAACATTAGCCATTTCAAAAGTATGGTATCAAAGAGCTAATTTAGCCACATTATGACAGACTAAGAGCTACAGCGCGTCACGCTTCCGGCGCGCACAATGCGAACATTCCTAGCGATGCGAGTTTAGTTGTTCTGCCCTGACACGGCGGCGCGCTCCACGCCTTCGCGGAACACTCCCCGCCTGCGCGCGTGCTGCCTCGAGTCACAGGCGGAAGCGGTTCAGATATTGCTGATACGTTGAATGACTATTTTGCAAGTATTTTTTGACATTATAACGTCTTATAAATTGATGAAAGCCGGCTGCACGCACGAAAAAGCGTGACTCATGCTGACGTTCCACCTAGCGTTCCGACCGTGCAAGCGAGAGCGCGGAACAAGCTATAGAGAGGTACGATCAACCTAAGCGTTCGGCTTGTGACGCATCCATCTCTTTTCTATTCTATCGGCCGATGCGTCCGAGTAGAATAGAGGCAGCACACAACCTACGTGAACCTTTTTGTCAACTGTTTATAAAGTGAAAATATGTTTTCTTATGACGTTATCACTTAAAATTACCACCCGTGAACCGACTTTTTTAATCAACCACAAAACTTTAAAAAAAACGTAACAATCATAAATTATTTATTATTATGTGCTTTTAATTATAATAATTGATTATAAAAGCGTGAGGCGCTGGAACAGAAAATACTTTTTGTTTAATTTGCTGAATTAGTAATGCGATATTCATCATTATAATGAATAGAATATCTAAGGGAATCCTAGTCGTGCTGCAACTCCAGTTACCTACTGGAGCGGCAATCTGTGTGACATCGCTTAACCTGATTTCTCAGCAAATTATACAAAAAGTATTTCCTGTTCCAGCGCCCTTTTACAATCACACTTTAACAATCAATTATTATAAAAAATCACTGCTCATAAAAACGCTACCGCTCACGCCTCGCCCCGGCGGCCGGCAAACTGGTTCCACATCGAAGTGCGAAGGGTTAACTGCACGCACGCACACACGCACGCACGCACACACGCACACACGCACACACGCACACACGCTCGCCACCGCACACGCTCGCCACCGCACACACAGGAACCACACATGCTCACCATAGCCAACCCTTTCGGGTAAAGTCGCGTGTCCATCTCAAGCTACCGCACATTGCGAAAACATGCCATAATTTGAAGTTCAATCTTATTTTATTTTACTTATCTATATATATAAAAGAAAGTCGTGTTAGTTACACCACTTATAACTCAAGAACGGCAGAACAGATTTGGCTGAAAATTGGTAGGGAGGTAGCTTAGAGCCAGGAGACGGACATAGGATACTTTTTATCCCATTCGACAGCGTTCCCGTGTGACTTGACATGAAACGTCAGTCACTATAAAACGTGGTATAACAAAAAAGAATCAGACTCGGAATAACAAAACGCAAATGACAGCTATGTAATTGACGTATAATGACAGCTATGTAATCTACTATATAAAAATAAGTCGGGTTTTCCTTCCTGACGCTATAACTCCAGAACGCACGAACCGATTTCCACGGTTTTGCATTCGTTGGAAAGGTCTCGGGCTCGGTGAGGTTTATAGCAAAGAAAATTCAGGAAAAATTTCAACAGAAAAGCGGGAAAAATCTTTTTTCACATACAGCGCCATCTCTGATACATAGCATGTACTACAAACCAATATTTTAAGTAGATGGCGCCGGTGCGTGATAGGTAGTGGTAGGGGTAGATGTAGGGGTAGTAGTAGTGGTAGGGGTAGTGTTAGTGGTAGGTGTAGTGGTAGGGGTAGTGGTAGGGGTAGTGGTAGGGGTAGTGGTAGTGGTATTGGTAATGGTAGTGGTAGGGGTAGTGGTAGAGGTAGGGGTAGTGGTAGGGGTAGTGGTAGGGGTAGTGGTAGGTGTAGTGGTAGGGTAGGGGTAGGGGTAGGGGTAGTGGTATTGGTAATGGTTGGGGTAGGGGTAGTGGTAGAGGTAGGGGTAGTGGTAGGAGTAGTGGTAGGGGTAGTGGTAGGGGTAGTGGTAGGGGTAGTGGTAGGGGTAGTGGTAGTGGTAGGGGTAGTGGTAGTAGTAGGTGTAGTGGTATTGGTAGTGGTAGTTGTAGTCCACACACTTACATTAAGTTCTCCCAAAATATTCAGTAAAAATTATTTATATGGCAAAACAACGTTTGCCGGGTCAGCTAGTTACAAATAACATCAAAATTGATAGGATTAGAAAACTTTATTAGGACAATATTCTGTTCATTTGTAATGTTTTCACACAAAAACTACTGGACCGATTTCAAAAATTCTTTCACCATTAGAAAGCTGCATCTTCACTGAGTGACATAGGCTATATAATATTACTAGGTAGTAATATTACTAGGTATTATGTATAGTGTGTAGTCCCTGCTAGGTGTAAACCAAACTATTGTTATGTCTAATTCCACGCGAGCGAAGCTGCGGGCGTCCACTAGTAAGTAATACACCGAGACCTCACCCGTTACATTGCTACCGCTACCATCAAATACCTACTAACCCACCACCTTCCACCACCTTCCACCACCTTAGCGACTCGAGAGCCAAGAACCAGAATAACCATTTATCTGTAGGACCGTAGTGGAATGTTTTGCGCTCGTCAGAATAATCCGTGGCGCTTAGACCTGTCTCGCTCGTCCGCCTCAGCCAACCAATCAATTAATTCATTCGGTAAATTACTAGCTCATTCAACCAATCAACCAAACAACCAATCAACCAATCGAAAAATCAATTAATCGTTTAGTTCAAGACTGAAATAATCAAAATAACTTTATTGGAAATGCGTGACAGCTGGCTCGTAGGTCTAGTTTAGTGGAGCAAGCTTAACTGTTAAGGTAGAGTCCAGGGTACGACGCCCGAGTCGCGCAAAGTAGTTATTATTGGGTTTTTCTAACATGAAATTCCCAGCACCTAGTAGTAGCTTTGAGTATGGCATAAATCAATATTACATGGTATGGGAAACAAAAATACCTTATAAAAATTGGGTGTTGCTGCCTACCCTTCGGACAGCTCCTGTAGCTGTCCGAAGGGTAGGCTGATGATGTTAATTACTATATCTGACCACGTATACAGGGATCGGTGCAAAATTGGTTTGCAGCCAGGACCAGGACAGTAAACCTGGAAAAACTGCTGGACCAGAAATCAGGAAGCGAACCTGAGACTTACAAGCAGAACTGGCCCACTAAACAGACGGATGAAGCATTCCTTACATACCTATATGAGATGCTTTCATTTAAAGATGGTCCCATATCCATCATGCTGACCATGTAGTCACCTACGGGTTGGAAGACTCAACATGGTTTACGGTCACGAGGAACTGATATTTTTGGATTGACTTTGAGGTAGACTCCAGATTTATCAAGTGAAATGCTGCATTCCTCTCGCCATTAATAATAAACCAAACCCAGATCAGGATCAAAATCCAAATTTTAGCTGATCGGATGCCAAGACCCCGCGTGAGCTCACTCAATACTTCACTCAAGTCCCTTCTCAAACATTAAACGGGCCAGCACTAGGCTACCACAATACTGTGTGTCGTTTACCTAATTCTAAAACCTGCCGAACGCCAGTGTGTGGTCCGCCTAAACAGGGGCCCGCGCTAATAACCACGCTAATGTGCTGTCTAATTCGAACGTCGGAATGCGATCGATACGGAACCCGCGCCCTCCACCGACACATGGAGCAACCCTTCACCATACAACGTTACAAATGAATACTTCGGGAGGTGTTACCTTGTAAGGATGTCAGGTTAAAGAAACAATGGTTAATCTGATACTTACTTGGCACCAGTGGATAGGAACGGAGGAAGACCACTCGATAGGCGATATAGTCAACGCTAAGCACAGTGGCTGTTATTGGACTCATTCAAGACGGCCGGGTTTGAATCACAAGTAATATTTAATTTGACAAGATATCAAACGAGCATCCTGCACCACACCACCCACCACTGCAGCTCAAGACACATGACTGTACAGTAAGTATGGAAATAATTTTTACTAATGCTTACATGACACTAAAAACAAATAAAAACAAAAATCTTAATATTGTTAGAACAAAAGGTTTATCGAAACCAGTTCAGCAGGCGGAAACCAAACCGAGCCCACGAATACTCAAGGTCACCACAAATAATGCTTCAATTATAGATTGAATTATAGATAATGTTAATATAGTGCGATGATGTGATCTGAGAAATATGTGGGCATTTCTTGTGTATTAAAAAAATCAATAGTAGTAGACTCTCGAGTTACACACAATTACAACGACACTACAATTGAAACAGAAAAACTGAAGATGCAAATGATCGAATGTAAACGCAATGAATGCCGTGCTGGTGAGCCATGAAGCAGGCCGCGAGCCAGGGAAGGCCACGTGAGCTAACCCAGTGACCACTAATTCAATGGTGTTGTTGGATATCAACTAACCCTTTATCTCCGAATCTTCCAACAAATGGTCTTTATCCGAGCCTCTTTGTGCTCTCACAAAGGCTTTCTGCGAGGTGTGAGCTCGTCGGACGGGCCCGCGGGGGCACAAAGGCAGTTTTTGTGCCCACTTTGTGAGGTGTCGTTGATTGTTTGACGTGTGTTGACTACACCTTCGAGGACGCAGAGTTTTATTGAGTCGATGACGCATCGCTCGGGCAGACGCAGCGAGGGCGTGTTCAATAGGACCGTGCGTCCTATCGAACAATAGGACCGTGCGTCCTATT
Organism: Carterocephalus palaemon; assembly: GCA_944567765.1. Classification (NCBI taxonomy): domain Eukaryota; kingdom Metazoa; phylum Arthropoda; class Insecta; order Lepidoptera; family Hesperiidae; genus Carterocephalus; species Carterocephalus palaemon. The sequence goes on from OX155651.1 coordinate 13,143,222, forward strand.
GAAGAGCCTGGCCGAGCTGGCTCGCAACGCAATCATTTCCACAAGCGAACGAAGGTCATCAAGTTAACTATAACAGATGTAATGGTTGCTGCATACCTATGCCTACCCTTTCGAGGTACAAAAATTGTATATCTACCTATGACATGACATGGCCAGTTGCAACATCAATCCAGTCGGAATGTTATGTGGTATTGTGGATGGTTGGAAATGAACGCGGCTATTTTTATATAACACTACTAGCTGACCCCGCAAACGTTGTTCTGATATATGAAATGTCAAAGTGACGCGACGCTTCACGTCAATGAACGACGGTTAAAAATAAAAATACTAAAACAGTGTTTAAAAAACATTTTCCAGTGGACTAAATTGTGAATCTAAACATTCTCGAATCCCCTTGAACACATACAAAAAAATTCATCAACATCTATACATCCTTTTAGGAGGAGTTCACTGTCATACTCACGTACACAATAAATACACAATATATATTAAGATATACAACAATATTACAACCGATGTTGGTGAAATCAGGCGTTTCACGTGTTTCTGTGGAAATCAAATCACACGACAGATGCAGTCTGCAGCAAGATAATAATAAAACAGACGCGTAGTGAAACAGAAGATTATTAAACAAAAGACTACTAAACGAAAGACTTCTAAACAGAAGACTACTAAACAAAAGACTAGTAAACAGAAGACTACTAAACAAAAGACTAGTAAACAGAATTCTACTAAACAGATGACTAGTACTACTAGTTACCCACTTTGGTTGAACTATCACGGGGGTTGATACGTAGATGGAGTATGAACAACACTGCACAACTTTTACACCGGTTACACCTCCAGGAATAAGGTGAAGCTGGTAGGAGAACCGGAGATTGTTTCCATGCAGAGGATTTTCACTTATCACTTAAGCTGTTTCATGTCACGATCATGAGTAGGTTGGTAGTAGCCAAAACACTTTAATTATGATCATAAGAAAGACAAAGCAGCCAGCAGTCTCTTGTTAAGTATGTAAGATAACTCAAGATAACAAGCCAATCAGTGTAGTTGGTCTCTTTTTATGAATATAAGATAGCAAACGAGCTTGCAGCACCACCCATCCGCTGCCGCCCATGACAACTGTGACTGACTTTGAACAAGACTCAAGTAGGGACTTAGATGGTCGGTCCTGTTAGCTGTGAGAGTTAATTAGAACATTAGTTGGTCAGTTCATTAGTGGGTATGAGGACTGCGGACTGTTAGTGATAGTTAGTAATTGTTATTTAGAGTCCTCTCTCCATGTCAGTCACAAATGTGTTGAGTACCCTTGAGAACTAAGATGATGGGCTCTAAAGAAATGTAACCGGAAACCACAGCTTTCCAACCGGACCACAATTGCTTTAAAAATATTTTTTACACGGCAGAAATGGTACTAGGTACCGTGGCGGGCAGTGGTGCTGACCCGGGCGAACTCTACCTATATGGTACAAAATAGGCTTCATATAAAACCTATTCGGTTCAGGCTCTATTGGACGGTTCCTTTTGACATTTGTGATATTTGTATGTCGCTCATGTACTATTTCTTTACGTAAACATTAAATTAATATATGTATATCTAACCATCGCAGAAACAAACATACCTTATTACTAAGTCAATAACATAAAACTCTATACTCTGAAAAAATCAGAAGAGGCTATGGTGTGCGCCCAAAAGCTGCCAAGTGGCGAGCTCTATAGCTGCTGTAAAGAATGTATTTTTTTTCTTTTAAATATGTCGGTCCATGCAAAGTTTCAAATTAATCCGACGTTTTGAAGTGGGCGAAAATCACGTTCAAAGATTCCGTTGCATACATACATAGGTACTAAGGTTATAAAAGCGTGTTGAAAAGCAGGTGACTATATTGAAACCATGATTTTTATAGCTAGCCACGCGAACACCTGGTCCTCAATACATACCTATATCACACAAGGTTCTCCTCGCTGACCATTACATTATATAAATTAAACTAGTGGACGCCCGCAGCTTCGCTCGCGTGGAATTAGACGTAACATAACCTAAATACAAAATTTCATTGAAATAATGTAGGTATATACGAAAAACTTTTATACCTACTAACTTTGCACCCCCCTTTTACCCCATTAGGAGATGATTTTCGAAACTCAATAAAAAACCTTCATAGGTACCTACTGAATTTCATTCGAATGACATCAAAAACGGCAAAGTTTTATACTAACTTTGCACCCCCGTTTTACCCCCTTAGGGGGTGAATTTTCAAAAATCCTTTCTTAGTGCTCCCCTACATTTTAAAAGGAACCCCTGTGCAAAATTTCAAGTTTCTAGCCCTTATAGTTTAGGCCCTGCGTTGATATGTCAGTCAGTCAGTCAGTCAGTCAGTCAGTCAGTCAGTCACCTTCTCCTTTTATATATATAGATAGATATAATCCAAATTAAATCCTATAATATTGCGAGAAAAGTATTTCAAGGTATATATTTATCGTGAGTTTGTAGTGTGTAGATAGATAGGCCTACGATGTATGAAAAGTATGAAAATCGACAGTTATAAAAGTTAGTCTTCCTATCCTATGTGTTGTTTCCGTTCATGCAGTAATTAAATGTTTAGTTTTACTGTATACCTACATTTTGGTACAATGTCCGTGTTGTTAGCTGTCTACACCTAATCATCACTAGTAGTTACAACTTGCATATCAATTTATTTAAGTACATTTGCGTGCTCGTGCGTTTGCGTGCTCGTGCGTTAGTTATTTTATTGCGTTTTGTATTATTTCTAACGATTATTGACGATTATAAATGGGCACGATTGGAACAGCTTAAAAATAAATGCCAAAATGTAAAGCCTATATGAAATCTTAGTTATTTATTTAGAAAAATAGTTGAGTTTTCTGTTAATAAATTAATATCATTTCTCTCCTAAAACTAATTCTTCTTAAACAAAGTGATCTCGTTACTACCAGATAACCATCAACATGTTCTATGGCACCATCACTGCTTTACAAATGGCACAATATAAAATTATTCTTTGCAGTTATTCTAATAAGTATTGTAATAATTAGTGCATTCGAATAACAAAACATCAACGCATGTCGGCGGCATCGCGCAGCCGACGGCAAGCGGTAGAGATCGCAATATGGCGGTGCTATGATTTTTATTGTTATTTATTTATTTTAGCCACAACATAAGTTATTGTATCTAAAATATCTATATCTTAGTGTTCATTTAACTCTGATTAGTCACTTAACTCCTTATATCAAATTCTAAAAAGGTATTTAAATGCATTTAAATGACACCATACATTGGATAAAGTATAGTGTTCTTTGTAACGTTTATGTTAAACAAACCTTAAAGCTGTTAATAATGTGTTTAAAGCCTGATACGTTCGTTCATATATCCGTGGGCAGGTACATACGGTTCCCTCCTCAGCCAACAGGTTCAGCGACAATTTCGACGAGCCTATCAATTCAGCCACTTGTGCCGGACCTATCGGCTGTTGTGTAGCGTTACATGTTATAAGTCTGTGTATTTAATACGATTTCCTTTCAAAATAATGCTAGGTAGTTAAGAAGGTGATAGAAATCAATTAATCTTTCAGTAGATATATTAATATTACCTATTTGACTATTTCATTGGCCAAATTAGCTGCTTACGAAGGCCATAACCCTCAGAGCAATGAGAATATAAATAAAGCAACTAAACCTACTTAAAATTGATAATTTTGGTTCCGAATTTAATGTCAAGTAGAAATAAATATATTGCTAAAAATACTTAAACATCTTATCATGTCATAAAGTAACGAGCTCTACAAATACAATGTTAACTCTAAACGAAATAGCAACAGCTCTACAAATCTACATGATTCGGTATACGTACCAATTTAGTTATAGAAGTGGGACGCTATCCCCATGATGCTATGGTATATGCGCATCGGTAGGAACCCGCCTGAGTGATTCTGTATTTTAACAATTATTAATCAAGAAGGTATTTAAGTCCCGTCTCGTGTGACCTCAAGGCAAGCTATCTGCGGCGCAGAGCCCGAACATCGGCGTGGACTCGTCTTGAATTAAATATGAATATCGAACAGCTATAGGTAGGTATAGCTCGGTATAGCTTGGTATCGGCGAAACCCGAGCCGCGCACAAAGCGGCTTTGTCTCGCTGTAAGGCCGCTAATTATAAAATAAAAAGCCCTAATTAAACCCCTCACAATGCCGTCGCCGCGCTTGCCTCTCGTGTGAGCCTATTGTCCCCTTGCCCACACTACGCTTTGGTTCACCGGTTAACTTAGTTTTAGCGTTGCCCAAATCACTGGCGGAGGAAAGCTTATAACTTCAAAAACCTTGAATTGTATTTAATTACTTTCAAAAGTATAAAATACAAGTTCAAAAATATGTGAACAGTACTTATCATGATGATCTCCCTTTCGACATGGTAAGCTAAGCTAAGCTGCAACTCATAGACGTCCCACTGCTGGGCACGGGTCACAGGCAAATCTGTGAGAGGTCTAGGGCATACTCCACCACGCTAGTCCAATGCGGATTGGTGAAGGGGTTAGTTGCCAACCCAGTGTCGAATTTTCTCGAAATTTGTGTGTTTGTTGTTCAGTGTCGATAACATTGAATCGACGCGAGCCTTTGGGCTATGGACGCTACAAGTGCAAAACAATTGGTGATTGAGTGATTGCTCTCAAGACAGCGTAGACATAGCTAGTATAGTATAGTATAGTTACGTACTTAAGCAAGTTCTTGTGCAGTGCAGGCATTCCTATATCTTAGGAGTTTATAAAACAGTTTGAACTGTCGGTCTGAGAACTGTGACCATATCGTAGATAGCCAAACTCCCTAACGAATCAAACAAATTTAATTTCGCTAAGCAATATGTACCTACATGATCGAGATCAATAAGTGAGCAAACAATTTTACCTATCTATAACACAATGTAGAGTTTAAACTACAACCAAGTATGTAATAATTATTGAATTTAAATTAACAATTAATTTGCAGATTAGTTGCTGAGTGTAGGTCGCCGGCGGTACCTTCACATTCAACATTGTTTCGGGGTTATGAACGTGACAAGATTAATATTGACATCCTTGACAACACAGAGGAATCTCTACCAATTTTACAATTGTGTTATTTTCTGTCAGAAGCAGCGAGTTCCTGACAGTAATAACTGGCTCTCATCATAAGCAGCGTTTGTTAGCTTGTGGTCCTCTAAGAATAGGTAAGCATATTTTAACATCCACCACATATTTATTTGTAATGCCTTATTTGTCTGTTGTCCGGTCTTAACGTTGAACTCTTTCAATACCATTTTGAGTGTAGTGACAAGGTAATATTTTTGTCAGTATCGCGCCTTGCATAGTCACCTTATTTCAAACTGTACCTCCTATTACGAGAAGGGAGGCCTACTTTCAGTCTGTCTCTTCTGCTAATATCATGTTCCTGCTGTTGCTCTGAGCCATTTTTGTTTGTATTTGAGCCTCTACACCTGCACAGGATCCAGTACTTTGCGCATGGGTGTAAGGTAATAGCCTACCAGATTCTCCCTGCCGGTTTACAGCTTTGACTTTCCCGTATAGGACTCGCTACTTTATGTATGTGAGTGTTTGTGTGTGTGTACCAGATGCAAGTGAGTCGGTTTGTGGTTATAACTAACTTATCTATAACTTCGTGTAACTTGTGTCCTGGCGTTGTATCCGTGTGATAGTGTATGTGCGAGCTACTGACCGGGCGGTGGATGCAGCAGCGGCGGCGCGGGCAGGAAGGCGGCGGCGACGGCGGCCTGCGCGTTGAACGCGGCGGCGTACGCCACGCGCGACGCCATCGACGGCAGGAACTGCGGCGCGTACCGCTCCCGCTCGGCCAGGTTGAGCACGCGGTCCTCGCGCGCCTCCAGGTACCGCTCCCGCTCCCGCTCCCGCTCCCGCTCGCGCGCGTCCGGCAGCCCCAGCAGCTCCTGGATGCCGAAGGGCGAGCGCTGCGGCGCGCGCGGACCGCTGTTCGCGCTCATTGCTTGCATCTTCACGCGGACCGCTCTCGCATCCCTCGCCTAAGCCCGCCTTCACACGATCGACTAACACACACACTTAACTGTCCTTAAATTTTTTTATTTACGAAATTATTAAGTCCGAAGTGAATCCGGAAAAATCGCGAAAATTCCCAAACCAAGTTCAGGCGACACGAGCGCTCACCGCGGCGTTCGGAGCGCGTCTGGCGGCGGCGCGGCGCGGCGCGGCGTAAAAACGTCGCCCCCTCGCCCGCGGGACCTCTCGGCCGGGGGCTCCGGCGCGGGCCCCCTCGCGGGCGGGGCCTCCTAATAGCCAATACGGATATTTTGTTACCGCACTCTATTGGCCAGATTTCTTCGCGAAAGCCCCGCCTCCTACGATTGTGGCAAACGACTTAGAACCTTATGTTAACGTTAAATAGGTTTCACAATAGATTATACCTTTGAAGGTTGATTTAATTTTGATTAATTGTAAGAAATGAATAGGCTCGCGCGGGGCACGGGGGGCAGGGGCGGGGGCGCTGACGCGGGCGCGGGTCGCAGGTGCGGTCGCGAGTGTGCGCGCGGCCTTACGTCGGCCACGCCGGCGGACAGTCACTGGTCGCCATGCACACACCGACTATAGAAAACCATGCAATGTTACACACTGTTATTAGATAATACTTGATAACCCTTTATTATTTTTTTATCTAAAGCTCATGTCCATTTTAACACGACTAGGTATGGCTGACTCTGAACAAGACTCAGACAGAGACTAGGACTGGAGTGGTGCGTCCAGCCAGTCCAGCAGAAAGTTAATAAGAGTTAAACATTAGTTGGTCAATCCGTCCGGTTTTAATTTTCAATTTTTTTTTCTTTTTCCACCTACCGCAATTTTTCCCCACTCAACCAGGGTTTGACTGGTAGAAAATGCCAAGCATTAAGTCCGCCAATTGTATATTTCTTTAGAAGTGTCAATAAAATTTAATAAATAAATAATACATAATTAGGCTAGGTACTAATTTAGTAAGTAAATAAATGGTGCATCTTAACTTGAAGCGGTAAGTTAAGGTGCACCAGTTCCGGCCTGTAAATGGAATGGGTTTGAGCGCTAATAGCACAATAGGGTATTAGGTATTCCTTCTGTGTTTTGTAAAAATTATACTAAATAATAACATCTATATTAAAATTTACCTACTCAAAATGTATGGAAACTTAATAGATTTTCGGAGGGCCTAACCAATTCTGACAGTCGGGTTGGCCACAAGCTTACCCCTCTTCCAATCCGCACTGGAGCATCGTGGTCGAGTAGCCCTACCATGCTTAGACAAGCATGGTTCATAGATATGAAGTAAGACACGTGCCCTAAAGGGGGTCGCGCTAATTGAATGAAGTTTTAGTATCAACATAGATCTTTTAGGTTTACAAAGAACACTTTTTGGACGCATTTAAATCCAAATGTTCAGTAGGTAGTAGTCAAATTATCACATAAGTTTATATGATCAGAAGTTAAGAATCGTACCTACTCGTACACGCAGTGAAGAGGCTCTACGCAGTTACATCGCTTATGTTACGGTCTAGTGACATTACCCGGCGATGCAGTCGAGGAGCTTTCGAAGCTTTTAGCCGGAGAGCTTTGTTGAGGCAGAGGCCTCTTGCTTCTCTCTTGTCATTATCGCGTTAAGTAATCGCATAGCCAAGTACCGAGGTTTGCTCGTCAATGTAACTGTAGTTACATTCAAGAGAACAGGAAACATTATTGTCTCTATAATTAAATACTCATAACATTTCACGTCCACCTTCCACTCTACTTAGAAAAAAGTAGACATAACTATTAAGACTGATTCGCAGTTGGCCGCTTGATGGTCTTCGACCTCTCTCTCTTCAGCCCACGTAAGTCCACTGCTGGACTTAGCCAGGCCTCACCCAAGGCACGGCCCCTGACCTAATCTCCGTCTGCTCTGACCCCCTTGCTTGCAGTCGCGACACGCCGCCACATGCAGGTGTTGTACGGAACAGCGGAAGAGATGTTTTAGATGTAAGTCGGTTGGAATTCTGAACTCTGAAACTTCACACGGTGAGGGTATATTGTGATGACTATGGTACGAATCAATCTGGGACGAATTTTAGGTGATACGTAATATGTAACCAGCCCTTAAGAAATATGTAATCGAATAACTTTGTTTGCTCTTACAAGAGCTTACATTACATAGAGATTTACATTTTAGGTACCTACTCTTGGCGAGGAAAAACTAAGTCAAATCTCTTCTTCCTGATAGTCAAGTGTTTGAAGTTAGAATTTTTTACATTACAGTGACTCAGTAGAATCTACCTAATTCTCGCGACTGCTCCAGTGCCTTAATATTGACCACTTACGAGTACAATCATATAGCCTCTGCTTGAACGAGGCCCAACTCAATGAAAACTTATTTCATCGTTAGATAAACAAAACTCGCCGTTGCTAGGAGAGCTTGCGAAGAGCTTTAACAGATCCGTTGTAAGGCTCCATACAGCCGGCCCGCCCCGGCACCTGCGCCACAAAACAACCAAAGCCCGAGCTCTTCAAAAGCCTGTCAATTTTTTCCGCCACACCCAGCATCGCACCAAAACAGAGTCGCCGTCAGACGTGCACACACAACAAGCGCTTTGTCCGAACGTGGGAACGTGGGCGAAACCCGACGCCGCGGCCGCCGACAATGCTGGAGGAGGGTCGTCTTTATGCGGCCGGCCTTCTCGCTCGCCAGCAGCGGCCGCGGAGGAGAGGTTTCAATTTCATAATACATGCTAATGGTAAGGACTTGTTTTGGATGAGATATTCAGGTAGGCTCGGCTCTACTTGCTCTTATTCTTAAATAATTTACGCAAAATCTTATCTTCTTTTTCAATTTGATGCAAACATTATACATATTCCAAATCAATTTATCCCCGTATTTATTACCCTATTCACTTCTGTGACTGGCAGACCCACTTTGAGTATAAAGAATATTCAAAGAAAACTCCTTTTTAAGACTGTTGATGTAGATTTTTGTGGATACAAACAGTGGCACAAGGAAAGGGTTAACGGTGGTGGTGTTGCATACAAAATTTACATCGATTTCGATTACATGACCCACATCTGGAAAAATAAACATCACGGTTTACATGACTACACTCAATTACATTCCATTTTACAGTTCTTTCTTTCTCACTAGTATTTCTTCAATGCTAATTATATTAGCATTGAGAGTGACCTTTGCAGGTCGTCCTATCTCTAAAGCTAAAAAATCTTTGATCAAAGGTTGAGGGAGAAAATCTCCGGGAGTTTTACGTTTATATAGGCGTGATTTATGTTATTTTTATGCCAGACGAGGCATTGACGGAATTTCAATTAGTAAATAAATTAAATATTAAATATGTATGTAATTTAAGATTAAAATATTTTTTATTATTTTTATAATGATGTTTATTTATTTTTATAAGTGTTACCCTTATCCTTTTACTGTAAGGCAGAAAGGCATGATTATTTATGTAAATAAACATTAACCAGTTCCTGCTAGGTGGCGTGACGATCTGCACAGGACGGGAGGCAGCAAGTCGTTGAGGAAAACCGAATGTCGTTCTCAGTAGCGGGCCTTCGTCCAACTGTGGCCAGAGCTGCAGAGGTAGTTGCGAGCGTCTATCGTATTAGTAAACCAAACCAAGTCTTATATAAGATAGCAAGCGAGCGTGCGATACATACACACAGCCAGCGATACATTTTTTATCGGTTTCATTAATAATATTTTTTCATAATTAATACTTTTGAATAGATTTTTTTTTATTTATTTTCATTATTTTCACTATCGGATATATCAGTAATAACTGTGATTGATTGCAAAATCAAGACAATAGGCTTATGATTTGAGAAATAAGATACGTACCTATGTATTAGAATTGAAATTAGAATAATGTATAACGAAATAATCAAGAAATCACCATTTGCTTACGCAAGCACTAACGCACTACTGACTGAGATATTTCATGATATTTCATGCACTGGCTATGAGAGGAGGAGAGTCTACTCTATTTCTATCTTCACTACCTTATATCTCTTTCTAAACTTCCGTTCGCCTCGCCCGATCACACTTTTCGTAACGCTCTCGTCACGCATTCACCAGCTTACTCCCCGAGTCAAGCGTGCGTAAAGAATTAAGTTTAACTTCAATAATAATAAATAGAAAAAATCGTGAAATAAAAGACATATGCGTAATAAGCTAACGAAACAAGAAACTGGGCTCGAGGACAATTGGGAAGCCATCGATCATGGCACTGCAGCCACCTGGTGACGTCACAAGCGGCGCTCGCCAGAGAAGTGGCTGGAGCAGCTCGCAGTGGGGCGATCATTAACTCTCGCCTAAGAGCAATCTGGAGCAAGCGTTCTTTACGCCACCATACAATGTAGTCTACAACAATGCCGAGAGCGCCTAAGGCTGGGAGCACACTCGCGACACCTGCCGGCGCTGGAGACACTTAGTCTTTATCTAGACTACTTCTGACTCGTTTTCAACTTGATTTGAAGTACGCTATTTACCCATTTGCAGGGGGTTTATTGGGAAAGCGAAGTATGCGGAAGTATGAAGGAAAAGTGGAGGTAACTGTTTTTTAAATTTAAAAAGTGCTTTTGATCGGAGGGCACGTTGAGCCGTCGGCCCCAGTTGTTATGTTACTATACCACTTGTTAAACCATGTCGAGGCTTTTGGGCGTCCTAAAAACATCCGACAATACTATTCACTAACTCTACCGCCCATCTAAACTTGAAAAGCATTGTGGAGTAGGTATGCTTCCACTCTTCTCTCTCAGTTATGAGCAGAGATCCGTGCCCTGCAGTGGCCAGACATATTACAAGCACAGTAGTGATAGAGTTGGCGATCCGTACCCGTTTGATAAATGTGTACAACAGCTGGAAGGCAATTCGTCTTGGAAATAGAATAATCTACAATATAGTTATCGATCGATTTGTTCATTAGACACAGAAGTGCGTTTGCCGTCTGTCCGTCTCATATGAAGCAACAGAACAAAATACAAACATTTTAAGGACTGAACATTGATATGCTTCTGACTTGGGATACACTATACACGTCGGAAGAGGGACGTACCTAGTATAAATACCAACCATATTTTTGTGAATAAAATTGCTCATTTGCTTCATTTGCTTTTCACAAAATTAATGTCATAAAACTAATTAAAAAAAGGAAAAATCTTAAATAATAACAAAAGATACAAGGAAAAAATTGAGGGCACTCAGCTTATGCTTTGGCATAGAACCTTAGCTGCTGGTTTTCGATGCGCCCCAACTGACGTAGCTTGTATTTGAGAGACTATTATTTATTTAATTTAGTAAGTTAGTAAATAAAATGGTGATCACTAGGGAGAGCTGTCGAGCCCCGACATGCGACGGCGGAGGAAAGAGTGAAAGGAATACCTAACATCAAATAAATAAACAGTTCCGTATGTATAGTACGTAATTAGAGTCTGTGTTTGCGTTATTTAATCAAAGCCCGCGGAAACTTTGCATCTTTTCAGCGCGCCGACCCGTTAACAGGTGCGCGGGTAATAGGAAATCTGGCTTGTCTATAGGTACATACCTATAACTGCAATATTATTTTAGTTAGATAAATTATACTATGACTGAATATAATCAACAGTCTTGTGGTTAGATGTACGGCTTTCTGGGTTCGAGTTTAAACCAAAGAAATCTCGTGTCTTTCTCAATAACCGACATATGCAAAAGTTTGCTTGTATTTTATTGCAGTTTTTAGATTTGAGCCGTTATCTAAATTGCAGATAACTCTAACGATATATTAGCATATTGTAATTTTAATATCGCTGTGTAACTTTGGCACAGTGACAATGTGCCATGAATATAAAGGTAGGTAATTAGCACGAGATATCCTTCAAAGGATGCCGTCTACTTCAGGTATTTATTAGTACTTACTGTTTTTATTTCACTTATCTAACGTGTGCGGTGACGAAACAAATTGTATATGTATATCTGATTTTTTTGTCTGTGTTTAAATTTATTTTTAAAATTAAAAGCTTTTATTTAACTTCACTCGTATGTATCTATGTACGAGTATGTCCTAGAATCTTGCAATCAATATTTCACCCACTTCCACTGAGGCTATCGAGCTGAAATTTGGCACACATATTTGGTTCCGATGACAATGCATGAAAATAAAATAAAAAGTTATAAAAAGCTTTTTTTTTAAAAAACAATTTATTAATATTATTAATTGTCGTGATGAAATCTTAAATGACACTTATTTTGTGAAAATTTCAAGTTTTTTTATTTTTTAATTTTTTGTAAAACCTTAAATGTTACAAAGTGCACACATAATGCCATGTGGCACTTTCTATTAGTTAGCCCCGGCTTAGCCTTAGTTGATGAGAATGCTACGGCAGGTAAACAAAATAATAGTAAAAAAAGATTCTACTTCTAAATGTTCAAAGATATGAAGAATTACGCAGAAAAATACACCACTAATTAAGATTATCTATAGGTACTTATATTATAAAGAGGAAAGATTTGTATGTAATGTTTTCACACATAAACTACTGGACTGATTTCAAACCTTCTTTCACCATTAGAAAGCTGCATCTTCACTGAGTAACATAGGCTATATTATATTACTAGGTGTAAACGAAACTATTGTTGTCTAATTCCACGCGAGCGAAGCTGCTGGCCGCCACTAGTATATTATATTATGTAAGATTACAGGTTGATTTGTATGGGGACAAACTTTATTACTTTTTTTAATTTGATGTGTCACAGTCATATTCATTTTGTGAAAATTTACGGTGTCTATTTCCGTTCAAGAGATAGAGCCTTGTGACAGATATATAGACAGAAGGGGCATATTAATAGGGTTCCGTTTTTGGGATACGAAATCCTAAAAACTAAGTATAGGTAACTAATGCTTAATAATAAATAAATAAATAAATTTTTACAAACTTTCAAAATTATAGCTTTTGAAGGTACTTGATGAAAATCGACAGTCGGGAATTCACTGAATATTGATACAGGGAATACGCGACGCTCCGACGACTGCGGCGCGGCGGCGGCGCGACTTTGATTCCATTTGAACGCTACGAGTGAATATTATGTCACATTTTAGCTCAACTCTTACTTGTAATGTACATCCTTTATCCTTTAATAATACATAAATATGAAAGTGTTTGTTGGGTTGTTGGCTTGTCTTCTCCTCCTGGACTGATGGATCGATGTGATCTTTGCACAGATAGTATAGGGCCTGGATTTTTTAAAAATAATATAGACGGACAAACAGTCCACCTGATGGTAAGTGGTCACCGTCGTCTATGGACACTGGACGCGTGCGAGATAATAGATAATAGATAATTTAGAATAATTAATATTAATTATTAACTCGATCAATTTTAATCGATTGTATTACCTTAACCTCGGTACTACAACTGCAAGAAGCTAGAATTGAGAGGCTGCTGAAGCTAGAATTTCATAAGTGATAATCTTTGGTGTACCAAAGATTTCACCGCTATGCTATATCTACGCTTGCCGTTGAAAGGTTATTTAAAAAAATTTTTGACTTGAAGATGATTTTATGCAATATTTCGTATCTACGTTTTAAACTTCAAACTGTGTTGTGCGTTGTGTAACCCACGACACTACTTAGAACAAAAACTAAATACCCAACTTCCTATATTATTTTTGTTTACCATTAAAACTAAAATGCGTCACTATCTGCGTAGCCATCTACTAATGGACGGATCCAGCTGTCTGCGCCGCGCTGATGCCATCTACTAGGTACTCTTAGTGCGCATAACAAGGCGTCCGGCGTCAGGCGCAGCGCTCACATCGCCACATGTCCAAATTGTCCAAGTCCATTTGTCTTTTATTTCTTACTAGTGGACTCCCGCAGCATCGCTCGCGTGGAATTAGACATAATAATTTAACTTTAGCTCCACAAATTTGTGATGAATCCGGAAATGTGTTATCCCCTATGTTTATTTTACACCCTTAGGTATGGGTAAAATTTTTACAAACTTTGAATACCATAATCAACATCCTAAAATATAAATTTTGTGCTTCTAGTTCTGAAAATTACAATACTTTCATACAACCTTTCATCACCTTTTCAACCCTTTACAACACGTTTTTCAAATTAAAAAGTAGCCTGTCCTATCTCTGGCTCTAAATTATCTGTGTACCAAATTTCATTTAAATCGGTCAAGTAGTTTTGGCGTGAAAGCGAGACAGACAGACAGACGGACAGAGTTACTATCGCATTTATAATATTAAGTAAGGATATTTTTAAATTAATGTCTTTTCAGGCAAAAAAAAATTAAAGTTAATGAACTCCATATTTCACTAATATTTCCTACGTTGGAGACGGCAGAGAACAATATCGAGACCCGAGAACAAATTATTATGTGAACCAATATTTGGGCACCATGTTTTCGTTTATTTTATTTTATTTGCAAAGAAAATAGTGAGATAAAAAACTATTTAAATTACTCTATTATATAGCAAATCACTATTTAAAAGATTATCTCTCTCGCATATAAACATTTTAAGCTTGAATGCTATACAAAAGTACCGCAAGGTTTCCTTAAAGATTTTCAAAAGACTTTCCTTTAAACTAACTTTTAAGTACATATTCAATTTGTATGGTTAGATTATCAATAAAATTCATTTTTGGTCAATGAAATAAACTTGGTTGATTCCACAAATGGTTCATGTGTCTTCTTGCTCTACATTTTCATGTTAGTTCATGTTCTTCTTTGTCGTTCCAGACAGGTTTAGGGAGTTTTCTAACTATGATGTAGGCTGAACACTGTTAACCCGCAAACTACATCTCCCTTAAGATCACAGTAAATTAAGCATATAATTGGGCTTTGCAGGTAAGATTGTATCTTTTACATTGCAAAACTATATCTATGTACATTTGGGAGCAACTGTGTGTTCCAGTTTCAGATAAATCTATCTGTGACTTTTAAAAGGTATACCTAACATGAGGTTTAAAGAGTTAGAGAAAGGCTCTACCGACGTAAACTTCACAAAATATGTCTCTGGTATCTTTAACTTGTGGTTTAATTATTCGTATGGTCACAGACTTCTGTATTATGAAGATCAAAGATCAAGAGAATCAGGGGTTATGAAATCCGTAGAGGAACAATGCTCGTCGACATCCACCGCCGACGTAGTTCCCAGAGTTAGCAAGTTGATGTGGCTATGAATAGGTCACGTCGATCGAAAGACTGATAGCTGTTGAGGAAGAAAAGTCCTTGAATGGAGACCACGACACGGAAACAGGAGCACAGGCCGTTCATCGACACGGTATCAAGATGACCTGAGAAAAACGGTGGATAACGCCGGATGAAAGCACAGGATCGGAGCGGTGTTGTTTAGGAGAGGCCTATCGCCAGTTATGGCCCTCGAAAGGCTGATGGATGGATGGACTTTAAATCCATAGGTCATGGTAAAAAAGTTTTATATTGAACAAATTCAATCGCAGATTATAAACGTTTAAATCTCTGATTCTAACGATGAGCCGACATTTTGAAGTTGATCTTTGTTTGGTTGAAGAAAATCCTTCTGGAACGCTAGATCGGTCTAGAAGACCAGGTAATAATTGTCATGGATCCGGAACACCCACCAAATTTTTGTATCGGTACGTTTTCATACATAACGTCCAATGATCCAAGGACTCTTGCACCTACAGTAAGCCCTACCACCGCGCGTATCTTGACTCCCCCACTCAACTCTCAGATATAAGACGTGCAGAATAGGAGCTGACAGGCAGACGCTCATGCTTACGAGTCGGCTCCGAACGTCTTCATCTGTAAACATCCGGTAACAACTGACTTGAGGTAACACCTTATTTGTATTTCCATTTGTGCTACGTAATATGTATGTATTGGTTGTGTCTATCTTGTTGGCGCATTAAATAAATGAAGTAAACAGAACCATAAAGAAATATATTGGGCAAAACGAAGAAATTGGACATAAATAATTGTCAGTTAGAGATGCAATACCTATCCGATGATGTTACCTGATCGCTTTAAACCCACAGATGTCTATAGTGTGGTCTCGGTCACATTCAGCGCAGGCAAGCTGGCGAGGACCCCCTCCGCCGCTGGCGGCATGCACGCGCGCCGTGTACCGAACGATTTAAACGATCCACTTCTAAGAAACGTTTCCCAGTCCTCGAACAACCTCTAAAAATAACAACCTCAAATGCAACTCGTTTTAAAAATAACAAGCAACTGTGTATGTAATTATTACAATTTTGCAGCGCGGTCGGCGCGCCGCGCTTGCTGCTAAATTATGTTTTAAACTTACTGCGCTGAAAACAATTGCGTAATGTTTGTTCTAGGAGGTTCTAGAGCGGAGAGGGCTCGAGCGGCGAGGGCCAGCTAAACCTGATCCTGCAGGTCGCTTATGTCTCCTCTAATAGCGTTACAGAAGCGGCTCTTTATGTAAACCACGCGGACACGACAGTGCTTATATATCTGCGTGGATTATAAAGGCGCTCTGAGTATTTGACTATTTCATGTACCCTTTGCTATTGTTAGTAACCTGAGCATAAAAAAGCCTTTTTGAAACCAGCCATATTTATATTATTTAAATGAATCTGCCTAGCTTTTTTCCATCTGTCGGGAAGATGGTACACGAACCAACTTTATCTATATATATAAAAGGAGAAGGTGACTGACTGACTGACTGACTGACTGACTGACTGACTGACATATCAACGCAGGGCCTAAACTATAAGGGCTAGAAACTTGAAATTTTGCACAGAGGTTCCTTTTAGGTATAACGTAGGGGAGCACTAAGAAAGGATTTTTGAAAATTCACCCCCTAAGGGGGTAAAACGGGGGTGCAAGGTTAACTATTGTTATATCTAATTCCACGCGAGCGAAGCTGCGGGTGTCCACTAGTTTTCGAATATAACTCAAACTATCACACTTCGTTCACTGCTCACACGTACCTATCGAGTTACGAATACATCTCACAAGCTTTTGCTTTGGTTACATAAATTATATATCCAATAAAGTTTGTTATTATATCCAGCTAGATGTAAATAGGAGCTCAATGAAGCTTCGTATTTAAATAAATTTACAACAATTTCAACAAAAACAAAATGATAATTACTAGAACGTAACTTTACCGGCGTTGATGACTCCGCAGTCGCACAATGAAATGGCGGCAAAATGATACTTCTATTGACGGAAACTTGTTCATTATTATTCTATCTCATAGAGTTCGGGCGCGGGCGCGAGCTGTGGCATAAATGTGAAACGCCAATATTATTATGTTTGAAGAGTTTTTATTTCCTTTTTCTCTTTGACAATACAAATGATTTTCTTTCTGTAAATATTTTATTCACTTTATATTATCTAGGGGTTTGAACAAATAAGTTAGACATTATACCTACATCATATAAATCGAAGAGAAAGTGGTAATATTGAATTATAATTAACAATAACGATCTTTTAATTGGTTTAGTATTTATGTGTTTTACTATTTAGTTAGAGAATACCTATTTAATGCAACTTTAGTAAAATTTTATTGAAGTGTGTTTTTTATATTATATCTTGACCAGTTATTTTTTCTTTTGATATTTCTCATATTGATCTGCGCGGTCAGCAAAGCTCTACATTTCACTTTCGGTTTCTACATTCTCCAAGCCGGCGGTGGCAGCCCTAGCGGGCGGCGACTCAGGGTCGTCGCGGGTTCGCGCAACAATTTTTTATTGAGTCGCGAGAGGGGGTGTCCGCCCCTCGCCCCGCGCCCCTCGCCCCTCGCCCCTCGCCCACCGCGCCGAGAGGGTGCATAATTGCGTGCGGATGCACCTGCATGCGCCCGCAAGGACCGACGGTACCAGGCTGCTGGCGAGGAGGCCGGGACCAGCTCTTTGTCCAGGTAACCAAAGTCGAGATGATCAATTTAGTCAATACAGCTAATCTTCGGTATCTAACTCTCTGCGATTACTAATTAAGTAGTCAAATCTATAACGGAACAGCTAAATTGAAAAGCTTGAAATTGATACTCACTTAATATAATTTGTTGATTGTCTACTGCTCTGACCTTCTAATAAAATACAATAAGATGGTGAGTGGGTATTATTAAAGGCATAGTATTAAGGGTTTATAACTTTTTGCACGGATTTCTTCTCTCAACTGAGAAGGCCTAATTGTGGAAATGAGTGGCATTTATAATCTATATTCAACGAGTATCTCTTTTGATATAATGGACGAAGCCAAGATCCTCTTTTACTGCTGTTTTAGATCACGGAACCGAATTCACCATACCAAAAAATAAAATCCAGCCAAAATACTGTTGCCAAAATATAATATTAAATTTAAAACAACCCAACTAAGTATGTATCGGTCTCCGTGTCTAAACAACAAACAATCTAACCCCTAGACTCCTAGACCCCTAGACAACGTAAGATCCTATAGAAAAAGAAAGATATGCCACGGACTGGGGGGAGGCAAAGAGAAGTGACGGACCGACGGAAGCGGCGGAAGCGACGAAAGTTACGGAAGCGATGGAAACGATAGAAGCGACGGCAACGATGGAAGAGACATAAGCGATGGAAGAGACATAAGCGATGGAAGCGATGGAAATAATGGAACCGATGGAAGCGGCAACAAGAGACCACTCGCATCGTCTGGCGTGGCTAAGTAGACTAACGCGGCCTTTTCTTGTGAGAAAGGCACGTCATTTGCCCTTTGAGGTTTTTCCATTTAGCACTTGCTCTACATTTTGCCGCACCCTGCAAGGAAAATGTAGCGTTATTTCTTTAATGTTGACTTTAACTTTAAAACGTTACATGTATTGTGTAGATTTCTGAAAAATCTCGCAATTGATAACTATATTATAATTCGATAAGCGCTCAATTTAAGCGATTATATGTGTATTAATTATTTATTATTATATCTTTTTATTTAATTAAAAGCAGCGGTGAAAAGTGACAATAGCCACGTCAATGCATGATGTCACCCACACCTTTACTAGAAATGCTTCTCTAGGAATTATCATAAATACTTTATTTATCTTTAAATGTAAATTAGTATCAGCTACTCAGTTTAAGAGGATAGGTACATGCATCGGTAGATTTAGATAAAGATGTAAAAAATTATGGAATATCGTCACACACAAATATAATTTATCAATTTGCCCCAGCAGTTCCTGAGATTAGTGCTTTCAACCAAATTTAATTAACAAACAAACAGACCTCATTTATAATATTAAGTACATATAGGTAGATTCTACTGTCATAAGAAACGATCGAAACCCAAACTGCCTTATGCGTGGCGTCAGCTTGTCAACACATATCCATACTTCAAAATCTACATACGATATTTCGTTTTTCAACCCTACAAAAGAAAATCTAAGCATGAAGTCTCAGGGCGCGTCTTGCAGCGCGGCTGCGACTGCGCGACTGTGCGACCGCGAGCCGCGACTGCAGCGCGCGGTCGCGGCGCGGCCACGCAGCTATAGCTATGCGTCCGCACTCCATTATGCGGAGTACGGAATACTAATGATAGAGGGGCGGTTGATTAAAAAACCTAAGTTGAAGGCGTGGTGCCCCCCCCCCCCCTCCGCCCCGCCCGCCCCCTCCGCGCGCAGGGCTGCCTCCGCAGGGAACGCTGTAATTATATTACACGTTTTCTAATCACCTTTGATATCGACGATTCATCGAGTGCTTACGATATCTGTGATTTACATTCAATTTACAGAAAGATGGAAGCGAACGAGTCGGTATAATGGCAGGCACGCCGGTGAGCGCGGATTCCTGATTATCTCTTCAATGACAGACTTTGTGGGCTAATTGGGAGGTTCAGATCACTTCGAGTAGTGGATTATTTTTGTTACTCGCCTGTCTGTGAGCCGGTCCCGAACAGATGGCGGTGTCAACACTTTTATTATACTTTCGGATTATAATAATAATTGTAGGTAATCGGCATCCTATGATGGGCGCGTTATTGTAGACTTCCATGTGATTTCCATATAATATATGATCATTTACAAAAGTTTTAACTTGTTAGTAATTAAAGCAATCGCACATTGCAATCTTCAATTATTGTATTATTGAAGTCCGTAGTTAATTTACAAAAATGTTAAAAATGGTTCATATTTATTTACCCATTTAAGAAAGAAAGAAAGAAAGAAGAAAGAAACAATCATTTATTTGCCAAAATCGTTCATGCAACACAGATTAATTAGGTATTTGCATATATTTAACTTATATTATCTTTGGCTGCGAGAAAACTTACCTAGCTAAACTAGTTGGTCTGTGGCACTGGCAGATTTTTTGATTTTTAGAAAATAGCTCAAAACTAATTACTATTACTAATTTTTACTTCAATGCTGTTCAGATTTACAATTTCTCTTCAAATTTAGCGCAAGCTATGAAACAAATGTAACAATTATATTTTAAGCTGTCCCACGAACCCGCTTCAATTCAATTGTACCTAATAGGTGCCACCATCCTATCGGCTACACGTCGCAAAACGTTAAACGTCATTTATTTATTTATTGTGTATGATAGGATAGCAGCCGGAGACAAACGGAACTACAAAATAGTGTTTCATTGTAAAGTTATGTTGACCATTCACTAGTCCGGCGGGTGCAGTACGAGTAGCTCTCAATCTCTCATAGTTACACACTCATTTTTTATATATCTATAGATAGAAATAATATTCGATAGGTTCTTTTTAATAGTTTAAAGGCTCTCTGTTTGTCTGTCACTCCGTCCCAAACTAGCAAGCTCGTAATGAGCGTTAATCTGTCACATCACATTCGCTAAAAGATTAGTTGATGATTTTGTTTGATGGCAAGAGTCAAGAAAGTAAATAGGAAAGTTAGGTAATAGTTTGAAGTAAAAAGAAAAGTATTTTTCACTTTTTTTTTAAGTAGGCAGTGGGTATAGAGGTAGATATGTTTTTGTAAATAAATAATAATAAGTAATAAATAAATTATGGTAATGCTCCATTTATAGGCTAGGTACACTTGCTTTCTTCCATTTATTTCCATTAATTCAGTAAATTAAACGAACACACCTAACACATCATTAATTAGATGACGATGAGATGGTTGCAGCCAATAGTCAGGCAAAAAAATAATTTAAATTATTCAGAAGCTGAACAAGGTTATAATTAAGTTGTTACTGAAATGATACTATGTTATGATTTTTTTTTAAATTGTCTAATTTCACTTATCATGTTTACCTGTAACTAAATAATTATATCGTTAAATTTTTTTTTTTTATAAAAGCTTTTTAAAACTTTTATTTTCATGCATTGTCATCGGAACCAAATATGTGTGCCAAATTTCAGCTAGCTTCAGTGGAAGTGGGTGAAATATTGATTGCAAGATTCCAGGTCATACATACTTACATACATTAATAATGGATAGGTACATACGAGTGAAGTTAAATAAAAGCTTTTAATAAAATAGACAAGATATAACATTTCTATTTGATAAGTGCAACGTAAAGAAATACGCATAGCAGCTGATAGTGCTAGATCATTGGACCCGCCTACTTTATTCCAGAAGCGCTCACGGCCCCGCGGCTCGCGTGCATTCAAAGTGATCGAGAATTCGAGAGCTAGACCGGCGGGCGCGGTCAGCTTGTGGACGGTGACCGCTGGTGGCAACATTTCTAGGTGCTTCGGAGGGCACGGTAAGCCGTTGGTCCCGGTTGTATTCAATGGTGAAAACAGTCGCTAAGCCTTGTCGAAGACCTTTCGACACTGGATTGGCCGCTAACCGGTCCACCGATCCACATTGGAGCAGCGTGGTAGAGTATGCTCTAGACCACCTGCAGCATTGTCTGTGGGGGAGTCCCGTACCCAACAGTGGGACGTCTATGGAATTTAGCGATTCCAGTATCAATGAATGTTTCTAGAATTGATCCTTCGAAATTCGCATATTTACATTTTGGCAAGAGATAATAATAATCATGCAGCTGCAAGGAAATTGAACTTGCAACCTTGTAGGATTGTCTTGAATACCATTTTTGATTGTCATAATACTTATTTATTATAGACGGATAGTTGTTTTTCCTTTACTATAAAATATATATCAGTAATCTCTCAATACCTAATAGTTATCTAACTGCTAATGTTTTTTGAAATTTTTTTTTAATGTTTATAAGACTAGGATGGTTACTCCGGTCAGTAGGAGGTGGTAATGTGAACATGAAGCGGTCAGCTAATTAGTAGATATGAGGACTGAGACAGTTGGTGACAGTCAGTCCTGCTGTGTGTTGGCGTCAGTAATAGTGCAGTTAGTATCTGTTAGTCTCGAGGCAGCCACGGATGCTACTCGAGCACTGGAAGGTGTCTCTGTGGAAGTGTAACTGGAAGCCTTGCCTTTCTAAGAACACTTACATTAAAATAATGATTACACGTGAAAATACGAATAGAAAATAATATTTTTTTTTTATTCTTTAAAATAAATAGGTTAATATTGAAATAGTAAGTAGGGAAACAAAATAAAGATAAATTGAAAAAATATCAGTAAATGATCACGATTTAGATTCAAGACCGCCATATTAAAGTGTGGTCGTGCTGCACTTGGAATACAACATTAGAAATAACTATCAGTTATTGATACCCACAAACCAATTACTAACAAAAAAATTTCAACTGTCCGTCTGTCTGCCCACTCGTATCGTTACCTGCTCGATGGACTCAAAAGCTGCCACTCCAACACACCGATATTGATGAACATTTGTAGGATACCTTTTAACTTATAAAATCGGAGGTTTCCTTTGAATACAAGATTAATGAATGATGAACAATTGCTTCTTATGTGTTCACGCGTGTTTTCCAATGGGGTAGGCAGAGACAATGGATTGCCACTTACCACTATTTTCATAGATAAGTAAATAAAAGAAGTCAAGTAAGTTAATTAGTAAAATGGACAAAAATCTGTAGTAACCGTTCGATTTAATCGATTATTTTTGTTGCTTTGTGATTTTTCTTTCTTCTTCTACTCAACTAAATGCTGGATCGATGTGATTTTTGCACAGATGTAGTACAGTGCTTGGAAAGTAACATAATCCAATAGACAAAACGCTGGAATAATTGTTCGATTTTTACTCGGTAACTATCGATACATTTTTAATCGATTGATGACTTTATCTTGGATTATGATCAGTCGGACTACGGGTCCGGTTTGATTAGCGGTAATCTTTGGTGGAGCTTATTAAAAGCTTCATAAAATAAGAGGTTTATAATTCGTTGAAATCCTTTTTTATCCTAGCAATGGTCCCGATTACTCAGACGCCTGAATCGATAAACGAGCCAAGCTGCATTGGAGCAGCGTGTTGGAGTATGCTTAAGAACTTCCTAAAGCATAATATATATAAAGCTACTCCCATTTCTAATTGGTGAATGATGATAGAGGCGTGGTGTTATGATATATAATAAATAAATATAGGTTACGCTCACACCCCCGCGGCAGGCGGACACACACAGAAAACAACAGAACTTAACATCTGTGATCCGAGAATAATTTTTATTATCCCCGGCCGGGATTCGAACCCAGGACCCGCAGTTCGGCAGTCAGGTCACTCGCTCGGTGGTCGCGGTCGACTCGCATAAAAGTATCTTATAATATAAAAACACGATAGTCTCCCTTCTTAACGCACTTATGGCCGCCCTCGCCGCCCTCGCCGCCGCGGATATCGTATCTGTATCGGCAGCAGTCATTACGGGATGCTTATCTGATTATGACGAATTTCATGTTTCAAGCTTGCAGTCGTCGTTATTTTAACCTTCATTAAGCGGATGCGCGAGCAGGCTGCTGCGGGTGGTTAGCGCTAGCTAGTTGACATGGTTTTTATATAAGCGTTGACTGTTGTGTGTGTCGGAGTCCAATTCGGTGGCAATCTGGCTCTCACTCCAGGGAGTATCTTTGTTCAAATGCCAGCAAGCATTTAAAGACATTAAATTTCACCCGCTGAAGGTCGTGAGGAATTTCATGCGTATGAGTTGTCCACGACGTTCACTAGGGCATGTAAAGTCTATAATCGATCATATCCTCCGGATATCAATCACATTGGATAGCGCGCAGCGTGGTGGTGTTCCGGCTCGTGTCTGAAGGACATAGAAAGGATTGTGGTGGTGGTGGTAACGGAATTATCAGCAACAACACTCAGCATCAGATTAACACACAGGACACGTATGTTCTTTCCGAATGAGGAGGGTTAGATTGTAGTCATTAAACATCATGGACATTCTCACACGCGGCCATCTGACCCCTAACTAGGCAGAGCTTGTACAATGGGTGTCAGAGACTGATATACATGCATAGATATTTATAAATACATACGTAAATAGATAATATTAACATCCAGACACAAACCAAACACAAATTTTCGCCACACGAATGTTTGTCCTGAGTGGGATTCTAACCCTGTTACGCCAGGGGTCATCTCTGGGGTAACAGGCAGGGTCACTGCCGATTGCGCCAGCGGGCCCGTCCTAGTCATTAGGTACAAAATCAGGCAGTTTAAAAGTTGATGCCGATATAATTAGGTGTGATGGACGCCTCTCTAGCTCCAGCCCAGAACAGTGATAGCCCGGCCCATGATAACCACTTAATGGGGACTTGAATCGTAATTTTCCAACCACCTTGAGCGAGTATATTAAAGTAGATAATTAAACATCTTTACCGACTAGATCTCGTTGTGCTCAGTGCCTGAAGCACCGTTGCATTCTAACGGAGAACATAGGCATGGATGGGGTTTTGGTGGGAACATTTCAAATAGGTACCACATAATCAATCGCTCCTTCGATACTCGGGTAACTTTCCAAGGGGTTAAGTTGCGTTTGTAAAAATATCTTAACATAATGGGGAGCTCTCAGATGCGTAGGTTGTTACTGGTATTGATTTTTATTAATTTTAATAGCTAGCAACGACAAATTAATTAAAACACAGAACTGCGGCTCTTATAAACTCTTCTGGAAAGCGAACATTGATTATAATGGTTCGAGAAATTTCCAATACTCTCTCTCTCTCCCTACACACAAGATGTTCCAACGTAATCATCAATAATGTGCCTTTTTTCTACCAGAGCCTTAATTTCTTTCAAAGACTCCCAGATTTCGTGGGAGTAGGATTGGGAGTAGGTTGGATGTAGGATTTCCATTCACTAAACATCAGCGGTGGCTTCCTGGGCACTGGTGGAGGAGCTGGAGCTTATAGGAGATAGGTTATTGAAATCCAGCGTTAGTAAACATACATGTTGATCATTTGTAAGACCGAAACAGGTTGCTGAATTGATGGATCGATTATTTTAGTGTAAGTGATAAATCCTTCGCTAGTGGCGGGGGGAAAACCGTGTGTAAACACATGTGAACCATGCTTATTTATTTAGAACTGAGTTGTAAAGTAGATCAGAGCAGGATCGAGATCAGGATTAGCTGATCCATTGCCAAAATTAGGGCTCAATTATTATTATAAATAAATCTTTGTCACACTTACTTTTGAGATATCCTTCAGGAGTCTACGTAATGGTCATCGGTGAACTTCCTACATTTTTTAAGGTAACTCTTCTAGGTGAAAAATGAAAATTACCTACAATATATACTCGTAGGTACATATTTACCTATGTTTTCAAAACATTATTCATTCTACATAATAGATGACAAAATCCTCCCTCGCCTCACTGCAAGACAATGTAGAAGCCGCCGCCTATATAAACGTGGAGAACTCCAATGTCCAATATTTTTTGAAAGCCTCCCCTTAACCATTCAACAGTTTTGCGATTTAAATGCCTCGCGATAGTGGAGAGATAGGACAATTTCGACTAATTGATATACGAGTAGGTATAGCTAGGTTGATGAATCAAGTCTTTAGAATATGAGTGGAATCCGTAATTATAAGTTTACAATATTTATGAGAATCTGATTTAATATATTGATATACCTTCCGGTACGAGCCGCGGTCTGAGCACATTCAAGATATGTTAGATAGATTTCACGTGTGATGTACGAGTAGGCACGGGTGCACGCGTGCCCAGCATGCAGGCCGCCGCGCGCCTGGCTTAATTTTTTTTTTATGGTTACAAGAGAGCAAACGAGCTTGCAGTACCACCCATCCGCTGCCGCCCATGACAACTGTGACTGACTTTGAACAAGACTCAATTAGGGACTGGGATGGTTAGTCGAATTAGTTGAGAAAGTTATGTACATAATTAGAACATTAGTTGGTCAGTTCGTTAGTAGGTATGAGGACTAGGGACTGTTAGTGATAGTTAGTCCTGTTAGTGTGTCTCATGACACTTCCCGTAGCTGCTCGGCAACAATAAGTCTGTGGTGGACCAGCTCTCGTCGGTCTTAGTTCTTACAAGCTCGCCTTGCTAGTGCGGGTGCGGCCTGCTCGACGGGCCATCTACGAGGTTATGTGCAGACTCATAAATAAGGTCGAACACACATAATGTGTACTTACCTACTTACTGGTACATGAATCTGGATCTTCCTTACGAACGCTGTTTAGAACAGAGTAGATAGGAATATAATAATATATACATATATGGTACAGTTTTGTCTTTTGATAAAAGACGACTGAACTTAAGAATGTGTCTGAAAAGTGATAACTTTATATTTAACTAGTGGACGCCCGCAGCTTCGCTCGCGTTACACATTCACTAACTTCAAAAACGGCAAAGCTTCATACTAACTTTGCACCCCCGTTTTACCCCCTTAGGGGATGAATTTTCAAATTTTTCTCGCCGTAAAAACCATCCTTGAACTTCAACGAACATTTTAAAAAAAGAATTGGCCAAATTGGTCCAGGCGTTGTTGAGTTATGCGCTTACCAACACATTTTGCGATTCATTTTTATAATATAGATTTAACGGAGAAATCATAGGTATTGTGATGAAAGAAATATTTCAATACGAATGAAAGAACCAGCTTCGCGTTCCGTGAGCAGCCTGTCATGGCAGACCCCGCAGCCCTGCACAAATACAGGGAGTTTCACTGGAGGGGGGATAAGGGAATTCTCCATAACCGGTATTGCACTTACGATATCCGTTCAAAGATTTCAGTACGTAGGTACGATAGATACCTACCTCACCTCACAAACCAACGTATTTCTCGACACACAACATTTTTCATATAGGTAAATGCTGAAACATTTGCATCGTCTCCTCCTCTATCATTATGTAATAAATAATCTCCGCAGAAAAGCAGGTAGTTAGTATAGACGTCGGTAGCGTAAGCAAGGCAATTTTTTTTTAAAGTTATTATACTTGTTAAATGTTTAGAGTAGGTATATAAGTAGATTGTTAGTGGTAAATTATTTACCTACTACTATTGTTGTGTTACAATTATTTAGATAATTTGAATATTGTGGGGCAGTAAATTCGAATCGGTTCCAAAGTATTATTTATCAATTTCCAACCCCAGTCTTCAGGGTTCAGTTCATTGCCTTGCCATGTCTGAACTTGATAGTATACTCGAAACAAATGTTGAGTAGCAGATGCCGATGTTGGAGGAAGACAAGATAGCTGTACTTGCTTTTTGTTTCGTGTATTTTTACAAATGTTAAATATCTGTTATTCAAGTAGAGGGGATTCGGTAAGGGACCGGCGGTCATTTTAGAGTAAATTTTCTAAGAATAGTATAATGTATACATAACAGAGACACGATTAGGCATTTTTGCTTGCTTGAGTACCTAAATATGTATATACGTGGCATATGTGTGCATACTATGTAGAACATGATTCTTACAAGCGCAATATCTGGGAAATAGTGGGTCTTAGAGAAAAAATCATAGGGACCATTTTTATAGAGAATTTTAAGATCTACAACTTTGCTTTAAGGTACTTTTCGATAAAACTTACTGTTTTCGAGAAAAATCCAAAAAACCTAAAATTTTGACCTTGGGACCCGAATAAGTCTCGACGCACACATGGGATTGATGGGGACTTTTGACACTTTATTCCTTGTGGTAAACCTAAGGTCTCTACGAAGATTTGGCTCTGTCGGAATTTTCTTTATTTGATCACTATTTTTATGTCTAAATTGACCGGACTATAGTACCTATAATAAAAAGATGGTTCAATAGGGAAACTTAAAAATACTTACCGCATTCCGCTTCCACCCACCCGGATATCAGCTAAATGTAGGTAATCACGTTAATATCACATCATTCACAGGGGCAGATTACCGATATCTAAACAAAAGCTAACCGGCACCTAGCGGCCATCGAAGCGGGCGCCATGCAACTGACTCCTAACCGTTAATCATCCAAAACAATGGAACCCGACCCGCCATATTACCGTTCGACAATCAAATCAGCCGATTGTTTTACACCAGCCAATAATTAGGCGCGCGGCCGCGCCGGCCAATCACCGGCCGCCGCCGCGCGCTCCGCCCAATCATCACATTCGTCGCAGCAATACTTGGCAGCTTCCAAATTCAAAATTTTGGAACCCTTCATAAATTGTGACGCAATTTATTGGTCTGCCGCAACTGCCATCGCGGTTTCGTTTAGTTTATTGCACTATTGATTTGTTTGCAAGGCTCTTTTGTAAAGTTCGATTGGGGTCCGAGCCGCCATACTTGCGACAGAACTCTACTTATCGACTCGTCGAGCCTGTTTAGAAATACTCGGAGGAAACTTACAATACAAAGCTATGAATGTGGAGCGGTAGCATAGTTATTAATTCCAGGAGTGATTTCCAGGTCGGTGAGGAACATTCGCAAACATGGAAATGGTGACAAGAGAATCTCATATATTTTTGTATTATTTTCACCGTTCGCTAGTAAAGAGGCCTCTACATTAATTGCCTCTACATCGTCTTAGACAATAGTTTAGCAAGCTTCTGCTTTCTCCAACAAGCATAGTTCTACATTTATTAATGATGAGAACAATATTAGGTAGGTACTTATTGTAAAATTTGTTCTGCACAGCAAATGTAGATAATATCATTAGTAGTTATTTCATTAATATACCTGCACTTTTATGATTGGTCACAATAAACTTATTTTTATTACCTACTAAGCGCCCTTCGATTAGGTGAATAGCTGAGTACGGGAAGCCGCGGGATTCGAAGAGTACAATCTGGGTGTAGGTACCTACTTGCTGGGCCTAGGGATGCCCAGCAGTGCCTGTGTGTCTGTCGTACGGATGGATTGCTGCTGCTAAGATTGCATAGGTAGGCTACAAGCTACCTACATAGTCACCGAGTGTCATGAGCGTAACGGGGGCCAAGTCGCGGACAACAACTAGTTCAATTATAAAATAGCTTCGTTCTAAGACGCTTTATTATCTCGCAGTTTTCTGTGGTATCTCTGCATAGCTATACCTATCACACTGACAATATACACCTGTGAGTAAATAGAGGTAACAAAACTATATCAAATTTCAATGAATCCCGACGAAGACACGAACCGGAGGCCTAATCACAGCTCGGAGCCGGCGGCGCGCTAATTGGTGGGTACTTACTACCTCGCTAATTGACCGACTAGTGGCAATCGGTACACTCCTACTAGTGTTGATTATTATGGCCCATTTTGTCTGTTGGGTTCCTCTCACCATACCAGCATATCCCATAATTTTTCCCTAACTTTAATTGGCTTGAGCATGTCTGGAGTACAAACGCATAAAATGAAAACTCGTCTAAAGTCAACTTTAAGCCGCATATTTCCATAAGCCTGAGGCTTATTCATACTCATTTAAGCATCTTCAGCCGGCAAATGGTACTGACTACTAAAGGCTGCTCAGGGCTCTAGCGGGTATTCTGCCACTCTAGCAGCCTATCCGTGTCTTTAAGGAACCTGGCAGGATGTGTAGACACATTTTACAGTAGGGAAAGAGGCATTCATTCATGTTTGAGACATCACGATGCCCTCTCGGCGGCTGCTTTCCTGCGAGAGCGACTTTCACCAAATAACGCCGTGGCATTGCTGTGGAATTGCATTTGTCTGGAGTGACGAAGCATAAAGCTATCATATTTCTTTGACATAGACACACCTAGCATATGAATTCTGCTGACATCATCCTATAAAAGTTATATTGGCCGTCGTTAAAAAGCAATCAATAGCCGCTTTCTGTCGTTCAATAAATTTCAACATTTACTCAGAAGTTCTGGAACAAACTATTCCAGTTTGTTTATTTATTTAACGTCCTTGAACCACATTATAAATAGGCACACGTGGCTTAAAACATTATGCATTGTCTACCAGAAAGCCATTAGCTAAGCATATGTCTTGATGATGAAGAGTTGACTTTTAAGATAAGTCAGAATTAGGTAGATGTAGATAGGTCGTTTATCTAGGTTCTTAGGTCTTAGGTACCTTTTCGAAATAACTATATATAGGTAACTTATGTAGTTACCTTAATGAGCACATGCATAAACGCAGCACATGATAGAATTTAAGAAAATACATTGAAATTCTCAGCTTAGTATAAAAAGAAGAAAAGGACCTTTTTTCGTAGTAATGATTGCCAAATGTAAATGATTCCCAGCAAGTCAGTGCCCAAATCGTTATTCCGGGCGTATTCCGAAACAAATTTGCGCCGCGCAAAGATTTGATTTTGTAATGTCGGGCTCAACGTTTTGTCATAATCAATCATTTCATTTGATTGTCACGTTCATCGCTCCCAATTCTACTTCTCTTCGCCTAGCCCCGGGCGACGCGTGCGCGCGGTAGTGTTGCGAAGTCGCTTGGCGATTAATCGATTGTTTATATGGAATATTGTTGAACGGAATATCGATTGTTTATTTGGGTCTATGGAATCCGGTATCTAAAAAGAACGTCTAAATTAATTCTATAGATATTAAAATACATAAAAAAGAATATTAAAAAAAAACATGCCTAGCATTAAATCCGTCCTGACTGACTGACTGACATATCAACGCAGGGCCTAAACTATAAGGGCTAGAAACTTGAAATTTTGCACAGGGGTTCCTTTTATAACGTAGGGGAGCACTAAGAACGGATTTTTGAAAATTCACCCCCTTAGGGGATAAAACGGGGGTGCAAAGTTAGTATGAAACTTTGCCTTTTTTGAAGTCAAGTGGGCACCCGAGCGCGGGTAGACGTCGTTAATGGATCTAATTCTACGCGAGCGAAGCTGCGGGCGTCCACTAGTAAATAAATAAGTATGTATGTCTTTTTTTACTAAATAAAAGGTCAGTTTGTTAGAGTGTTTGAGGACCAAAATATAAGCTATCATCAAATTATCGTTTACATGAAATAAGGACGTGGTGTTCTGTTATGTCATTCATCGATAGAGTAAGTACCCAGTGTGACTCTCAACAACAACAACATTAAATCTCTCAAGTGTTGACCTATGCTATCGATAAAGGAGTGTTCCGACAAGCCTAGTCGTCGAAGAGTATTCGGTTGGCGCGTGACGCCGCTGCTCATTACCACGTCACGGCCCGCGCGCCGCCGCCGCCCGCCGCCCGGGTAACAAGCCGGCTACACCGCCAATCAAACATCACAGGGTGATCTCCATCGTAGCAGCGAGCGGCCGGGAGAGGAAGATCTGGCATCGGTGAACATCGCCATGCACAGGCAGGAGTGTAAGACAACCCCACAGAAAATGCACCATGCACGAGCTAACCTCCCATCAGTAGCAATTTTGCAAATCGACAGTTCTTGTTCGATTTTATTGCCTTTACAGCGTCACCTTACAGGGCTCGTAGTATAAGTAATACAATGGTTAAAATTCGACCAATTACCTACTCCAGAGATCAACGTTCAAATAACTATGTTTTTTTTAGTTTTTATTTACACTGCGTTTTAAACTATAAAATAACCTACACAGTGCCGATGATGGAAGCATCTATCTGGACTATGTTTAGTGTTATTGTTATGTATTATATACTAGTTATGTCGTTGGTGTTACGACAAATACTAATTTATTATTAATTTCAAAAAAAAAAATTCAAAATTCAAATAATTTATTTCGCTATGAGGTGATTATACACGCTTTACTCGTAGGCACATCGTAGGTGCCCGTGTCTGTGCGTGCAATTGAAGAAAATGTTCTGTATTATATTAGCTAGTAATCTTTATTTGTCGTACCTACTTGTATGACAAAATTAAATATTACTTATTAATTTATATTATTTACAAATGGTTGACAAGCTAATTGAAAACCACCATCTACTAGTCCCTTTGTTCAGTGGGATCCAACATCTCGATCCGCCAGTGGACTCACTTAAAAGTGTCAACTATATTTCTAGAACATTTTAGACATTTGCACTGCGAGCTGCGTGTTAGAATCGTTTCTATGTCACGTCTGTCCCGAAATTACCAAATATGAAAAGAGCAACCTATAGCGGGCGGCGAGTGACGCGCACATCACGATATAGAATAATTCGCGGCGGTCCAACGGCACGATCTCACGTACTGCCGCCCGCCGCCCGCCGCCCGCCGCTCAGGGCTGCCACCAACACTTGTCACTGCATATCTCCTGGTACCTGCCTGGTTCTGATCGGGCAATTCATCTGACTTGAGAAGAAATCTGTTATTTATTTATTAACTCTTATTTGTACATTAGATTATGTAGCAGCAAAAGGGCGAAATGCTTAAAGCATTCTCTACCACGTACCCTTAGGGAGTGTAGCAACAACGTAGGCGGAACTTACAATATCGTGCCTGCTAGTGGAATGTGTTACTTGCATATGCGGTTTTTGAATTGTTCTCTAATGTTTTAAGCCAGTCGATTACCATCGATCTCGAATCTAAATCATACAGGATGCCGGTCTTTGTACCTCTCTTTCGAAAATAGATGGTGCTGCGACTCCCTTCGGCGACGCTGCGTATATCTCAGTGACTGTTAAGTGGCTTTGGATTTCTAATAACCCAGTTGATAAATATGTATATCGGTGTGCCGGTTAGTAATGGAGGATCTATGAGTTCAGGTACGATTTATATATTTTTTAATCTTCAGTCACAACCCTATGCTCATTGAACTAGTTAGCAACGAGCGAGTCAATCGCGGCATTCGGGCGGCGGGGACCGGGGGGGAGGCCGGGGGGTAGGCTGGTGTAACTTATAACGAGTTTGGACAACTCGCTAATGAGAGGACTGCGGGTGTCACGCGGCCACTCCGCCGACGGCCGTGTGACACCAGCTTTATAGATTGGCTGCGAACTAGCCGTGTGTCAGGGGCCTTATGATTGGCCCGGTGAGAGGTCGATAGGCTCGTGTTTAATGATGCTGAACGTCCTGTTTCAGCGACAATTTAAAGCCTATGTGCGCGGCTTGTTGAAGCTGAATCTGGCTTCGTCTTGTCTCTACCTTTATAGAGCTGCAAACTAGTCCAGTGTAGTCAGAGCTCTTATGATTGACCGGATGACTGATTGATACGTAGACTATAGATTCAGCAATAGTTCGGAGCTTCTTGTAGAAAGCTTACTAGAGCTAACTCTGCCGTCGTTTCTACTAATATAGAGTGCTGCAAACTGGCTTAGAATTTATAGTTTATATTACTATGCTATTAGATATATTATATATTATTATTTATTTATTTTTTATGGATAAAAGATAGCAAACGAGCTTGCAGCACCACCCATCCGCTGCCGCCCATGACAACTGTGACTGACTTTGAACAAGACTCAATTAGGGACTGAGATGGTTAGTCCAATTAGTTGGGAGAGTTAATTAGAACATTAGTTGGTCAGTTCGTTAGTAGGTATAAGGACTGGGGACTGTTAGTGATAGTTAGTCCTATTAGTTGGTGTTAGTAATAGTCCAGTTAGTACTTGTTAGTTAGTAGGAGTCTCGTTCTAAGTCAGTCACAGATGTGTTGCTACCCTTGAGGACTAAGATGGTCGCCTCTAAAGAAGTGTAACCGGAAACCACACCTTTCCAACCGGACCATAATTGCTTTAAAAACAATTATTACACGGCAGAAATGGTACTAGGTACCGTGGCGGGCGGTGGTACTAGAATACTATATGAATACTAGAATGCTATTAGAATACTATACTAGCTTACAAAAAAATATCTAAGTCTAGACTTTAGCTAGTTTAGCCTTTAGCTTATTTAGACTTTAGCTTATCTTACTAGTTAAATCTTACTTAACAAATAGAGTGCAACAGGTGTCAATTCGTTACCGTGACTCTTCAGAGCCTCTACTGAGCTCATTAAAATACTTATAAATCTTATCACAGCTGGTTGGGCTGGTAAGACATGCCTTCATGTTTTTCTCTAACTGTGTAATCTAGATTGGATACCTAGCGGTTATTGGAGGCAGAGCACCATCTGCAGTACTGTAGATGGTTTTAGGGTTAAATGACAGACCATGCATCGTATCTCAAACACGAACCGTAATGTGGGACGCCTAGGCAGCGCGACGAACTGCGTGAGGCGGCGGCGAGCAAAGCACCTTGGGAGAGGTCTATGACTAGACAGGTTGCAACTTACGTACCTAACTATTATTTCAGATAATAAAGCATACGAGAACAGTGTTAAGGAGTCCTTTAATGTACCTAAGCCCGTGTTAACCTAACACGGGCAGAGGAACAGCGGCGAGCGCTGAAACAAGACAAGAAGATACATTTTGCTCAACTTGGCTGCATCTCAGTATTTATGTTCGACGCTTAAGAATTCGTTTAACCGAGTAGTCTCAGGATACCGTTTTATAAAGGATGCTTAAATAATAATAATAATAATT
The DNA here is from genome assembly GCA_944567765.1 of Carterocephalus palaemon. Lineage (NCBI taxonomy): Eukaryota > Metazoa > Arthropoda > Insecta > Lepidoptera > Hesperiidae > Carterocephalus > Carterocephalus palaemon. The sequence continues at coordinate 13,177,868 of OX155651.1, forward strand.
AAATATAAACACAGACTTAAAGGATGAGATTAGTCCAATCTAGTAGGTACCTCAAAAAAGTGAACATAGTGCCAATAGTATTATAGTAGCACGGGTGTAATACCCAAACAACTACATGACCCTGCAACCTAACACCTACCTACATCACTTTACAGAAAGCTGTGATCTTTAACACCTGCCGACTAGTTAGAAAATGTCTTCAAACCGATAGTCAAAACGAATACACAGCAACAAAAGCTCAGACTCCCGCTATAGCCACACTGACATCTTAACGTTAAACCCTCACATTACGTTAAACCTATTATAAATATTAAACTAAATTACACTTATCTTAGGCCCGCATACTTTAGAATACCGGTGAAAACCTAGAACAATAGAGAAAACTTGAATAAGTATAATAATATCTTTATTTCAAACAAGAAACATTCCATACATGAAGTTACTACCTAATATAGGTCTTAAGACTCTTAGGTGTTAGTTTATTTTTTTCTCAACAGTTTTCGTTAGTACAAAATCTTAGCCTATGTTAGTGAATACAATTCCATCCATCCATCCATCAGCCTTTTTGGGTCCACTGCTGGACATAGGCTTCCCTCAATCGTAGCCACTCCTCCCGATCCTGCGCCCTCTGAATCCAACGGTTTCCCGCTGTCTTCTTCAGGTCGTCAGTCCACCTCGTCGGGGGCGGCCAATACTTCGTTTTCCGAGACGCGGTCTCCAGTGAATACAATTACGAAACAGAAAAATTACATAACTAAGTTTTTTTAGCACACAATCATCAAACTGCAGCCGGAATTAGAACCGCAAATTATACTCGATAAAAAACTGAATTTAACTTGCATTAGCTTCTCTATCTAGTTTGTATTTGAGAACAATGCTACATTAACAGGAAACGTATGCAACACTACGATAAGTATATCTGAGAACGTTTTGTGTAAAAGGATGGAGAAATAGAGATGCGGTTTGCTTGATAAGCGCGCTACAGCAGCCCGCGCCCGCGGCGACACACCACGGTTTGAATCATGCATTGATTCACAGCATCCTCTGCTTCCGGCGGGAATTCAAATGAAGTGTGTCTCTAAACTTCAGTTTTCTTCCCGAGATAATAAATAAATTGCGGTAAGTAAAAGACTCATTCAGTAGTCTAGAACATACGATTGTGGGACAAGCCCAGCCAACCAGTAATAAAGGCATAATCCACAGTCCGACACGCAGGCAGTGCAGGCTGGCAGACTTCAACTACATGCTCTCAAGGACATCATGGAGAACTCACGAACGTGCAGTTGACATAATGTTAGGATCAGCTAGTGACAAATAAGACATTTATAGCGGCCATAGCCCAATGGTTCGCGTTCATTCAATGTGATCGACAGAGTTAAGCAACGACGGGCGCGGTCGGTTTGTGGATGGGTGACCGTTAGTGGCAAAATTTCTCATGAAAGCGCTAGAAAGCTAATTTCAAACCTGGTTCGTTCCTACAGACGGCCAGCAGACTCCTGACTGTGTTAACCGTTAAGCGTGTGTTCAATATGTTTTAATCCACACCCGGGTGGTGTCCAGTGTGGTGGACGATGACTGCGCCGGTGCCCAGCAGTGGGACACCGCTAGTGAGCGGGGTGGTAGCGGTAGCCCACCGAGCCCCCGCCGCCCTCGCCAGTGCGGCGCCGCCGTCCCCTCTAAGCAGTTTCGCTTCATCTATTTTCATTTGTTTCTGTCCGTGACGCAAACTCATTATTTCTCCATAATGGCGTTTCAGACGGCCGCCTTTTGTCAGCGAGCGGATGCGCCTATTAAACCTCCTTTCACACTTATACGGATTTTCAACGTAATTTTTCCTGCAGTTGGAAATAATTTTATATAGAATAGGTACGTACTTTTTGTTTTCGCACCTTTACCTAGGTAGGTTCAGGCAGGGTACCTACGGTTCAGGCTCGTTGTTTACCTCGAGTTCTCAGCAACCTTTATTATGTACACGACTAGCTTTAATTTCATATAGTAGTTTTAATTCTATTCAAAATCACGTTTGTTAACTTCGATCATTGACGAGGAGAACCATGATTGTACTTTAGCACAATTCTATCACGAAAATGAAAAAGTCTGAAAAACAAATATCTGACCAGACAGAATAATAACTGGGTAAAATGTGATTTTCACAAAAATGGGCACGCTCAACTGGTTTTAATGTCCAGAATTGTATATTCAATACAACCTTCACGGACTGTCACGTTACAAAAATTTTGTAAGAAGCTCCTGTATTTATATAGTATGATCTCAACTAGCATTTATTACATAGATGTGATTGCAAGGAGCACTTGCAGCCTAAACGACTCGACGGAGTTTAGCTTTAGGTGTCGTTCGATTCGTCTCAGTTGTGAGTGACACTGGCTATATCAAAATGATGAGAAAGTTACCATGGCCGATTATTGGCGACATATTATAATGTCATATAATAAAGCGATGCGATGTTTCTCCAGCTCCACTTTAAGTTCAATAATAATGTACCTTGATAAAATTATAAAATAGTAAATTTAAAATGCCAGCGGTGACAGCCCAGTGGCTATCGAACTCGCCTCTCACTCGAGCGGTCCGGGTTCAAACGGTTCCCAGCGGCACGCACCAATGATTTTTCTAAGTTATGTGCGATTTAAGAAATTAAAAATGTCACTTGCTATAACGGTGAAGGACACATCGTGAGGAAACCTGCACGCCTGAGAGTTCATCATAACGTTCTCGAAGGTAGTTATGCGAAGTCTGCCAATCCGCACTTGGCCAGCGTGGTGGACTAAGGCCTAATCCCTCCCGTTCTGAGAGGAGACCCGAGACCAACAGTGGGACAAAGAAAGGTTTGTGATGATGATGATGAAATTTAAAATAGAGTAATTACCTATCGAATTTCTTGCCGTGTTCTTCTCGGTAGCATGAACTTTGTGAACCGGCGATAGGTAAAAAATTTAATTACGTTACAAATACCACGACAAATAAATGAATCTGAATCTACAAAAAAATTTATTCCTCATAACCTATCGAGTGGGGTAGGTAAAAAATCAACAACAAAATCCATACAATTTAAGAATTTTCAGAAAAAGTACTTAGATGATTTGATGAATTGAATGAATGAATTTTCAGAAAAAGTTTCAGAAAGAGTACAACAGTCCAGGGGCATATATGAAGAACGCGTTTCAAACTGTTGGACAGTACCATTGACACGTACTTAACAATGTTCCGTGTATTGAACACGGGAGCTTGGTTCTTCTAACCTACTCGACATACCCTGGCGCGGCTCTGGCCGGTGAGCCAGCCTGGACCTGTGCCCGGTAAGACAATAAGGCAATAGGCTCACCAGCGGGGACCTAAACAGAACTGGTGAACACTGGACACACGCCTCTGTCTACCGTTTCGGGGAAAGACTGTTCTGTTCTATCATGTGGATTGGCGTCGGCCTCTAGATTCACGTAGTACTCGAGAGCGTAACAGAGTTCCAATACCATTCTTAAAAACCATTCTCCGCGTAGATTAAGAGTTAATAGCCGGATGGCGTGAAGCATTTCAGATACCTCTATGCCATATACTACTGTGAGAAGCTGGGACTGCACCGATGCACTTTTGATGCTTCTGATTTGAAACTAAGCTGTGAAACTTTTCACTGGTGCCTTTACTATAGCATGTCAGGGGGCCGGAGGGGTCCCTCCTGGAAACCTTCAGACTTCACGCAAGACAAGACCGCCTCGAGCGGCGAGCTTCCCCATCTCGAATTAGAAAAATCCAAAGTGCATTACCAGTTGTGCAGTTGTTAATAGAAACAGCACTGCCATGTCATAAACATCGGGAGATGCGATGATGGCAACATTTCCTAAATAGTAGGTAGGAACACTTTGTGCGAGTTCGGTATTAACTATCTGAATATTAGAGGCTGAATGCTTGAACGAGAGCTCTGCCTGCTAAGCAGATATTATTCAGTTGTCTGCTTGTTGTAGCTCAAGACACAACGAAGACATCGCCGACCGAGATTACGTACTTTGGTACTAATTATTCGGCGACAGAATCATTTACGTTCGTTATTCTTGTCCATGGTTTGACAATGTGAAATAAATGCATGTGGTATTTTACAAAATACATTTTGTTTTCTATTTTCCTTTTTGTATTCGCAATACTTTTTCTTTCGGATTTTTCACTCTGACGCTGAAGGTCCGTTAGAACACGCAGACACCTTACCTTCAGAGATCTAAATTAACTGAAAGCTTCTCTTAATGCTGCTAGGGATAATCTATGCGTTTGTTGGAGGCTTTTACTTTAGCAAAAACTACTAACTCTCCCGAAGGCTCCGAGTCCAACTAAATATAAAATAAAATTAATTATAATATCAAAAAACCTACTACAAAATTTAAGAGTTAATTATGTTAATTAATTCGTTTGCTAGCTACACTGCGTACAATCATAGTGTACCTACCAATATTGAGCTTATGTCCCACAAGTCCCTCCCAAAACCACAGCTAAGGTAAGTGTAGAGCAATGCTCCGCCAGGCTGCTCTAATGCAGATTGGTTATTGGCATTTATTCACGTAACATTTTAGTCAGACTGACAACTGAATCGGCCTGTTTCATATCAATAGAATGTTGGCCCTACTTCATCACCATCATGTAGTATAAAACACATCCTTAGAAATGTTAAACAACGATTATAAATAGTCAAAGGTATATTTTAGTCTTAAACATTTGTAAGTACTGCTCAACAGTGTGCCAGGCGTACTGTAGTACTGTAGTAGACCGCCCAGCCGGGCCTCAGAGCAACTCGTGGCGTGTCAACACGCCGCTCCAAACGAAACAGAAAAGAACAAAGGCAAGTCTCTGAGAGCTCTCATCTCGACTCTCAAGCCCATAACTTGAACTAGCAAAGGAAGAGCCGAGAGTTCTCCCGCAGTAGCTCTCACTTACCAGCCCCTGCAGCTCGCGAACTATAATCCCTCTTCTGCTGACGGTACACGCAAAATGGCGGCCGTATTTACCCGTTCTCATATCCCCCGGAGCGGCCCCTTATGTAAACATTCCGAATAAAAATGCGCCATTACTATTTGCATTCATATCTAAAGAAAACATTAAACATACATGCTAAATAACGCGGCTTCAATATCACCCATGTCGCCCGCGAGCAAAAGTTGACCTTTACGGTTACCGCCTAAGGTTCATTTCACATATCTCGACCGGTAGCAAGCGTACTATTGAAGTCGCGATGTGGTTGAATGCGTGTGCTGCGTCTCGCTCGCGCGCAAGGCGGGGATCGCTCCGTCTCACTCCGCGGCGAGCACAAGGTGGGATGATTGAGACGTAACTGCCAACTGCCACTGGGCCCATTATACCCGGCACTGTAAACAGGGCGGGATGCCCCCGGACTTGTCGATAGCTCGCCGCTCACGACCGTGTCTGTGTTCTGATAGAATTGATTAGCAGATTTTGACATTACAAAACGTTGCTAATGGAATGTCACTATCAAAATTAGCGCGTAACAGCAATCACGAGACTGTGCGCTTGGTAGGCAAATTGTAATAAAAAATCTTAATAAGGTTACTACGATCCTTAAACAAGATCATCCGCTTTTGAATGATTTTTTGATGTGAAACATCTTTAGGCGGAGGGCAAACCAAATTTTTGGCGTGGCGAGCGTGGCGAGCGTGGCGAGCTACTATACAGTATACTATACTATACAGTTCCGACAAATGACGGTCGGAAATTGTTTTATAATAAAATATAATAATAATTTTTTTTTTCTTTTTTTTTTCTTATATGTTAGTTCCTGTCATAATCTGTACTTTTGTGCATGTTACTTGTACAAACTAATTACGATGTCTCACATCTACCAGGCGTCCCGTGACGGCTCACAATTTTTTTTTAATTTATTGCCTTAAGTACTTGAGTACGTTATGTTAATGGCATCTTAAAATTGATTTCTAGCAGACCTTTGTGAATTTTGCGCATAAATCATGACTTCTCACCAACATTTTTTTTTCTTAATAACCAGGGATTGTTTCAGTTTGTGTGGATATCTAGTTTTAATATCCTAGAATTCACACACGTTACAGTATTTATCTCAGTTACACCTCTTTCACTACAAAACACAGTAGGTACAAAAACAGTTTATAAAAATCTAAACCATACGTTTAAGTTACTTAACTTCCTACCTTATTTTTGGTAGCTACATATGCGGCCTCTATGATATGAATTAAATTTGTAACATCTATCGACATTGTATGAATTTCTACATGTGTTTATTTTATTTGTCATGGATGCTTGTGTTATGCTGTGTGCCTCATCTTCGCGCGCATTTTATCGACGCCTTAGCCTGCCGCACGTCCCTAGCGCTCCGGGCGAACTCATCCAACCATAACTAATAGTCGTGAATAAATCGCCGACTCGCACAAAGCCATATTTTTTCCCGCGCTCGTCCAATAGCCGCGCGCCGTCGCGAATCGCCTCCGCCAATCGCAGCGCGGGATTCGAGAAAAGAATCTCAAAAATTATGCTCAGCTCAATTCACAGCATGTTTTCACTAGGCTCGCGGTTTTTCGCGCCAATTGCGAGATTCTGATCCAATTTGGCGCGTGTGCGCTAGGGGCAGCGTGACGTCACGAGGGTGGATGTATGACTGTAATTGCGATTGCAAATGGCGGCAGAATTCGCACTGGTAATCGAATGCCCAAATTGATTGAGAGTGCTTTTCATTGGGGCGGGAATGGAAATGGATTTTCTTACTTACATTATTTTAATTTGAGTAATGTAAGTGTTGTGAGTTTTGTCGAGGAGTCCTGATAATTCCCACCGGATTCATAGTTCCATTAGCGTAGCCATTATCATTCCGCGGTTCCACTACTAGGTAATTAAAGGACTCAGCGGCCGTTCTTCAGGAGGTAGTAGACACCCTTGCGGCTAGAAATGAGGCTGAGGAAACTCGTAATTTGAGGGCGGACAATGGACGCCTACGTAAAGAGGTAGAATGTTTAAAAGCGGAGCTGAAGGCCCATAGACGGGAGTTTTCGGAAATGAGAGCAGCGACCAATGAATCTGTCGCTTCATCCCTCATTGATGCCAAACTAATTGACGAACTTAAGGGGTCCATTGTGTCTTCCGTAGGCGTCATGTTGGACGCTCGCTTTGCGGGTATTGAGGAACGCCTCCTGCCAGCGAAGGTTCACCGTCCGCCCCTTGCGGCAGACAGAAACAATGCGATGCAGGCACCCCTAGCAAGTGCGGCTCTTCCAGTGGCGCGCCAAGCACCACAACCGGGACCCAGTGGTTTAATCCGGAAGACACCTACCCAGAACAGTGCGGCATCGCTGTCCATGCAAGTGAGTCCGAACCCAATCATCCATGGCCAGCTATCTGCCCCTGAGGTATCTGTAAGCTCCCAGGTGGCTCAGGATGATGGTTGGTCTACCATTGTTAGAAGAACTAGCAAAGTAAAGAAGGTTTCTGCTACTGGTGTAACTCCATTGCGGTCTGCTCCCGCTGTAGGAGTAGCAAACACAAAACCTAATCTGTCTCCCCCTCGAACATCGGCAGTTATTGTTACCCTGCAACCGGAGGCAGCTGAGAAGGGCGTAACTTACGCCCAGATACTAGAGAGGGCTGAATTAGGTATTAACCTGCAAGAGCTGGGCATTGGGGCAGGCATGAAAATCCGTCGAGCAGCTACTGGGGCCAGGCTACTTGAGCTGCCTAAAGACCAGACTGCGGAACAGGCTGATCTGCTAGCAGAAAAACTCCGTACGGTCCTAGATGGTGTAGCCAATGTGATCCGTCCCACAAAACGCGCGGATCTGAAGGTCACGGGGCTGGATGACTCGGCCACCACAGCAAAAGTGGCCGCTGCCGTTGCCCATAGTGGGAAATGCTCCGTAGATTCTGTTAAGGTGGGAGAGATTCGGCTAGGCCCAGGTGGAATGGGCATGGTCATTGTTCGATGCCCCATCGCGGCTGCTAAACTGCTGTCAGATGACGGGAGGATCTTGGTTGGGTGGAGCGCAGCTAAAGTGCAGGTCCTCGATCAGCGTCCTATGCGCTGCTTCAAATGCCAAGGTATTGGACACACGAGGGCACTTTGTCCATCCGACGTTGACAGAAGCTGTTTGTGCTTCCGCTGCGGCCGCGATGGTCACGTGGCAGCAGGATGCACTGGCACTCTACGTTGCGCCATCTGTGTGGACGCGGGTTTGCCCTCTGGGCATATAATGGGTGGTACATCTTGTAATCCGCCACAGGCAAAGGGAAACGTAGCTCTCAAGGACAGGACTGCTCAAGGTGAGAAGCGCCAGCAAGCGCGCGAGGATGCCAACATGTCATCATGAATAATCGGCATGTTAGCTTCCTGCAGTCGAATTTGAATCATTGTGCTGGTGCCCAAGATCTTCTAGTTCAGTGTATGGCTGAGTGGACAATCGACATAGGAGTTGCTTGCGAGCCCTATTTTGTTCCCCCGCGACCAAACTGGGTAGGGGATCTGGATGGCGTGGTGGCAGTGTTAACCGGTAGCAATGCTGGGTCCCCGCTCACAGCAATCGAGAGAGGCTCAGGGTATGTCGTGGCTGGGTGGGGAGGTTACGTAATTTTGGGCATTTATTTCTCTCCCAATCGTAGCTTGGAGGAGTTTGAAACATTTCTGGACTGCGTCAGAGCAGCATGCTGCAGGCAAGCACCGCGGCCAATCCTTGTTCTCGGTGACTTCAACGCTAAATCTCGGGCTTGGGGAAATCCAACCACAAATCCAAGAGGAAAAGCCGTTCAAGTTTGGGCCCTCCTCTCAGGTTTATCTTTATTAAATAAGGGAACGGCGCTTACGTGTGTGCGACAACAGGGTGGATCTGTGGTAGACCTTTCTTTTGCTTCTTCTGCTGTAGCTCTCAAGATCACAGACTGGAGAGTGGTTACTGACATGGAGACTCTTTCGGATCATAGGTACATTCGATTTGAGATCTCCAATTCCTCAAGAGACTCCGCAATTAATCGTAATCGTCCAAGTCTTTTTCCTCGTTGGGCTACAAAGCAATTAGACCGTGAGATGGCCCAAGAAGCGGCCATAGTACAGCGTTGGGCTTGGCCGATAAATAGCGAAAACGCATGCGTGGAGGTCCTTGCAAATCACGTCCGCAGAGCTCTCACTGAGGTATGTGATGCAGCAATGCCCAGAGTAAAACGACGACCACAGCGTCGCCAAGTGTATTGGTGGTCGTCTGAAATAGCAGACCTGAGAGTAGCATGCAACAATGCGCGGAGGGCCTACCTTCGAAGTCGCAGACGTAACGGCCTCAATCTGATATTGGAGGAAGAGCTCCTAGGTGCATATCGTCAAGCTAAGCAAGCTCTCCAGCTCGAAATAAGCCGAGCTAAAACCTGTGCCCACGAGGAGATGTTGGCTGCGTTAGACAGGGACCCGTGGGGACGACCCTATCGCGTGGCTCGGAATAAACTCGGTACCCAGATTAATGTAATGGAGACGATGTCAGTAGACCGCCTACAAGATATTATCAAGGAACTTTTTCCGGACCCTCCACATCATGTTCCTCCAACGATGGCTCCTGCACCAATGATTGAAGAGCGCGAATTCCTCATCCCTGACATCACAGAAAGTGAGATGGAGCTGGCCCTTGATCGTTTGAGAGCCAAAAAGACGGCACCGGGACCTGACGGTATTCCAGGTCAGGTGTTGGTTATCGCTATGCAATATCTGGGCGCTAGATTTCGGGAACTGTTCAACAGGTGTCTCCAATCGGGACAGTTTCCGAAGTCTTGGAAAAGTGGAAAGCTATGTCTTCTGCCTAAACCTGGCCACCCCCCTGGTTCTACTTCGGCGTATAGGCCAATAGTCTTGCTGGACGAGACGGGAAAATTCTTTGAGAGGATCCTTTCAACTCGTCTCACCCATCATCTTACTGATGTGGGCCCGGGATTATCAGAAAGTCAGTATGGTTTCAGATCGGGTCGTTCGACTATTCACGCATTGGTGGCTCTGAAAAAACTATCTATGGAAGCGGTGGAAAGAGGAGATGTGGTTCTTGCGGTCTCACTTGACGTCAAAAATGCCTTTAATAGTCTTCCCTTTGAGACATTAAAAGAAGCGCTGAGGTTCCATAAAATTCCCCAATATCTGGAAAGATTGTTAACGGCATTCCTCGAAAATAGAGAAGTTCTTTGGGAGGGACCCAGTGGTCTGCTTTCTCGACGACTCGTCTCATGCGGTGTTCCTCAGGGATCAGTTTTGGGTCCAGTCCTGTGGAACATTGGGTTCGATTGGCTCCTGCGGGCTCCACTGCTACCCCGGACAAGGGTGATCTGCTATGCGGATGACACTCTTGTCACAGCTCGCGGAAAAAACTACGAAGAAGCCGCCCGCTTGGCAACTGTCTCAACATCTGTCGTTGTCGAAAGAATCGAACTCTTGGGACTGCGAGTCTCAGTCTCCAAAACCGAAGCGGTTCTCTTCCACGGTCCACGCCGGGGCCCTCCTCGTGGTGCTAGCATTACCGTACAAGGCGTGAGTGTGAGAGTCAAAGCTCATTTAAAATACCTGGGTCTGGTTTTGGATGGAAGATGGACGTTCCGAGAGCATTTCACGCAGCTGTCGCCCAAGCTCATTAATGCTGCAGGCGCACTCGGTAGACTTTTGCCTAATATAGGAGGACCAGGTTCAGCTTGCCGGCGTCTATATTCCGGCATAATTCGAAGTATGGCACTGTACGGTGCACCAATCTGGTTAGATTCCCTCACTGCTCACAATAAGAGCTTGCTGCGAAGGCCGCAGAGAGTTGTAGCAGTGAGGGCAGTTAGAGGATACCGTACAGTGTCATGGACGGCGGCGACCTTACTGGCGAGTGACCCTCCTTGGGAACTGCAAGCGGAAGTGTTAGCGGAATCGTTCCGTTTTCGAGAAAACATTCGAGCGAGGAGTGAACAACTATCAGCAAGAGGAATTGAGAGGTACAAGCTGATAGCCCGAGAACGCCTGCTCCAAAGATGGCGGGAAAATCTCGATGCCCCTATCGCTGGAATTAGAACAGTGGAGGCGATTCGCCTCCATTTCGACCGCTGGATAAAAAGAGGACACGGAGCAGTCACGTTCAGGATGGCACAAATACTTACTGGACATGGCTGCTTCGGGGAGTACTTGCATCGAGTAGCCAGAAGAGAGGCGACGCCCGCCTGCCATGAATGTGATGCGCCCGAGGACACGTCAAGGCATACCCTCGCCGAGTGTGCTGCGTGGGGACCGCAACGCCACACTTTAGTGGCAACAATCGGCGGAGATCTCTCACTCCCGAGTGTGGTCAGTGTCATGCTCAACAGTGACAGATGCTGGAAGGCAGTGGCCACATTCTGCGAGCGAGTGATGGCCCAAAAAGAGGCTGCGGAAAGAATAAGGGAAAGCAGCGCCCACGCCGACGCATCACGCAGGAGGAGAACTGGAGCAAGGAGACGGCGCTATGCGCATCTTCTCCCTCCAGTATAAAAATGCAAGTGGATGTTGCGTCGAGGCGTCACGGTAGTAATGCTCTTGCGATCCCGTGACGCCTCATATTGACGCTGAAGGTGTCGCTGGGTTTTAGTGGGTATTCCGGCCAAGCCGGCGAGTCCCACATACCTGTTTCGTAGGATGCGTAAATGCATTTCCCAGCGTTAAAAAAAAAAAAAAAAAAAAAAAAAAAGGTACGAAGCATTCTGAACACATCTTTAGCGTCAAAATTTTCAACATACAAATGAGGAAGGCAGGTAGAGACGTAGTTTTTGAAGCCAGTAAAAGGTTTGTCGTCACACTCACCGTTATATATACTTTGTCTCCTTAAGGCTATTTTACGTTAAAAATAATAGGAAAACGAGCATGCAAATCCCAGTAATGAATAACATAAATTCGCACATCTTAGATACTCGTTTTCTTGAATTTCCTGATTAGTTTAAATTATTAAATAATAACGTGGGCTAAATAAGAATCTCCCTACACAAGACCCACTTCCAGTTTCACCACATTCTCAATAACTGGAAACCAATTTCCACTAAGAATCAACGTACGCAGAAATGTGACGTCACTGCCGAGGGAGGACTAACAGAATTGGATCGGAGAAAACTTGATTATAAATCTTACAGGATGATTTGAAGGGTTATATATAATCATCACTTGGAGATAACCCAATACCAGTCTATTCTAGAAGACTGATGTAATAGTCTTTCTCCGTAAGCAGTCTTTACTTACTCCTAAGCATATCAGTGAAGTACTACTAGAAATTATTAGTTAGGTTTTTTTATAATAAAAAGAAGATTGAGATCAAAGAAAGAAAAGATTGATTGATTTTCAGCGCGCATATAACGTTTAACCTTTTTCTTTTTAACACTATGTTTATCGATGACATAAAGAATTTAACAGACAAATTCCATGCTTCATCTTTGCAAACAAATATACTGAGCTATTTGCGATCAAAGTAAATCTCTTATTGTCCATACAAATCGTTGTGCGTCTGTCACGACAGTATTTGTCACGTCACGGCCGATCTTATTGCACGTGTCAATCACTCCCAATACACGTCGCCGTGACAGTTTCGAATGCGGGTCGTATTCTTCGCTAACCTGCCCGATCGCCTTTCATCGATCACAACAAACAGACAGACATTGTGTCGTCGCGTAGTCGTGACAATAATGAATGATTCGGCATTTGGAGAGTTCCTTCGAGCCAACAGCGGCCGCGGGAGAGGAGCAAGCAGCGCGAAGCGTGTGTGGCTTCGGGGAGACGTTGGACATTGAAAGTTAATACGAGCATCGACCATTACAATAATAAATAACAATAGTCTTTATTGCAGGTTAGATGACCCATTTAAAATCTATCAATTCATTTACTATAAGTACATTCAGAGTTTTTTTTTTCAATATTCATTTTATTAATGGAGAATCTAAATCTAAACTACTAACTCTTCTGGCTGAAATCATGTAGAAAATTGTCATTTGTCTACTTTCGAACCTAATGATAATGATTCAAAACAATCATTTTCGTACCTGATAATAATGATTTAAAACAATCATTACAAATGACAATTTTCTACAAGATTTCAGCCAGAAGAGTTAGACTGTAGTTTAACAACAGATATCATTAGGAATTAAAGAGTCAATATTTCTATACTGATTCTCCATCGATGACCCGACACACCGTGGGCCAGCCTGGCCTGCATTAGCTGCATACCTGCGCGCCAGCTGCGAGCCCCATGCATTGTGTTGCCAATAACTACACCGCCGGCCATTGTGGCGCTGTCCCGCCATTGTCCGCCGCCGTGTTGTGACAGCTCTCTAATTGACGCGTTTTTTCCTCGACGGATCCCGGCCGCGAAGATCCACAAAGGTGCGACAAGAAACGGTCAATTGTTGGCCGATTGAAATGTAATTCGATTTATTTACCTGTTCCTGGCGGATCGCGAGACTCATCACTTGTGTCAAGTGCTTTCATTGTACTGATATAGGTAGCAGTCCCAGCTTCCTCAAGAAACATTTTTATTTGCTCAATTAAAAACTTCGTTTTGCCATTTTACTTGAAAACAACGACGGTGAGTGACTCGGCGTCACGTCTTTCGTGTTCTCACTCGTATCTCGTTTGCATGTATACATCATTTTACTAAAATGAACCTTATTCACTTCAAAATGTAACAATCAAAGATATTCTGCAGGTACACTTTGTTAGTCTATAATTTATACCACACCGTTAGCCGCCTTCTTAAGTTGCTCTGGCCCTGTCGACAAGCCGGTAAGCCTCAGATTGTTTATCAATTTTTTTCCAGCGACACGTTTTTGCCTCCAACCGTCACTTCCCGCGTTTTGTTTTGATCGATCCATCGATATCCATTCTCCTCGCTTCGCGCATCGGGTTACTTATCAATGTTTAGTCCGAATCGATTTCAAGATAATGCACCGGATGGTATTAATGAAGGTGATTAAAGTCTCTAGCTCGCTATAGAGTTGAGATCCTGTGTTTTGTCGTGTTTGTTGAATGGCGTTAACTCATTCATGGCTCGATTATCTGATTAAAATTACTGCTAAACAAGGATATTGTGGATGGGGTGTTTTGTATTTGTAGTGTTGTACCTTTATAGGTAGGCTTCATAAAAAATGTATTCAATGCAATTCAACATACCTATGCAAGTTCCTTCTTATTTTCTATCTCTGTCACTCTCCACAACCCATTCTTTCTCCTACTGTTGGGCTTGGGTCTCCTCTCATAAAGGAGGGGTTAGACCTTAGTCGATCACGCTGGCCAAGTGCGGAATGCTAGACTTCACGTGCCTTCGAGAACACAATGAAGAACTCTCTCTCTAACGTTACATTTATTTTCTTAAGCCGCACATAAATTAAGAAATTAATTGGTGCATTCCGCTTTTTGCTTTGCTATGTAGTAATTCCACTTGTTGGAGACATAATCATGATCATTGATTGATGATTATTATTTGATTGCTACGGCCGCAACCATTCCTACTACGATCCTGTCTCATTTCTTTCAGCCACTCTGATAAGTACCAAGTATTTCTCAGGTTTTACTTCGCGGAAATCTATAGCTAATACGAGTATATATTGTATTTTATTTCGGTATACCATTCCACATAATATTTGAATCTAGCGAAAGTGTGAACAATCTTTACTTGTTTGACTTTACTTTCTAAGTATGCAAATTAATTATGTTTATTACTATGTGAAACGTACAATTATTTAACAAAATCTATTTTTTTTAATTTAATTTTATTGAGCAGTATTGATGATTAATGTTATTGAGCAGAGCACAGATCAAAAAATAAAGAGTTATAAATACTTAGAATTCGGCCTCTCCAAGCATTTTTCTTTTTTATGATGAACTAGCCGTCCCCGCGGCTCTACCTGCGTCAAGTCGTTTTTACGCGTAGAATCGACATCTATTAAAGTGTTTTGTCCATTTCATAGGAACTGTGCAGTTTTCCTGTCTGTCCTCCCGTGCATAAAAAGTATTCTATGTCACTCTCCAGGCCCTACTCTACATCTATGCAAAAAATTACGTTCATGCAACATTCGGTAGAGCTGGAGGAGAAGGAAAAACTAACAAACCAACATACACTCTCTCATTAATAATTAATATATTAGTTAGTATAACGGAAAAAGTGTAGGTACCTAGTAATTAAATTATTAAAGGGAGGGTACGTTTAATATAATGCGCATTGTAGTTATTTTATTGAAATGGTAAATACAGCATAATAACGCGTCAGCCGTGGGGTGCGCCCCTCCCACCGTAACTGGCAATGATGGCCCACATGGCGACGGGAATTATTAAATGCTTATCGCGTCCCATTGTGCGGCGAGGTGTGCGAGGTGTGCCTCGTTACTGGCCGATCTGATACCATTGTTGCTGGCATGTTTCACGGGAAACGTGTTTAGTGACAGCCCTAATAGGGAGCTGGCCGGCAGTCCGTTACGAACGACTAAACAACATCTACAAACATGAACATAACATTTAATGATCAAATAATTGACGAAAAAGACTACTTAATTATTGATAAAAAGCGAAACAGAGAATTTAAGAGACAGTGCCAGTACAAGCTGCTCGGTTAGCGTACCGTGGATATGTATCCTGAATATTATGTTACGGTTTGATAGTTTAGTTAGGGCATACAGATGCCACCCATCCATCTAGTATTCGTTTTTTTTAATGGAGACAAATGAAGAAAAACCACATATTGACTCTTCCTGGATTGTACATAAGGGATATTTGTGTCTTTGTACACAAATACCCAGAGTATTTCGCAAAAACGACCGACAACTGTAACAAAATCACTCGTTTTCAACGCAATCTTACGGTACCCACATATGAATTAAGTCTCATAGGAAAAATTGCAGTTAAAATCTAATATATAAAATTCTCGTGTCACAGTTTTCGTTGCCATACTCCTCCGAAACGGCTTGACCGATTTTGATGAAATTTTTTGTGCTTATCCGGTATCTATGAGAATCGGCCAACATCTATCTATTTTTCATCCCCCTAAATGTTAGGGGTAGTCCACCGCTAAATTTATTTTTTTAATTTTTAGACAAAATTTTTAATTTCTATTTTTTTATGATACAGCATTAGGAAATACATACAACCCTAAATTTTCAACCCTCTACGATCATTATTTATATGACAAAACAACGTTTGCCGGGTCAGCTAGTATACAATAAATTACTCGATTCATGGAAATGTTATATTGAAAAGTAAATTGACACAATGAATAAATAAACTTAAATTTATAGATTACAAAGTTCTTAGAACTAAGGAAAATTGACATTTAAAATAAAATTGACCATGTCACTACAGAATCGGTGTCCGCTAAGTGGACTCTGGAGGAGAGCATATCTGGGAATCAGGGCGCTACTTGTCTATAGTAATATCTGTGCTTGAGTTGTGCACTCACAGTCAAACTTGCGAAATAAATTTAATAGACTGCCCCTGCTCCTCCATACACGCTGTAAAAACTTTTAAAAAGTCCTTCTAGCTTATGGAGAAAAGTTGACTTTTTACCCGACTGTGCCAGAAGGAATTAAAATGTTATATTTTTTAAGTGTATGTATGTATGTGTGTATATTTATTTATTTAGCTCGCTCCGTAGCTTAAACGGCATACTGGATAGATACGGCATAGGATGGATAACTTTAGAGGTGTAGTTTTTTTAATTTACGCGATATTTTCGGGTGTTTAGTTTTTTTCAATAATATTTTAAAGATAATAATATAATCTTACCAGCTGACCCGGCAAACGTTGTTTTGCCATATTAATAATTTTTGGTTGATCGTAGAAGGTTGAAAATTCAGGGTTATATGTATTTTCTAATGTTGTATCATAAAAAAATACAAAAATAAAAATTTATCTAAAAATTAAAAAAAAAAAATTAGGGATGGACTACCCTTAACATTTAGGGGGATGAAAAATAGATGTTAGTCGATTCTCAGACCTACTGAATACGCATATAAAATTTGGTAAAAATCGGTAAAGCCGTTTCGGAGGAGTACTGCAACAAACATTGTGACACGGAAATTTTATATATTAGATACTAACTGATCTCCAAACATACACGCTCCAAGTAAGTAACATTTGGTCCCTTACTATTTATAGTAGGTATTTGTAGTGTGGCGGCGGGCCTCCCGCGACCGCAGCCCCGGACGCGGCTCCCAGGTTAAACACTTACGTGTCCGCGCCGGGGCTCGTCACTTGGAGCCCCCGCGGCCCCACTGCCCCGCAGCCCCACGGCCCCGCGGCCCCACGGCCCCACGCACCACGCTAGGGGACACGTCTTATCGGCCTGCGCAATCTTACTTATGTTGTTATTGGACTTCGTGATTGTAACAACGCAGTTCTCATCTAATTCGGAGACAAATCTCAGAGGTACTTTAAGATTTTAGTACTGATTATATTATAAAAAGTTTAAGGGTACAAACTCATTTCTCCCTACGTCTTCAGAAAATACAGATGTGATGTATTATTATTATGACAGTGTTAGTTTAAAACTTTAAGCAATGAAGCTTACCTGGCCTGCGTAGCACTGACCGCTACGCCGCTACGGAGTGCTACGCGGCTACGCCGGCGCAGCTGGTGCTATCAAAAGCGTCATATTCGTAGCGAATAAATGACTGATTTGATTTATAATTGACATGACTAGGTATATTTCTTAGTGCATTAGCTGTCGAAGCCTAGGTGTATGAAGATAAAATAACATAACATCAGCCTGTGTTTCCCAGAGGGGGTAAGCAGAGGCGTTTTGTAGTACACCCACTTTTCGCCGGTAATGTTTACGCCCCATGTATATAGCCCATGGGCTAGTGTCATACGCCGGGCACAAAACAAGATTCGAGTATTTCAAGTTAATAAAAACCCAGGAGCAAGGACCGTAAGCTTAGCAGTCGCTCGTTGCGACCACTGCACCAACGAGGCAAGCATGTATTATAACAAATTTTGAAAACATAAATAAAGCTATATCTGAATATCAACACTTAAAAGCTCAGTCCTATAAGCCACGCGGTACATACATATGCACTCGGGTATCGGTACATGTAGCTTGTCCGGTATCGGTACATGTAGCGAATGACGGGGGTCATTCGCTGCTCGTTCACTGTTTAACTTACTAGTAGCTCTTGTTTTTACATATAACTCCTAAATGTTAATGTTAATGTGTACTGTCGCGTTCTCACAGCTCTAAATATTTCACAAACGTAGATGCGAATGCCAGCCAGCCTGCCAGCCAGCCAGCCAGCCAGCCAGCCAGCCGCCAGTGACGTGTTGGTACAAAGGTCGACCAGGTGCATTACGACGAAGACACGAACACCACTCGGGTAGGTATGTTTTACTCACGCATTTAGTTGCACGCAGTCAGTGAAACCGGAGCCTCGAGTACAACGCGAGGCCCAGCACCGACTGGTTACCACCGCGGCACGATCTTATTCAAAAGGTAATTTATTATATACTTATCTCAGAATACCGAAAATTCTGTCATATTTTTATATGTATCTTCTAACTGATTTACATGAACATCTGTGTAGGCGAGGCGGACCTTCTGTACCAGCGAGCTAACAAAGGGCCATTGTGCCTATTGTTCAGCGACGAAGCAATCGGTACGAGCACTAGTTATGTGCTTATTTAATTCGCGCCTCGAGTGTCACGCGGAACAGAAAACGTGTCACTTGGCGTGTCCCCGCAACCCTTCTCATCCTGATTGACAATTCCTAAACACGATGACACGTCACAAATTCTATCGCACAATCACTTCTACAACATACACTCTATTCTGTAGCGCACAAAGTTCCGTTTACGTTGCAAATGTACACCAATTCGATAGAAAATTTGGTCAATTGTCACGCCGAATAAAGTTTGCATGTAGTTTGAATATGTCGACAAAAGAATTTGCGTACCGCTGAGAGGCAACACATCAAATGGTAATTGTGTTTTGAAGAGTCTGATTCGCATTTAGGATGTACAGATATAAAAAAGGCTGAATGTAGATATATTGTCACACTAAGTACGTTCTGTGATAATGGAATGTGTTAAGCCGGTTAAAATTACGCTCTCCTACTTCAGCGATAAAATAGATTCCAATCAATGCAATTTTATATAACTACTATGTACTATGTACCATTGTACATGGAAGTGATATAAAATGTCGTGCTTCCTGTGTACTTTTGTAAAGCTCATAGCTTAAGCTGAATACTTTTTGCTACATTACGTAAATATACGTAACAATTACTACGCAATGTAACAGTTCCGCCAGTAAGGGCGGATTCTCTTCGGCCGCGTGTCGCGCAAGAAGCTGTTGTCACAGTTTGGCATCTCCTTCATGATGAGTCTCACCTACCAGTATGATTTTTTACGAGACGGTGGGATTCGTAAACGCATAAAGCATATAGCATATTTTTAAACGATTTTTCTTATGCTTTATGATCCAATCGTTTTTTCCCACAGCTTCGTATTGAGGACATCAATCCTAATCCTGCTCAGAAGTGGGCCCCTGCGTCCAAATCGACGTATCCCCCGAGGACCTTCTGTACCCATCGTCTGTTTGGTGGTCTTAGGACCACGACGAGGGGTCTGGCATGTCCATTGCCACTTCTTCTTGCTAACTCTACGCTTTATTCTTTCTTCGTCTACGGAATCCGTTACCAAACAGTTCGCCGAGCGAAACACCAACCAGTAGTCTCTCCAGCGCGCTGAGCTGACCTGGGCCATAAGTCTGTTGAAAGACAGTTTCGTTTTCTAGAAAGTTCCTCTAACCGTACACCGTACAGTAAGCGTCGCGGGCCCCGCACGGCCCACAGGGGCAATCTGCGCTCATCGGGTTAGCGCCCTCGCTTCCGGCGTTGATTGGAGATAAATATCCCCGTCACAGGATTTAGTAAAATAAATAAATAAATAAATAAATAGTAAGCGGCTGAAGGCTGTGATTTTAATTTTGAAGAGTAACTAACCGATGCAGTTTCTCCAAATTGTCTGACTTCTTATACCTTCGAGAACATGATAGGCGTAAAGGTTTAATCTATATATATAAAAGGAGAAGGTGACTGACTGACTGACTGACTGACTGACTGACTGACTGACTGACATATCAACGCAGGGCCTAAACTATAAGGGTTAGAAACTTGAAATTTTGCACAGGGGTTCCTTTTACAGCGTAGGGGAGCACTAAGAAAGGATTTTTGAAAATTCTACCCCTAAGGGGATAAAACGGGGATGCAATGTTAGTATGAAACTTTGCCGTTTTTGAAGTTAAGTGACCAACCCGAACGCGGGCAGACGTCGTTAATGGGTCTAATTCTACGCGAGCGAAGCTGCAGGCGTCCACTAGTAATAATATAATAATATTAATGGCATAAAAGTTTCATCGTGACGTTTTCCTCCACCATCAACTTTAAATTGCTATAAAGTTATAGTTGCCAACGTCGTTTGTAAACGGACCCCTCGATCAGCTGAATCCCTGGCCACTAGCCACTGGACTGCGGCCGCTAACTGACTATTAGGGAAAAATAACATAACATGTTGGCACCCTCGCCGCGCCCCCCTCGCCCCCTCCCCCTCCCCCTTCCTCCCTCAGCCCCCCACTCGCACTGCGTGCATTGGAAAAACCGAATCAACTTCAGCTTCCAACTTATTCTTACGAAGTGCAAGAGCTCTCTCGCAGAACGTTTTACTAACAATTTTCCATTTACCAATTTGAACGAAATCTTCTTTTCTTCGTACCTGCAATTTCTTCAGTTATAATAAAATATTCACGGAGGAACATTCTATCCAATAATTATACTTTTTAAATTTCAGATCTTCACGGTGATAAAGGTTCCTAATACGACGAGTTATGCTGCTTTACCACAGTTCTAGCCAGGTTTAAATTAAATCCAAAAACTGTGCATCGTTTCGGGGATAAAAAGAAGTTTATGAGGCTCTAGTTTGGATCCGGTCTGATCCTACAGCACCTAGTTAATACACGAAGTACAAACCGATATACAAACACACTTTTTCACAATAACGTCAGTAAAGGTTTGGTTTCCCAAATGTCTGCTTCAAGAATGCGAGACTATAGAACAAATTTCGTGGATATAATAATATATTATAATAATAAGGCGATACATTCCTAAGAGTTTAGACCTGTTGATTCCGCCCATTTGACTATTGTAACCAAGTTCGTTTCCCTACAATAAAATTCGTATTGAAAATTTAATTTATAACAAGCTACCATTCATAACTAGCTTTGACAATTTCGTAGTAACATAACTTAACATCACGCCTTTATCCCTGAAGGGTTGGGCAGAGCTGTATAATACACCCCCACTTTTCACCAGTTATGTTAAGATCCCATGTAATAGGTGCTGAGTCTATTGCTATACATATTCCAAACATAGCTGCAACCGATAGACTTCCCACTGCTGGGCTCGGGTCTCCCTCACATAACCAGCTCCACCACGCTGCTCCAATGTGGATTAAATAGTCAACATATACATAGTTCAGTAGCGAGGTAGTTCCTTGCCCAAAGCAAAGAAAAACAAACGCTTTCCAGCCTCCTCACATCCGCTAAACGGTGCTTGCGGAGGACGTGGATTAAAGAACTCTCCACTCAGCCGGGGCGCGGGGCGGGCGGCGCGGGGCGGGCGGGGACAGGGAGGCCTCGAGAGCCCTCCAGCGGAGGACTCTTCGAGAATCTCAAATCGGCCGAAACGCGCCGCGAAGGGAGCCAAGAAAACGTAGGATTTTCACAAGATCAATCCTATTTACAAATGAATATTGTACATGGGTATGTATATTAATTTCATGTGTTATTTACATAAGTTTACTTTTACATGTAAAAGCATTGGATTGGATTGGATATATAAATCCTGTTATTAACGGTCAATATTCGTAGGTAACCCTATGAAGAAATTGGGCCACGGCATGCGTTTAAAATTTGTGTAACTAAAATAATTCAGCAATGTTTTTTTTTTTTTTTCGAAAATTGCGTAACTACGGTGTGAAAAATGTGTAAAATCAGATTTATATGGTTAAAGATTATTTATTTCTCAAAAGATTTACAAAAAATCGCTTACCGAGAAACATGATAACATATTATAAGTTATATCCATCCTGGAGCGTACACGACAAACGTAATTAATTATTTTAGTAGCATTTGGATCAAATTATAACAGAATTAAACAATATAAAACAAGAATTGCACACAGCTACCAGTCACTAAGCGGGTACTTCAAAATTATTTTCGTTGCCGGTAGAGTAAACCGAATCAGAACATGCACTAACAACAGGCCCGGTTGCACTAGCAGTTTGTTAATGGTTAATCAATAGTTGTAGATTTTCATGTTATTTCTTAACAATAATTACTTTTCTTCAGTTTAGTCAGAACTTTCCTGATATACTTTCACCCTCTGTGGATTGAATATATAAAAACGCTGGAATCGTATTTGATTTGATGATAAATATTTCGTATAAAGTATTTCGAAAAAAAAAATTACTGTAGGTATCTTACAAAATACAGAAATACGGAGAAACAGATTGTCTATTCATTAAATAATAAACCTTTTCTGCTAGTTTCAAATCAATTAATAAATTAAAAATTCCAATAAAACTTTCATCCTGTATTACATAATGTTGACATTTGAATTATTTGACTCGAGCATTATTTTACACTTTAACATTTGATTGACATTGTTCTGTTCTATAACCACTCTTTGTTTTTGACAATTATACTTATTTATTTGTTTTTAATTACCAAATTATATTATGGCCTGTAATGTTAGAGGCACATCTACGAGTAGAATAAGCAATAAACCATTTAATGTATGTTTCGATTTTGGTTGCTCCATCCCGCAAGAAAAGCTTAACGAATTTGAATGAACCTATCGCATAGGTATATAATATTATGCGATAGGTTCATTCAAATTCGTTAAGCTTTTCTTGCGGGATGGAGCAACCAAAATCGAAACATACATTAAATGGTTTATTGCTTATTCTACTCGTAGATGTGCCTCTAACATTACAGGCTACATATAAGAGCATAGGATTCTTTTTATCTCGGAAACATGTCCCCTCGGGATGCTTCGCACGTTTAGGGAAGTTGTTGGCGCAGCGACAACCAATCTGAAGTGCGGTGGCGACTTGACGCCGCGTACGTTGTTGGATAAATGGACCGGGCTTATTTGAAAACCGACTCTGGACGAAGCCGCGGGAAAAGCTAGACTTTGTTACGTGTGGTAAGGTCCGCAACTCATTAATCACGCTTCAACACATATTATCATTTCCGGCTTAGAATGCTTGAAGTGCACAGATTTGAAATTGTTAAACAGGAATCCAAGAGCTGATGGACAGGCGCGATATTTCTCGTTCTATCGCAAAATAGTGAGTGCACACATAATATACTACAGCGCGATACTTGTTAAGTCAGTAGGCGGCTTCGCTCGTCTTCAGTTTCGGCTCAGAACCTTCGAACAATACTCGTAACTACTTTCGCTCGCTCGTAAAGTGAGCGCTCTCATAAATCTGTATAATTTCTCGTTTTGCGGCACTTACACACCGACAATGGCGGTAAGCACCTAAACGGACGCCTTCTTACAGCAACAATGAAGCAATTTTAGTACCTACTTTGTAGACTGGAACACCATAACGGAACGATATCCGTTGTAAAACTGGGTGACTTGGATAATTTTGATACGATTGAGCGCATGTTTAAATGAGAGATCACTCGTATTACAATACCCGGTGCAAGCCCTAGTCTATCTATTTTTGAATACTTAGTCATAAAAATATTTCCAACAACAGTGAATTATGGTTAAAGAAATAATTCGAGTCAATATAAAAAATGCAACAAATTAAACAAAACTAAGTATATTATTTTTCTATGTTATCTCTCTTTGATGGAAAGCATTCAGAATAACGGCTCTCTACCTTGCAAAAATATTTGTAAATTGTAAAATTTAGTTTATATAAATTTAGTTTGTTACTGTAAAATTCAGTTCCACGAATATGCTCTTTCAATATGGGGAATAAGTGATAACTACTAGGGGCTAGGTCCGGAGCATTTGGTGAGTGGTTAAGTTAAGCAGATTTTAAGCCTAAGATTTAAACTCAGCGGATTGCTTTGAGCGCAGCTTTCGATCCCTGAGCAGGTCGTTGTCTTGTAACAACGCGCCCGACGACAAGTTTTCACGTTTTTCTTTAATTGCTTTACGCATTGTAATGAAGTACTGTAATGAAGGCACTGATCAAGTGCGAGTTGGAAAATTTACACTTTGGCGCGCATTGTAGAAAACTTTCTAGCAGGTTTCTTCATGATGTTTTCCTGCACCAATAAATTTAATTTCCTTAGAACACAATTTTACTATCAGCCTTCATAGTTGAAAAATATATTCTAATACCATATAATGAAAAATGAATGAATCTGAATCTGAATTCGTGCAGCGCCTGTTCTCCCGGGACTGGGACCGAATCTCTGGTCGAATCCGAGCCACCGTTGTAGCCGCGGAGCATCCGGATTGTTCGGTGTGTAAATATTAATATTATGTTACAGTATACAGTAACCGTCGGGTAGCGGTGGGCGTGACGTCACAATGCGGGCCGCGCCGAAACAGGACACCTTTGTTTGCCCGCGCCGAGCGCACGCCGGGCGCGACATGCGGGAGGCTGCTCGGGAGTGTGGCGACGGAGGTGCGACCGTGCCAGTCCGACATTCAGTGCCCACCCCGATGCCGTGAAGGATTCCAGCCAACCTTTGTATTGAGAGGCCGTAATGTGGTCGACGTCTGCATGACCGCCTGCAGGATAATCTATCATTTACGTGATAACGATTTACGAACAAATCGCATAACATTCTGTCCTTTGTCTCACGTCCGCCACGGTGTAAAGACCAGCTCATCAAATTGATCATTGCTCGCATCATTCATATAGGTGTGATAGGAACACGCTGCGCTTTGTTTCCAGTAAGATATTTCTGCTATAGTACCCCTACTACAATCTATTTCCCACTGCTCAGCAACAATGTCCTCTCGCAGGGAAGGGCTAGGGCGTGGTATACGACCACGCTGGCCACGTGCGGTTACATTACGGAGAACTTTAAAGCATGCTGTTTTTACCGTCACCGTTCCTATTCTACACAACTCGTTATAATTCATCGCATACTCCGATAAACATTCCCCCACATGACCAAACACTGCACAGATAGCTGCAACGCACTGTTTGCAAGGAACTTTGATTTACGAACATTTATAATTAGATAACTATAAATTTGATTTGGCCTTAACAGATCGAATTTCAGTCGATACATCATAAGAAAAGAAAATAATGTTTGAATACAAACAAATATTTGTTAAAGGTGTGATCGGGTGGCGCGGCGTACGGTTACCGCGGGCGACTATTGTGTCGTGGCATACTCTGTCGCATGTCGACCCGACATGTCGATGCAACCTTCGATAATAGACATCGTTGTTCAAGCTTGTCGAACCAACTTACAACCTCCGCAGGCTTAGATGGTAAAACCTTTCGATTTAAGTGAAACGTGATTTTAAATTCAATGACAGTAAATCTCAGTAAGTGTATCTGTCGATGGTAAATATTTTCTTAAGATATTAACTGTTGCAAAATTTTTCCGTATTTTCATTTTCTGTTTTTATCTTTCTAATGACCCTTATATTTCAAAACTGTAAAGTTTTCTTGATGTTTTGGTTTAGGTTTAAGAACCTTATTTTTCATAAAGACAAAATACTTCAGAGAATATATACATTTTCATAGTTTCAAAACGCAATATGATGTGGGTAGTTTAAAAGAATGTTCTTTTCTCAACTGTAAAAGTGCAATCTTTTCAAATTATATGTTGCGGTCCAGATTGAAACTGGATGATTTTGTTTATCATTAACTAATTAAATTTCTTATTAATTTAAAACCGAATGGTTGTTAATATTGTATTTTTGTAAATTGTGCGCTCGTCCTCTGGCCGCAGGCCTTCTCAGGATTATTCATGATTTCTTCAGTGCAGCAATATCGAATCAGTTAATATGCACTGGATTAAATTCACATTGTAAATTAACATTCAAGAACAACGGCCCCCGGTTTATTTAGCTAATATATATTTGACCATCGTGTGAGTGGGACATGGATGTTAAATTGTAGGTACTATTTTCTATCTTCCACACAGGGTCCAGCGCAGGCTTGGGTATATAAGCAAAAAAGCGTTTAAAGAATGCTGAATAATGGATTTTGATACAAACTTTTAGCATCTATTTCAACCCTTTAAAATCAACTGATCCCCAGATCAAAAGGCATCAATAACAACAAGGTCATTCGTTTGTCGGGTCTTCGTGGTCTCAACTGTAATATTCCCTGGCAGCGGAGCACTGCATATAGAGCGCGCAGGGCGGTGGGC
This sequence comes from Carterocephalus palaemon, assembly GCA_944567765.1. Taxonomy (NCBI): domain Eukaryota; kingdom Metazoa; phylum Arthropoda; class Insecta; order Lepidoptera; family Hesperiidae; genus Carterocephalus; species Carterocephalus palaemon. The sequence continues at coordinate 13,204,255 of OX155651.1, forward strand.
GGCGCGGCGGGTAGCGCGGGGCGGCTACACCGCCGGCCGACTGCAGGGTAACCTGCCGTCGTCGATTATGTATTTACAGTTCATGTACACACACATTTTATTGTAGAACCTTGATAGGTCATTTATAACAAGCCAAGTTATAGTTAGAGTTAGCCCGGAGCAGTCCCACGGCCACGCGAGGATCGAGTAACTAGTACCATTTCTTGTGGTAATTTGTAATTACTGTTCAAGCAATTTCGTTCCGGCTAGAAAGAAACCGTTTTGGGTTACACTTTTGAGAGGGGGCCGCCTAAGTCCTCCAGGTTAGTAACACATCTGTGCCAGACTATAAGGCGATTCTTAGTCTCGCTTAGGGTCTGTCGCGAGTGTTGCTGCAAGTCATTTTCTATTTTGCATCAAGATAAAAAATATATCTCGAAAGACAACTTGAAATATACCAATATTTTTAGTGTATCAACACTTTTCACTCGGCGTGGGTGAGGTGAGATACACATGTAAGGTGGGGATTACCGGACTTAAACAGAACTCCTTAAAATACGTGATCCAACATGTTATCTTAAACTGTGCTGAGAATATTAATTACAAATACGTTGTCACCTCGTAGCCTGAGATCAGAAGCCCCCCAGCCCGTGGCCCCCCCGGCGTGGCCCTCGCTAACCTAAGCTAGGCCAGTTTCCCCGCCCGCCGGTAAGAAAATATGTTTTTCCGATGTTTAGAAAGCTGATTGGAGTGGATCGGCTCCTCAGATGTTTTCATTTCGTATTTCCATATTATTTTGTTTGGCGCCCGGCGCCCCCCAGCGAGCGCTCAAAGGGAGTCTTTGACAGAGCTCGCTTTGAAATTGGAAGTCATCATTACTTTGTTGGATCACCCGGCGCGGCCCGCGGTAATGATCTCGGCTCTTTGAGGCATCCGGTTGACGCTGATAGCTTTATTTTTGTTATTCTGAAGATAATCCTCTTTTGTTGAATTCGCTCTTACTTGATAATGCAATGCAAAGGCTCACTCCAACCAAGGTTCCGGGTGCTCTCGACGTGATATCTAAATAATACAGAATTGGAAGAGCACTGATCTCAAGTCTTACAACATAATAAACCCTAAACAACCACAATTTTTAATTTAATGATTTAGTTTTTAATTATTTTTAGAAGAACATTGTCGTCATGACTACAAAACAACTATTTTGCTTTGTTCCAGAATGCAATAATAAAAGTTAAAACATAGTCATCAACGTTGGTCGTGTACAGTGTATCCGTGGTATCTGGTAGAACGGTTTTAGTGAATCAGTTTAAATGGATGAAGTGGATATGTTTTTACTCTGGAAATACTCTCAAAACAAGGAAACTCTAGGAAACTAGGAGTGCAAGTAGTGAAGAGCCTGGCGTGGCGATGTGAGAGTGCATCGGGATTCCAATGTGTTCGTTGATGTCTTTTGCAGCGGAATGCCATCAATCGGCATTTTCCGATTGTTTCGAAGTAATGGCGTGAAACTATTAACATCCAGTCTTTGATTCCTCTGTGTTTTTTGTGTAAATTATTTTCTATTTCTATTCTATTTCTATTTCGATTCCTCGCTAACATTCTAACGTCTGTTTTCTGTCTCTGTTTTGTAATAAAGCATACCAATTGATTTCTTTCTGGGATTTTTTAATATATTATTCTTACTAGATCTACTACTCTATTCGATTCTACTGATCTGTACATCTCTGACACCTATTTTAATTAGCAAACAGTCAACAATAAATATTAATACATCATCATCACCATCATTATCTGCACTGTTTTGTAAATCCTTAATGTTTCAAGCTGTATAATGGTTCATGATGTATGTGTGTATGTATGTACTGTATGTTCTGCTACTTTGCTAAGTAAAAGAACAAACTATTAAATAAATAATTACTTAAGTCACACTCTTAGTTCATAAAACAATCGTCATGGAAAAGCCACGCCTTACGCACCCTTCGGGGAAATGAGGCGAGAACCACATGACGCTATGTAGACTGCTTAGCAATCGTAACAAAATATACAAGGTATAACAGCCTCGGAGTTTAGTTTAATTTCTAACCGCGTTGATGTATATAAATTCCAAAGTGGATATTATAAATTTCAAGGTCCACAGTGACCAGAGACAACTTCACTAACAATAAACATTCAAACGCCGCTCCTCACACGTCACTTTCTCATAAAAATGTAGAGTTTTAGTTTATTATGCAACACGGGGACGTCGCCGGAAGATATTTATTATGCAAGCGCCCCGGGAATGGAATAACTTGCCGCCTGATTTCCCGGGCGGGCGCCGGGACACTTTTATGAGGTTCTCCACTTCAAGCCAACTGGGATTGAATGATTTGATGTTGTTATAGAAATAGCAATAATTTTAGTTGGTATAACTATATACGAGTACATGTGTTTATATTTCAAGCTTGGACAATTGCCGCTTAAGAACCATTTCTTATTTTTACTTTTTACAATACATATAAGGTTATGTTTCAGATCGCATTAACAAACGAATCTCTCAAGTTTTAAATAGTAAAATATCACCTAAACTTAACAGATTATTAACTAACAGAATCACCAAAGATTAATATAATAATAAGAATGCATATGTAATGGTTTTACGCCAAATTGTTCCAGTATCGGCCATCTTTCGTAGCGATACGATTCAATTGAAATCGTGCAACAGACATCATGCTGAACAAACACCATTTTCATATAAGGTAGATGGATCGGAGAAAATGTTCTATGTTCCAAATTTAAACATTTATCTTTTTCCAGTAGAAATGAAGGAAATAATGATGATAATACTCGAAGATTTCTTTTGTATGACGACACCAAAGTAACTGACTAGTTGCGTATTCATTTCTGGCTTCAGTTTAGACATTTGTCTTTCGGAAATATGTTTTATATTCATTCGGTGAGCTGAGATATTTGTCTCCTAGTCAATTCATAAACAATATGTAGGTATTTAGGCTTAGAATGAATTTTTAAAGGTATATGAATAATTAAATTACTCCACCCATATACACCGCGTACCGCGTATCGTCTTTCGCGTCCAATATTCGCAGCAGCCGAGCGCGCGCCGCCACCTGGCAGCGCTCAAGGGTCCCTCCCTTAGGGACTCATTTACATAATGGCTTTCCAACTAACGGGCCGAGGGGCTATATAAACTACTGGTGTCATTGTTCGGGCGCCATTACCGGCGGGGCCTCGTTACGGGGCGGAACAGCGTCGTTACGAGAGACAAAGGGGACGTGCCTCCCATTTTTGTGAAGCCCGTCCCGGGAGCCGCCTGCTCGGAAACCGTCGCTCGGCGAGGCCTGCAGGCGCCGCACAAGGTTGGCCACTCACCCCTCCACCGATCCGCATTCGAGCAGCGTGGTGGAATGTGCTCTAGACCTGACTCAGCTGTGTCTACGAGGAGCACCCGTGGGGGTACGGGTTGTAGCGAATGCCTAATATTTTCTATGTAACTAAGTCATCGAGTCAAAATAACAGCAGCTGAGTAACGAACTACAAACTCTATAGGAGCCTACACAATAGATACACAACAGCGCATTCACTTTTTATACTCAATGCTTATAACCCCAAAATGACACATCCATGCCTATATAGACCCTTGCAACGTGTGTTTGTTGGTTTGTCGGTCAGTCCTTCTTCTCCCCCACAACGGACTGATGGTTTGAAGTATTTGTTTTAGTTACTCACACTTTATCTGAAACTGTTAGGTTCTCTTGATAGTAATGGTAGCGGTAGCAGTAAATTTATGCAAGGAAAAACTTATAAGCTCGGGCAAGGCCAGCAAATAAACGCCCGCTCGCACACTCACGCGCACACGCCGATTCATTGCACTGCTCTGCTCTGCTATCATGCATTTTACATACGGAAAAAGTATACAATTTGTCATCCATGATGCCTTCACGTCACAAAGTGGCAGTCAGTCGTGTATAGACCTCAGTAGTGATCACGTCATAATATAATAATATGGTCGACCATGTTACCTGGCTCTATCTTGAAATACTTCTATTCATGATATAGTCGGCTAAAACGGACCTAAAAGTCCACGTTTGATGATACGGCGGTCCATGTTTTATGGATATAACTCAGGATGTGCATGATATAAAAGTTAAGTATGAAATAAGGAACTTATATATTTTTATTACTGTTCTTGTAAATACAAAAGTACAAAGCTGGCTTAGGTCTCCCCTGAACAAAATTACTGGGAGCTATGCCTTCAGAAGCCAGCGGTTTTGGAAATTTTCTATGATTATATACTGAAAAAGATTTAAAGTCTCTGATAGCAGAGACTAAGATACTATTCGCCAGTATCTGATGACTCCTGAAATCGTCTTCTATCTCTGACAGGTTTTCACTTAAATTAATAAATAAATATCATGGCCATTCTCACACGCGGCCATCTGACCCCAAACTAGATGCGAGCCAGGACTATGGGTTTCAGAGGCTGATATCAGTATAGATAGATATCTATATATATAAAAGGAGAAGGTGACTGACTGACTGACTGACTGACTGACTGACTGACTGACTGACTGACTGACTGACTGACTGACATATCAACGCAGGGCCTAAACTATAAGGGCTAGAAACTTGAAATTTTGCACAGGGGTTCCTTTTATAACGTAGGGGAGCACTAAGTAAGGATTTTTGAAAATTCACCCCCTAAGGGGGTAAAACGGGGGTGCAAGTTAGTATGAAACTTTGCCGTTTTTGATGTTAGTGAATGTCAAATTCCACGCGAGCGAAGCTGCGGGCGTCCACTAGTTTTAAATAAGCAAATAAATAATATTTACATCCAGACAGAACAAACACAAGTATTCGTCCTGAGTGCGATCCGAACGACCCCTGGCGTGACTACCGATTGCACCGACGCGACGGGCCCATCAAATTCAATTCTACACTCTGTAGGAAATGCAACGATATTCAATATTTTCCGCAGATAGAATTTATAGGTAGGTACTAAATTACTGTATAACCAGCAGTCTATTGCATTGCATTATTTTATAAAAAAGTAAATACCATTATGACTGCGTTCGTCTTTAGTACACTCGCACTCTACCTTTCTGATTTATGAGTGTTAGTAAATAAACTGAGCTAAAATATTTAACTAAATCTCCCCAAGCAGCACGCAGCTCCCGCGCCCCCGCGCTCGCGCCGCGCTGCCGCGCTGGCGAGATTCATCTCGTTCGTTAGTAAATGCATTCCGTAATGAACGTTTTGTCGCAAATGTAAAAATATATAAAATGCACTATCAAGTAATGCGGGGAGAGCGCGTCGGTCTAGCGCGCCGGCGATCACGATTCGATTTCGCTGGCGATCATAAGTCACCCTTCGTAAAAAACAGCAAACTTAGTTTTACTAATATCTGACTTAGTCAATTCATTACTGTATACTTCATATACTAGTTATAAGCGGCGAAATAGAAAAATAAACAAATAGATTTCAAATAATATATAGTTACTCCACAGAAAATTGGCCTACTTCTAAATAGATAATACAAGCGTGGTGTTATGTTATGTTATATTGCGTAAAATCATGTATGATTTACCTGAATTTGGTTATGAATTGTCAGTTCATGAATAACGTGTACATAATATTCTACAGAACAACATAAACTCACTTCACAGACTGGTTTAGGTATTAGAACGTGAGTGAAAGCGAAAAATCGTATCGAATCGCGTCAGCCGTTCGCGCTGGCCCCCGTCATCTTCATTAAGAGCTCCGTAATCAAGATACCCGCGCCGCGTCCCACACGTCGCGCTATGTGCGAGTACATACATTACGCCATAACCACGTCAGCCCACGTGGCGGCGCCCGCATTATACCCGCAGGCTTTTATTTACTCCGCGAATGGATCCGCATTATGTATCATGTAATTCGCAGCGCGTGTGGCTGGAAATGTATACCCGTTTTAATGACTATTGCTTCGGGACTGTAGGACTTATGTGGCGGCAATCCGCAGTGGAGTAGGTACAAGTAGATAGGGACGGCGTTGAATTCAACCGAAGAATTGGTGCGCGTACTAGACGCATATAAATATGTACGATGATGTAAATAAAAACGGAAAAGACTTGTTTGTTTTCATTGCATTTGTAAACATTACAGCCGAGCCAAGCATAGATATGTAGAATGATTGTGTACCTAGATATCAAACTGATGGCACGGTTGTGTAACGAACCGTATCCAATAACTCAGTATGCTGGATATTTTTGTTTAAAACTTAAGATGTTTACAGAATAAAAACGAATAAAAGTAAATCTTAAACTGCTGTGCGGCCACTAGAACAAAAATATAGTTCAAGCAGACATTAATTGAATGCGTCGGTAATTAATTCTGTACCTACTTTAAGATATAACCTTTTCAGATGGTAGACCCTATGCAGAATCTCTTTATAATAAACTAGTAGGTTACTCGTATGTACGAGTATGGAACCCTAGGTTCTAATTAGAGTCCACTAGGAAATTTTTGGTTTTCAGACTTGTAGAGGCAACCATTTTAGTCTCCAAGCTGTCTTCAGAAATAACTGGCTATTCCGAACGACTTCTGTAGTTCAAAAATAGCCACAGCTTTTTTGCGTGAGAATTCCTGAAGGCTCATTCGCTATCTTATATACACCTTCACAAAAACGGCCACCGTCTCTTCAAAATCCAATCATATAATATGCCAATGTTAAAGAGTTAAGTAACGATCACGAGCCCTCGCGTACCCTCGCGTGCCCTCGCGTGCCCCTCCCCCTCCCCCCGCCCGCATGCCTTCCGGGGTTCTTGACTTGCATCGTTCATTTAATTAGCACCTCGCCTATCATAAGGGGTGCCACTTTTGAATATTACTAGGTCTTGAAGTGTCATAAACATAATCGCTCGGCATGCAGGAGGTAGCTAGAGTCAGCCCCGCATACGAATGCCCGCATCCTCGCGTCGTACTGAACAATAGTCTATACCGCATATTGCATTCAAGAGGATTCTCGTACGCAGTATAGAGGAGTTGTCAATATCTTGATGTTCGATTCTTTTAAAGGCGCGTCCGCTTTCCTTCCGCGTGACCAAGCGAAGCCCCTTGTTCTGACGACAGTGCGATTGCTATGAAAGGCCCGGAATTTGTCATAATCCAATCTCAAATTGCTATAAACCTCTAATTAAGTATTGTGGGAGCCTGCCACCTACAGACTCCCCAGCTGAAACGTTAAAAATTAAATTTAATGGCAAAAGGAAAGGAATTATTCATATTTCTCGAGGGAGGGCGGCTCGCGACTTGGGGCTGGCGGCGGCGGCGGCGGTACGTAAAGAGTTAAACGTTAGAACATTTTATGCACAAATAAAATAAGATAAGTAAATCTCGTTTAGAGTGATGATGTCTGCTACATTTACATATGTTTTGATCTGTTTTTTAAATCATAGATTTATAAGGTACCTAAGTCGTAATGTCTAATAAGTACTTAGTTCTGTTTTCACCGCGGACTGACATTGATTGCAAGCGACCATTTGAACATGCACCTCGCTAAGCAATTAGGCACATCAATAACTATACCTACCTAATTTATCAGATTCTTCAAAGAGAAAAGGTACTTAATATCTTTTACCTTTTTTACTTTATAAATCAATGGATATTATATAGTAGGAGAATAATAGGCATTCAGTGCACGTATTCGCACGTGCGAGCAGTATTCTGACGTCAAACTAAGTAAAAGGTACACAAATTCAATCAAATGTAATGTGGCAATTATTATGTATTGTGTGTTACACCGTTACGTAGTTATTAAAATAAACAAAAGCCTTAAATAAATAAATAAAATAACCGCTACAAACTCACACCCCCGCGGTAGGACATCCATGACCCGTGTACAAATATTTATCTGCGAAATAAATATGTGTCCCGGCCGGGATTTGAACCCGGGACTCGCGGGTCGGCAGTCGGGGCGACTCACCACGTCGCCACGGAGTCGCCATATAAGATACAACACTTCATAACAAGTGTACAGGCAGCCCCTCTTTACAGCACAGTAGGTACATTATTCAACGGCTGCTCAAAAAATGCTCCAGAGATTTGAAAAATTCAAAATGGCGTCTCATTCCTGTCAGCCTCCATAGAAAAATGTCCCGACCCCTTTATTTATATGGCGTTTTTGTCGTTAAATTAAATAATGAAAATAATATATAGGTGTTTTAAAAGTATAGTACAATTGACAACGGAACACGGGCGAAGCCCCATCTGGCAGCTCGTGGGGCCGCGGCGGGGCGGAGGGCGACGCAAGGCCCGGAGGACAGTTATTATCCAATTACGCATGTTAGGGGGTGCTGCGCCTCGCGACAATGTGCGACCTAATCAACCATGTACTAAGGTTGATTAGGTCGCACATACGCTATGCCTTTGTCCCTGGTCTCGAGGCCGCCTTCAGAGCGTCATGCTCTAACGATGCCTAAAACAGCTCGCCATTTGCTTTTCCCTATGTATTAGCTTCGGTAGTGTCACCACATGTCGAACTGCTAGTAGAAAGGGCTCCGCTAAAAATCAGCAGCCTTGCGTACCTAAGCACGGCAATAAGCTGAGCGTAACCCTTTTTTCCCGCATGACACTGTACCTAGCTTGAGTAGTTATAAGCTCATACAAGACGCGCCCGCAGCGGCTCTCTGCTTCTCGTGGCTACGTACGATGACGTCCGAAGTATCAGTGTATGCACTCTCTTTCATTTACTTATGTTTGATTTGATCGGCCGAGTTCGGCCGTTGACGTACGAGCATACTTCGGCCGATGACGGATTTGGTGTATCTCTACCGTTACGCTTAACAAGCTGCTCGTAAACATAACCATAAACAATATCATTAACCCATAAACAAAAAAGTTAATAAACTGTGAAAGTATAGCAAACATTACATTTTATTTCCCGTTCTTACATTGCATAATATATTATTTACTATTTAGGTAACCACTGTCATACTGTCGCCATTGTATAATCACTTTGACTGCGAACCTTATACTCGAATGCCATGGAAGCTACAGCAAAGGCAGAAAGTTAGAGGCTTTATACAACGGACACATTTAACTCTATCCATCATCCTTCTGAAGGCCACTACTGGACATAGGCCTCTCCTAAACGACGTCACTTCGACCGGTCCTGTGCCTTCTGAATCCAGCGGTTTCCCGCTATAGGTTATTAATTTTAATTATTATTTCGGTTACCTAATTCGGCTAACTATTGCTAGTCACCAGTTCACCTTGTTGGAGAACGGCCTGTGCCTTGCCATTTAACAACTAATGAACATAAATATGAAAAGTCATTTTATTTTGCCAGAACATAGTGTCACGGGAGGTTAACTTAAAAATTGCATAGATAAAAGCTTTATTGAGGTATAATGGACTTGATGTTAAATAAGTAACTATTTCTAAGCACTAACTGGAATAATAGTAATTCCAGTACAATAGTTCAGCGAAGACACGCGCCTCTAGCTGCAGGCGGGTTGTTGGCCCGACTGGTGGCCGGCGAATTATCGAGTTATGGCATTACCGTCGAACAAGGAGCCCTAATAGTACGAGGGGCGGCGGCGACGGCGGCGGCGGCCACGGGCGGCGAGAGGTGAACATCTAAACATACTAGCTACACCCGCGGCTGCGTTGTTGAGAATCCGAAAGAGATTTAGATTTTGTCGATCAATCGATTGAACTTAGGAATCAATTCACAGTGAAACGATTATTACAATACTTTGTCTATTTCACGGGATCCATGCAATTTTAAGGGATAAAATGTAGCTTCTGTCACTCTCTAGGCCGTATATTTGTATCTGTGCCTGTATTATCTGTGAAAAAATTACACCGATCCACCGTTAAGTTGAAGAGAAGAAAAAAGACAAACCAACAAACATACCTCCCCTTTACTTATTAGTAAGGATAAGGATAACACTCACAATAGCTGATGTTATTTTAGATGACTGCAAGCTTTCTAACTATAAAATAAATTACTATCAACGATAAAAGCCCTCCTGTATACCTGTACCAACTTATGAAAATGTTAATTTTGAAAACAGTCTCACTGTTCCTCTCGGTGGCAGCGACATAGTGAACGAGACCGATAGAAAACTAATTTACTTATATTTTTAATGAAAAATAAATGAATCTAAGTCTACAGACTTAGATTACCACCATTAGTACCAGGTATGACTTATTTTATCCGTGGTGTTAACGGCAGCGTTTTGAGTTTTATCTAATCCTAATCTAAGTTGATGCAAGTATTATAAACGCCTCTGCCCGCTCCTTCGGGGAAGTACATGTGTTATCTTGAAATAATATGTCTACAGAACAGTTGCCTTACGTTATGTTGGAACGTATTAACTATTTTTCTAATTATTCTTAACTCAATAAAGCGGTTACATTCCGATGGTTAAACAAAGTCATGTTCAAGGTCCTTAAGGACGAGCGGACTTCCTCCGCATCTTCGAGTACGATTCAGACTTGCAATTATGATGATGAGGTCATCGGCAGCAAAATGATGGCATGAAAATTCGTTGCATTTCTAGAAAACATAATGATATACATCGAGCAGCAAGGGTCCGCGCGCACATGCCGTTAAATATATTTATTAAAAAATATACCTACCTCAAAAATAAATACATACGATACGTTGTACGTTAGTTATTAATAGGTTACAGTATATAATCTATTATTCATTTAGGTATCAACCAGAGTGTCCGTGTTTAAGTGTTTGGCTACGGGATGTCAGGCCACATCACAGTAATTTAATGTTAAGGTTATGTACCTAGTTTTTAGAACATCTGTGACTTTGAAAATACCTCAAATATGTTACCTAAGCTGTCGTATAGGTACTACTGTTAAAGAACATAGGAAGTACGTACTACACGGTGATGTTTTTCACACACACATGTAAAGAGGAACTTCTAATTCAAATGCCACGAGCAAGAATAAATAGGTATAGAATGACAGAGGGCCTTTTATGTGCTTCTATTAGTCCTTCCCGAGCTGCCCGCGCCCGCCGCGCGCCGGTACTGGCAGCAAAAAAAGGCTACACACGAGAATTAGCAAACACTAAATGATGCTAAGATAAGATAAGATGAGAGCGCCAATTGTTTCATCTGGATGTTTTTTATGACTATTTGTGTCTGTCTTTTTGGTGTCGCTGCGACCCATAGACGTCCCAATGTTGGGCACGAGTCTCCCTCACAGACATAGCTGCGGGAGGTCTAGAGCATACTCCAGCACGCTGATCCAATGCGGATTGGTGGAGGGCTTTTTGGTGTACAATAAAGTATTTTTGTATTTGTATTTATTTGATGCTGATTTGTAATATTTCTCCTCGAATGGAGACCACGACTCGGAAAAAGGAGCACAGGTCGCCCTTCGACAAGGTGGACAGACGACCTGAAGAAGACGGCGGGATGCTAAATCACTGCTAATCAAACTCTAGCGGCAGTTCGGTCCACCATAGTCCGAGATAGTCCTCGATAGATCAAATATTAATCGATAGTTCATTAAAGAAGACAATCGAACAATTATTTCATTGTTAAAAGAAAAGAAATACATGTAAGGCAATTTATTGAGCTGAGATTACAACTCACCGCGTGATTAGGTACATGCGTGAAACTTAACTTGCAGTTGCATAAAAAAAAAAATCAAAGAAATGAAAGTATGATTGAAAATAAATTAATCTGAGTGTGAAGTAGGCATCAGAGAACACGCCAGTGATTTTTTTTTATCCCAGCGACATCTGATAGTGTCGCATAACCATCCCATGTTTTCAAGTGCGAGTAATTTACTCGTAGAAAAAGCAAAACCGCTTTTTTTTCTAATTTATGCTAAGAACCCGCTACGATTTACATACCGTTATGTTGGAAACTGTCGTTTTTAATTTGACATACACATGTACTTGCTTATGCGAGCCGAAAATACGTATCTCAAAGGATTGCGCGGCCACTAAGCCGTTGGTTTTAGAGCTGAACGACTGTTATCACAGATATTAATATTCAACGTAGCAGTCCTGTAGTTGTAGGAGACTTGGTCGTCTGCATCGGTGCTGAGGAGTCAGTGGTAACATGCACAACACATTGGAGCATGTGCTCGTGCGAGCGTGGGCCTTCGTGGAATTACTTTCGAGCATTGAATTATTTCTGTCGAAGTATATTATTCTAACCATAAGACTGCAGTAGAATGGAGATGCTACGTACAAGTCTTCATGGTTATTTCTTCAAAACCCCCCATGATAGATAAGCCCCCCAGCCCCAAATGGATATGCCGATGTAAAGGACCTGATATAATATCAAGTCTAGCGATCACCCATGCAACAAGGGTACCACTATCGGTTCATAACATGTATTCATATATTAAATGTGCAAATTCCACGGTAGAGCCGCTGTTGTGACGTGTGCGTGCCCTGCCCCGCGCGCTGGCTAGTGCTGGCGAGTGCTGGTGCTGGCGAGTGCTGGCGAGTGCTGGCGAGTGCTGCCAGTAGGAACGTAGATTTTTTTGCGTGAAACAGAAGACATTGAACCCTGCGGGCTGCTTGGTTTAATTTATAGAACCGAGCGCGCGCGTCTATTCGTCGTCTCCATTGTACACTCTGTTGATGCGCTCAAATCTTTTCATGGGGGACTTGTTCATTAAGTTTACGAAATATAATTATGTATGACTGTAGCGGAACTGTAGGAGCTTTATTCTGTTTTTTGTTTAGTTTTAGGGTTTCGGCATAGAACTGGATAGAATATAACGTCAAAACATACATCATTTGCATGTACCTACGTAACATGCAAATGGAATCTCAGAACAAGGGATAAAGGAAAAAAATAAATGAATCTGAAATTTGAAATCTGAAGGTAAAAACCAAAGTCATTATGCTTGTTTAGTAACCGAAGTAGGTAAAGATGATCTTAATTGACTATAATTATTTAAAAATCAATAATAATTTAAAATCCAACTCGGCAGGCAGCGTTCGGGAAATTAAGGCATATTTAGACATCCAAGTTACGTCAGCGCAAGTCGCAAGTGTTCGACCAATGTGTGTTGTCAGTGATGACTTACGGATCCGAGACGTGGTCCTTTACCGTCGGCCTATACCACAAGCTCAGAGTAACTCAAAGCGCTATGCTTGGTATTTCGCTACGTGACCGAATTAGGAATGATGAAATCCGTAGACGAACAAAGCTCACCGACATAGTTCGCAAGGTTAGCAAGTTGAAGTGGCAATGGACAGGCCACAAAGGACTGATAACCGGTGGGGTAGACAAGCCCGCGAATGTAGAGCACGTCTCGGAAAAAAGAGCACAGGTCGCCCTTCGACAAGGTCAACAGACGACCTGAAGAAGAGGGCGGGAAACCGCTGGTTTCAGAAGGTACAGAACCGGTTGGAACTCCTAAACAACACTTTGTTCAGGAGAGGCCTATGTCCAGCAGCGGACCTCAAAAGACTGATGGATGGATGGATGATTTAAAAATCATGTATGTATACCCAAAGTATTAGTGTTGTGCATAAAACGAAGAAAAGCTTAGATTTGTATGATTAATTATTATAAATTAATAATTTAATAATACTAATCCTAATGAAATTTAATGTAGGTACTATGTATTTTAAACACATTATTTGGAATACATAAAAAACTGAAAGCAATTCATCGGGCAGTCCAGGTAAGGTTGTTACCACCCCTCGCAGCGCTGCCATGCTCGCGAGTAGAGCTTGCAAAACCGGTATAGTTCCTCAAACATTTCCGGTATTAACTTAATGCCGATACTCCGTAATATCCGGTAGGTATTACCGTTAATTCCTAAATAAAAATACTGAAAGGAAAATGTATTATTATCCAAAAGTATATATAAAGTGTCTCAAACTATGGTAAACTATGACTGAAATCCTAATGATATGAATACTCAGAAGTATAGAAGTTTATAGCTTGCACTACAAAGAAACTGCATATGGGCAATAATTTTGTATTGTTTAGCCACCCCATATAGTGTCTTTTTTTGAAGATTGCTTGGTTACAGTTTTATTATATGTATAGATATTGGATATTGTTATCCAAAATTGGTATGCGTATATTTTCGAATTTAGATAGCTTTAGCTTCACTTGTTGAAAGGTGCCCTGATTTCCCTACTGAATCGGCGCATGATACAAATACACAACAAGACCTGGCAATACCGAGATAAGTAGGCGCAACACTGGTTGGACCTTTTTTTTTTTTTTTGTTTAACGAGCGGGAAACCTTGAAAAGGTACCCGGACGTCGTGGGAGCGACGCCGGGTTATGTGGGACTTTCACCCACTAAAACCCGCTCGGTGGCCTACTCCGGCGCTACAGGAGGGCTCCGGGATCTCTCGTAGAACGCGCCGGTCCCCTCCGGCGCTGCGCCCAAGACGGGCTCTTCCCGGTTTACACAACGCTGTACAGCCACACACTTGGCCAGCGTGGTGGACTAAGGCCTAATCCCTCCCATTCTGAGAGGAGACCCGTGCCCAACAGTGGGACGTCTATGGGTCGCAGCGTACAGCCACAAACAGCGTCGTCTTTCCCGGGGTCACATGTTGGACGATTCAAGCTCCCACTCTCACCGCCCGCGACCCCAGAAGCCCCCTTTTAGTCGCCTTTTACGACAGGCAGGGGCTACCGTAGCACTATTCTGGTCCCGAGCTACAGGGACAGCGGTACCGGAATTTCCCGGGCCGTCCAGAGCCGGTATTTTCCGGGATCAATCCCTACCGCGACCATTAGGGCCGTCTCATTACGCGACGCCCACACCTTTCATCCCCGGCTTTGTTGATGTACTCCCAATCTGCTGCATGTAGACAATGGCCCTTATGTCTACCCTACCACGGAGCACCTGTGTGCCCACCCGCCCCGGTAGGTAGGCACGAGTACATGCACTCGCGGCTGCTCATAATAAGGTAGATAATACAGACGCGCTAACACGAATTTGTGGATTAATGATATCTGATTTCCATTCCGCTATGGCGGACTACCGCCAGACAATGTTGTTTCCAAATTATTCCCGCATTATTTGTAATAACCTGGCAATCCTCCACAAAATGGCTACCGCTATCTACAGCATGATATTATATGACATGTTAAATACTAATTCCCCAAATAATAATATTGTTCGGATCTAGAAGTGCGTCTTCCCACATGGAGGGAAGACGCACCTTTAGTAGAATTTCTCTCTTTTTCAATTTTGGTTCAAATTTGTATCTTCCCAACTGTTATGAAATGAAATTAATTATAGTTTACTGTGGCAGTTTCCAATAATTTGAAATATTATCAACTATTATACCAATAACAAATATTATACTGTCGGATCATTGTGTTCAGAAGAGCATTATAGCCTAAATTTGATCTGATTCGATTTAAATTAAAAAAATTATGGCTGTATTTCAATTTACGTGTTTTACGTGTAACAATGAACGGCGACAGTACCTACTCCAGGTTGCCGGCAAGCTTGGAGAGTGACAGACATCTTACACTCGTCTTCGATCCAGAAAAGATCGCATTCTAGAAAAGAGAAATTAATGCTGATTCACATACGAGCGCTGTCGCTATCGTCTTGCGCCTTGCGGTTTCGTCTTGCGCTGTACTATTCATGTCTATAAAAAAATTACGATCTGTCGTATTCGCACTTATATCGACACTAAAAAGTTAAATGTTTTATTGATCGTCTCATACATTATTTCGCGGAATAAAATAATATTCTGGTTATGTTTCATCGTTCCTCTAGTAGCTCGTTACCAGAATATTCCCACAGCAACCTTGCCTGTCGTGAGAGGCGGCTGAAAGGACTTCTGGGGTGCGCAAACTCGAGCCGTGCCAAGCTGCCGAGCGAGGCGGGAGCCTGTTGCGGCTGCGCAGCGTGTCGGGAAAGGCCTGCCTGTGACCTGCCGCCGGGAGTGTCGGGGTCGAGTAGAGCCCGCGCTGGCCCCGCGCTAGAGGGCACGTCGCAGAGCCCTCCCGAGCCACCGAGCAAGGCCACCGAGTGACTTTTAGTGGATTATCCCACATAGCCTGGCGTCACGCGTCACTCCCACGGTGTCCGGATATCATTGAAAGATTTCCCGCGAGAAAATACATGTTTCTAATTTGTATTAGTAACTCTTATTAGTTAGTACAGTCATTTGGTATTTTTACCTGAAAAGTTTATAGATTTTGACGTGCTCGTGCTTTGCCACCTCGTATCTTTGCCGCTCGCGCCGCCATATTGGTTTAAAACTCCTTGGTACTCCTTTCCGACGCATTATACAGGAAAACATATCTTTACAAAATAACTGTAGAGTAAATTTCCTACAATTTTTATGTCTTAACCTTTTTTTCCTAAAATCAATAGTTTTGGCGTACGAGCGCCGTAAAGTGTAGTTAAACACGCGTTTCGGCAGAAATATTCATTTCCACACCACCATGAGGTACTAGAGAAAGCGGCGGTCATGGATTATAAAGCCGTCGGTCCCGGATGTTTTCAATGCTGGACACAGTCGTTAAGCCTTGTCGAAGACCTTCAGGTGGCTTGTGAACATTCGACACTGGGTTGGTCACTAACCCCTCCACCAATCCGCATTGGAGCAGCGTGGTTGAGTATACTCTAGACCTCCCGCAGCAGTGTCAGTGGGGGAGACCCGTGCCCAGCAGTGGGACGTCTATAATCTATTATACAAATAATCTATTATATCTATATATAAAAGGAGAAGGTGACTGACTGACTGACTGACTGACATATCAACGCAGGGCCTAAACTATAAGGGTTAGAAACTTGAAATTTTGCACAGGGGTTCCTTTTATAACGTAGGGGGGCACTAAGAAAGGATTTTTGAAAATTCATCCCCCTAAAGGGGTAAAACGGGGGTGCAAAGTTAGTATGAAACTTTGCCGTTTTTGAAGTTAGTGAATGTCTAATTCCACGCGAGCGAAGCTGCGGGCGTCCACTAGTTATGTATCTATTTGTACTGCAATAAGTTATGTCTGTTAACTTTGTTGAAGCATTTTGAACAAATAAATATTTTATCTATCTAAAGTACCTATTGATGATGTAATTTAAATATGGCACATAAAATTTAATAAAATACCCTCAAGTGAACATATATATATATAACACCATAACTATAAACTATGGTGACAGCCCAGCGGCTATCGAACTCGCCTCTCACTCGAGCGGTCCGGGTTCAAACCCCAGTGGCACGCACCAATGACTTTTCTAAGTTATGTGCGTTTTAAGAAATTAAATGTCACTTGCTATAACGGTGAAGGATACATCGTGAGGAAACCTGCATGCCTGAGAGTTCATCATAACGTTCTCGAAGGTATGTGAAGTCTGCCAATCCGCACTTGGCCAGCGTGGTCGACTAAGGCCTAATCCCTCCCATTCTGAGAGGAGAGCCGTGCCCAACAGTGGGACGTCTATGGGTCGCAGCGATAACTATAAATAAATAATTTTCATACAATGTATGGCGGTTAGTTACGTAGGTATATGAAGAATTAGAACCTTGTTCACTTCAACAGTGGATTACCTGTGTTTTATTAAAGTAACTTCGTGTAAATCTTCATTACATTAGCTCTAACTACATTTCTTTATCAAGACGAAAAACAAATTTCGAAATTGTTAAAATATTACAGAATAATATTTTTACGAAACTTAATTAAAACACGTTTCACTAAGAGCAGAGAAAATGAATTCACTATATATAGCTCGCGGTGAGAGCGGTGAGAGCGGCGAGAGCGGCTCGGCTGCGGTACATAAGTAAGCAAGATTAAAAGCGGCCTTCAAAGAAAGTGCCGCGGACTCCACCATATTATAATACAAGAGAGCCTCCCGGGGACTCCGGGGAGGCGACGCGCTCTCCCTCTCGCGCGCCGCGCCGGCTAGCGCCCTCCCGCTCGCACGCGCGGAAAAGAAATCATTTATAGTGGGAAATGTGTAGTATATCATTAACTTAAATAATTATGTAGGCGAACTCGTTTCGTTGCCGTGAGTCCGCCGCGGCGCGGCCCCGCTCGCCGGATAGTGCATGATTACAGTTTCGCGTAATGGAGTGCGGAGCGGAGCGACTCGGCTTTAATCATTGGGGAAATATTCCTCGCTGCTTAAAACGCGAATTATTTTTCAGGCGCATTTCTGTCCGACTCGAGGGCCACAATACATGGTGCAAATGAACCCGGCAGTACATAGTAATTAAAACATCGTTAAATCTGATTATTCGCGCCTTCACGAGCGACACAGCCCCGCGTCAGCGAGTGCGGGACGGTAATCGTCTCGCCGAATACTTGTTGGTACTGTGGCGTCATTTACAATTTACATCTCGTAATGGACGGCTCGCGGCGCCGCCGGCAGGAAACTCCTTTCATAGGAAAACTACATATTACTGAAGCATCTTACATTGATAGAGGCGTAAGGGGATGAGAGTGCGTGGAATGGCCGCCGTTGCTTGCGACTTGGCATAAGTTTGTTGAAACCGATTGTCGTGTTGTTTGGTGGTGGAGTATGCTCTAGACCTCTCGCAGCAGTTTCTGTGGGGGAGACCCGTGTCCAGGAGAGGGACGTCTATGGATTGTATCTTGTTGAAACCGATAAAAATAAAATATCCTTTATTTTATTATCACTCATGCACGATGGTGATCCGTACCATGGACCATGGACCATGGACTGAGGAGGACTTAGAGCAGAGCGTATTAAAAGGACATGCAACTTATAATAACTTCACCTTACGAATCATTGACGCTAATTCATATCTTCAATATACTACCTACCTTCATCCTTCAAAACCCGGAATAACTTATCTATAGCACAGAATACTTTAATCTATTAGGTAGGTACTGGTATTATAAAGAGGGAGAGAATTTTTGTTAATTTGTTTGTTTAAACAGGCTAATCTCTAAATCGGACTGGTACTTACCAGAATATAACTCTGGAACAAGCGCGGATACATTTCGAAAGGAAATTTCAATTGTCTAATTCTTAATTTATTGTAACATAAACGGACAAACAAATCCAATTTCCGATTGAACCGGTACCAGAACCTCCAATTATTGACTTTTCTTATTAAATAGAGTTCGCCCGGGGCAGTACCGCACGGGACAGTACTAGCAGGGGCAGTGGCAGCGCCACTGTACCTAGTACCATTTCTACTGTGCAATAACTGGTTTTAAGCAACTTTCGTCCGGTTGGCAATGTGGAAAAGTCAGTTACAACTTTCGTTGTGTCAGCAGATGAGAGGTGCTGCAAGCTCGTTTGCTATTTTAAATCCATAAACCTGAGACTTCAAAAAGATCGGCAAAAGTCTGCCAATCCGCAATTGCCCAGCGTGGTGAGCTGAGGCCCCGTGGCCAGCGGTAGGCGATCAGAGTGTTTCTACGTTGCGACTGGTAATCCTACAGGCTCGTGCGCGTCCTCCTCGTGCGAGCACTATAGAGCGGAGTAATTATTCCGCGGAGGCATATCGCCTACTTATGAGGAAGGCTCGTTTCTGGTGCGGAAATCGGGGCTTGATTAAGCGCTCGGCGTATCGTGCTCGAGGACCCTTACGGCCGCGAGGGGGGGCGAGGGGCGGGGGGCAGGAGGGGGCGGGGGGTACTGTATGATGTTATGATCCAGTATTGAGGTTCCATGTACTTAAGTGTGTTTTTAGGGCCGTCGAAAAGCGCCCATAGCTCGCGCAGATTCTATGTGATCGACAGAGTTAAGCAACGACGGGCGCGGTCGGTTAGCGGATGGGTCCGCTAGTGGACCTATCGTGCTTCAGAGGGCACAATGTCCCGGTAGTTTTCAATGGTAAATTAATCGTTACCTAAGAATTGTTCAAGACCTTCAGGTGGCTTGAGAACATTCGACACTGGGTTGGTCGCTAACCCCCGCAGCAATCCGCATTGGAGCAGCGTGGTGGAGTATTCTCTAGACTTCCCACAGCTTTGTCTGTGGGGGAGGCCCGTGCTTCGTACCGTGAAATATAGAACGCATTTGGCAAAACAAAGGTGTTGTTTCATCAAGACAATACACCAATTCACTATCACGATGACCAAAATCTTAAAAACAACCAACCAAACATTTTAATTTAATCATTACATAACATTACGATTGTATTTCATCGAATGGACAGGCAGGCGAGCTAGCTTCCCCAGGTGAGCTTCCCAGATGCGCAGGATGGCTGAAGAGGGAGATTATGATGGGGAAAAGAAAGCGAGCGGACCTCCATGGAATTAAAAAACACAGAAACACGTCGGGCCTGCCACCAGTTTGGCTGATATGGTGATGGTTGCCGGGAAATGGTAGGTTAGGCTCCGATGCGTTAATTCGGTTCGGCTGGGGTAGGGTCTACTTCAAATCATACTAAAGTATTATAAATGTGATAGTTTGTAGGCTTTGTTTTTGTTTATCGGGTGCTCACTCACGGTAAAACTACAAACAGAATTTGGAAGAAACTTGCTACATCGGTATAGGAAAGCCTAGATTATAATCTAAATCTAATTTAATTGTTAATATTTTTTAATTTTTAATGAATTAATTTTAGATCCGGAAATCAGAACGGTAGCTTTTCTGAAAGCCGGTCTCGATAGAATGTTCCGCAGAGATCGTGTTCGCGTCTTGCTCATGTTTATTGTGCAAGCGCATGTACTCGCATGTTGATTTAATTAAGTTCAAATTCAAATTCAAATGTTTTATTATGTGTAGGTATGTCATAGTGGCACAAATAGTGGTGATAAATAAGAGGATCCATTACACCTAGCCGTAAATAAGCGTTCAAATATATAAAGTATGAGTACTTTATAATTATGACATTATTTATGTTATTAAATTAATAGTTACATTCTATTATATTAGTTTTATTAGTTAAATTATTATTACATACATATTTTAAATCATATGTCCAAATACTGTAGATACACTATAACTACTTTTTTTTACATTTTAAAAGTTGATAATAGTGCCGACAATTGTCAAACCATATTATTATTATTCATACCTCTGAATTAATCCTTATCCCTTTAAATGTAAAACACTTTTTAAATTATTAAAATCAGAAATTCCATTCAAATGATATAACGAATTAAAAAATGTCAATCTAAAGAAAATAATTATTGCAATAATAAAATAATGCGGTGTGGGTGGCCCCGCGCAGCGTAGTCTTAGATATATTACTTAAAAGATGAATAGAATTGATGAATTGCTTCATATTATATAGCAACAAATGTTTACAGTTGAATTAATTATTAAAAAATATAGGATATGTAGGTACTTTTCATCTCGGTGATTTCCACAAGATTGAAATTCGAAGGACAAAATCTTTTGATTTACGTGTGGAGATAAAATTTTCTTAAAGCTATAATATGGCACAGTAAAAAACTATTTAAATCACTCTAAATACTGAACGTTAAATGATTGAATAGCTTCGAAAGAATGTTCGAGACTCAATAAAATTATTTAGTTGTGTTGAAGACGCCTTTGTTAAGGGTGAAATGTCATCTTATCCAAATGTTTCCGGACATTCGGGTATCATGATTTCATGGTATTGTCAAGTTACTCGTAACATTGTCAAGCAGTGCCGTCATTATCGCTAAGCTCATAATGATATTTAATACTGACCACTTAGTACGTGATAGCAAATAATGTATTAAAACGCTTATTAGGTAGGTATGAGATTGATCGTGAACAAGCGAACAAAATGTTACATAAAATGTGGTGAAACTATCAATACCTCTGTCGAACGCACAGAGCAGGTAAAGCGCGAGGTTTGGCAGCCGCGGCCTACTCTGTGGCGGGATGCGCTGAACTAAAATTGCTCTTAATAGAAGACTCTAATTTAGATGCAATTTGCGTAATCATTGCGTGTTAATTGGTCATGTAATAAATAGCTTATATTTGTTGAAAAGATACGTTGTTTCATACTTATTTGGATGTTCAACTGTTGGTTGATATTCTTTAAAATGCTCTTTCCTTTTACAAATTATGAAAAAGAAGCGAACCAGAAAATATCTAACAGTAAATGAAAGTTTCCAATGATACTGAAAATTTCATATTTTGTCCCTTATTTTTCCCTTATTTTGTCTCTAACAACAGTTTGTAATTATGACCAAAACTTAATGTTAGTTCGGAGGTATCCCAGTAGATGATAAACTTTGTGCGGTTAAGTAATGCTTTATGCGCGGACTGGTCGAAACAATAGCAGACAGTAAAAATTAAATGAAAACTTTGACTCACCCACGGAGACTGCACACTGGTGGTGTTCTTGCGTGGCGTCAACACAGCGGCAAACGGCGTGCCTCGCCGGGCGCGGGCGCGTCCTCTACCACACAACACATAATACATAGTACAACCGCATGCCTAGCTACTTAACTTATTGGTTTTTATCGGTGGAACGTTCACTACACAACTTCATAACTATAGTTTAGACACATCAAACAAAAGAATATCAGTTCCGCTTTTGTTTCCAGTGCCACACGAATGACATGACAATTTTCGTAGAAACTTTTTTTATTATCTTTTAAGATCAGCGGCCAGTACGAACGGCCTGTCCATGGAGGTTAAAGAGAAGGAGAACGATCGCTGTAGAAAATAGTGTCCCAGAATATGGATAAAATAAAGGACGCACTGCGATCGCTAATTTGTCACAAATTATTTTCTCACCAATGCCGCGAAGAAAATTCATACATTAAGCAACTCACACAGATGCTACTTACCGACGGCAGCGCGGCTGGTGGCTGAAAAATAAATTAAAAAAGGCGGGCTAATGCTTTAGCACGTAGCGATCGTTCTCCTTCACTCTAACGTGGGTCTGTCTGTGAACGTCACTTGAAAACCCGTGGATAGATTTGGATGTAATGTAATGTGGCAAATGTATACCTCGGACTACCATTAAGGTTATTTACTCCCGAAAAAAGTTCCCATGAAGCTACGGAATGGAAGGTTGTAAAAATATTTTCTCGTTGATTCATGTATTTCAAATGTACAACATTTCTATATTTTGTAAGAAAAAACAGATAAAAAGGCAATTTAATATGAATATTTTCAATTTTCAACGATCTTCCGATCGAAACGAACGTACCTACCTACTGGCACCAACCAGTAGTTCCCCCAGGTCTCTATATGCTGTGCAGGCTGTGCTACTGGACTGGAAGATGTCACATTTGAATTTGGAACGCAAGATTATACAGAGTAGTATAAACACAGTGGTAATTAAAAAAAGAGTAGAGCATATTCAGAGCTTCCACTTTTGTGAAATCGTAACAGTATTTCTGGGTTTTTGTTACTACTTGTAATTTCCAGCAGTGCTCGGAGCCTGGATGTGCCTGGTTGTGCCTGGTGCGCTATTCAAGTGGCACACTACGAATACATCTGAGATTTAAGTGCTCGTTTGCTTGTCGGCCGCCGGTATCAGTACATTACTTAACAATATGAAAAATGGGAGTGCATGTCTACAATTATGAATAAGTCGTAATCAATTCAACCATTTTGCTTTGAAGAATCAACTTGTTGCAGACAATAAGTTAATGTTTTCGCAATAAAAGATATTTAATAAACTTTCTTGCCACCTAGTATACCTATTATAGGAGCGCTATAGGCTGCAGGTACCGCTGCCTAGGCGTAGCTATAACTTTAGTGATTGAAGTCATCTTTAAATTCATTGACATACGAGTGTAATACTAGTGCGCACCTCGCATGTGCAGCAATGTTCTAAGCCAGGCCCATTTTTAATGGTTGACCATAGCGAATATGAAACACATAAAATATTCATAGTTGAAGTTACCGGCTTACTCACGTGTGATTTAAGTCGGAAATAGTACGACTAGTTTCGATCTATTACGATGATCATTTTCAGGAGTGAACGCGCTCGCGGCGGGCACGGCGTACACTCAACTACGAATATAGACACTCACGAATCGTTCAGTTCTTGTTTATTTATTCAACATTATTGACATGACACCTCTAAAGAGATATACAATGGGCGGAAAATACCTTTTTTTTACTTCTTGTTGTTGTTGGTAAGTACCTACGAGAATATTATACTCACGCTCAGTTATAAGTAGTATACACCGACAATGCATTTTTGCAAGCTACTACCATAGAGGAGAACAATGTAGTTTGTACTGACAAATTAAAATGATAAATTTTATTCAAAAAAGGTTTACATACTGGTTCTGTCCTTTTTTGGGACATCCAGATCCAGGATCGCAAAGCTTATGCTACCGAGAAGGGCACGGCGAGGAACTCGAGGTAGTTACTCTATTCAATATTTACAATTTAATAATTTGATTATTATTAAAATTAAAGTGGAGCTGGAGATACTTCGCACCTGATTTTTATTGTTTAAGTAGTCATTTATTTTATAGAATGGTTTATTTAGGAGGTGTTCTTTTAATAAAGATGGTATCAATATCGGCAGCACCATCCAGCCATGCTTTTAAGTAATTACCTGTGCCGGCCACTACCGGGCACTACCTGTACCTACTGCACATCCTCGGGTCTAGGACGCCGGGCTGCGAGCCAAGGTACTCTTGCTCCAGCGCTGTTTAAAGTAACAAAAAATCAACAAACTCGCATAATCACACATTTTTAACTAAGCAATCAGTACCTACTTATTGAACTGATCGTGCTTTCGGTGGGCGGCTCGTGGGCACGTATTGAAGGAAACCATTCCTACCACAATCGCCTCGGAGCACTTTACTATTAAATACTCAAATCAGCTCGAAGAGACGTTGCGACCGTTCCTTCCCTGGCTCCCCAGCTGCGCGCCGCCGCATTAGCGGGCCTTTGACGAAACCCAGCGAGCGTCGCTACATTAAGCCGATGTTTGGATAATAACTGTAATTACCGCCGCCTCCAAATGGACTTCATTAGGCACAAAAAACTCTCCCCCTCTCTCCCCGCGCCCCTCGCGCTCCTGCACCCCTGCGCCTCTCGCGCCCCTGCGTGCGAATTATGCAATTTCATTTCAATTTGCGGCCGCAAAGCCTCGCAGCCTCGCAGGGCGCGCCGGCCGCGGGCGCGCCTATTAAGGCGGCTGCACACACGACGCGACCGCACGCTTTTTTTCGCCACCCTTCGCGGCCTCGCAAGCCAAACGCCACCCTAACGCCACTACATACAGCTCAAACCGCAAATCCAGCCGCTGATTAAATTACTTCTCCATTATTTGATTCGCCACCTCTTTCAAAATGGCGACAACAACTGCATCTCGGGCTGGAGCGCGGGCGACCGCCTCGCCGCCTCGCCGCCTCGCCGGCGGATCCATTACGTCATCAATCGGATCCGGGCTTTGATCTCGCAGACGTCATTATCATCTTGTAATGAAACACCGTGGGAGAGCGCAGCAGCGCAGCAGCGCAGCAGCTCAGCAGGATAATTGCGGACATCGCGGCGCGGCACTCCGCCGGAGCCGGAGAGTACCGTTCAAACATTCCGCCATTAATGAAATTCAGATAAATAGGAGATACGTACATTATTGTAGCAAGCGTACGTTTAACCTGCAGCAGCTACTGAACCGACCATACCAGTGACAGAGTAGTAAGATGATCGCCTGTCGCTTGCCTCGATAATACGAGTGACTTCAGCTCAGAAATGTTTGTCAGTTCTCGAGCGTGTGTTGGCTGATATGACGGGGGCAGCATGCGGGCGGCGGGCGGCGGGCGGCGGGAACGGAGCAGCTACGAGGATCCGGATATTAATATAACAGTCAGTAGGTAACTGTCTTGCATATTATTTGAATTCTAACCAAACTATTATGTTACAAAATTATAATAATGACATGTATTACCTACCTAATATAATACATTAGTATAAATATGTAGGTAAGTACCATAGGGAATAGACACATATGCCGGCACTATAGTCATAGTCCTGTGCCCCAGTCAGCTGACGCTGGGCTGACGGTAAACTGAAGTCGCATCGTGTGGCGCGGCCGCCGGCGGTCGCGGTGGCGGCGCGGGAGACCTGCTGCAGGCGGCAGGAAGGCTGCAGGCTATTTTGGAAATATTCGAGTACAATACAATATATCAATAAATTACTGTATCAGCTGGCAAAGCAATGATTGAATATCTATATCTCAACAAAGGAACATATTAGGTACCGGGTTATTTTCATCGAGAAACCCTGGCAGGCCAACGTTTAGTACGTTTTCAATTAAATTAGTCGAATAGTTTAAAAACCTGAAGAGGACAAACAAAAAAACGATAATTTTATAAATACAGAGGTCGAATGTTGATCTTCATTGAATTTACCTTAACATTTGTCAGTCAAATCAAAAAATATGAAAACAGGTTGACTAAGGTTAATTCTTTGCAAAAGTAAAAAAAAAAAACAAGTAATTTAATTAATTCAAATAAACTACAAACATAACATAAAATCACGCCTGTATATCCCTGCAGGGTATGCACAGGTCTGGTGTATATAGATAGATAAGGGCATAGAGAAATGATGTTTAGTTGTGGTTAGGTCCAACGCGATAGGTGGTGAGGTCATCGCCGCGCGCCGCGCGCCGGCCGCAGTGGCACTCAGTGGCAGACTCCGAGTTGCGGCCTCCTGGAGATTTCAACATTGAAAAACCCCACAAGCAAGACAAGTAGCCTCCAATCTATATATATAAAAGGAGGAAGAAAGGATTTTTGAAAATTGGGGGTGCAAAGTTAGTATGAAAATTTGCCGTTTTTGAAGTCAAGTGGGCAATCCCAACGCGGGCAAACGTCGTTAATGTGTCTAATTCTACGCGAGCGAAGCTGCGGGCGTCCACTAGTATTTTTATAATTGTAAAGAAAATTGCTTTTATAAGGTTTTTACAACGCAAGTAAGTACCACGCTCCCGCGCCGCTGCCTCCACGCGATCACAAAAAGGGGTCATCAATAGTATAAACAAACACCCTTCTAATTGTCGTTCGCCGTAACCGGACACCCGGATTCAATCACAGCGAACAAAACGGCATTGAATGTCGATCCAGCGCCTTTGACGCGCCTTTGACGCGCCACAGACAACAAACATCGGCCTTACAGGCGCAGAGCCAAGAGACACCCGATCCCGGCAGGCAGCGGGGGCCAGGCCGCGCGCGCCCGCGGGACGTCCCGGCTTCACCGACGGGACCAGCCACGAACTGCTGCCCGTACCAAATTTGCAACGAGCACGTAACTTTTTACTAGTGGACGCCCGCAGCTTCACTCGCGTGCAATTAGACATAACAATAGCTTCATTTACACCTAGTAATATTATATAGCCTATGTCACTCAGTGAAGATAAAGCTTTCTAATGGTGAAAGAATTTTTGAAATCAGTCCAGTAGTTTTGTGTGAAAAGATTACAAACAAATGTTTCCTCTTTATAATATTAGTATAGAAGTATTCTAAAGATGGAACATCAACTCTCACACATGCCGGTTTCGCGACGTACTTATCTTGTTGATCAAGATACGGGTTACGAGACTGTTGTATAACTACTACTTTTTTTTTGGGTTGAGCCTATACATAGGTACCCCAATGTATAGGTTGAGTATGATTGATGTGATGATTATGTATGGGATAGGGTTACAAAGGTAAGTAAGGGGCCATTTCTACCGTGTAACATATTTTGTTTTTACAC
Source organism: Carterocephalus palaemon (assembly GCA_944567765.1). Classification (NCBI taxonomy): domain Eukaryota; kingdom Metazoa; phylum Arthropoda; class Insecta; order Lepidoptera; family Hesperiidae; genus Carterocephalus; species Carterocephalus palaemon. The sequence continues at coordinate 13,231,789 of OX155651.1, forward strand.
CAATTGTGTTCCGGCTGGAAAGGTGTAGTTCCCGGTTATACTTCTTTAGAGGCGATCATCTTAGTCCTCCAGGGTAGCAACGCAACTGTGACTGACTTGGAACCTCTCGTTCCAATTACAAACTGGACTATTGCAAACAACAACTAACATAACTAACATAACCGTTCCAATCCTCATGCCTACTTAAGAACTAATGATTATTACCCTCTGATAAGTGAACCAACCATCTCAGTTCCAATTTAAGTCTTGTTCAAAGTCGATCACAGTTGTCACGGTTGTCACGGGCGGCAAGGGTTGGGTGGTGCTGCGAGCTCGTTTGCTATCTTGTATCTATAAAAAAATGTTTAATGTGTTTAAAGTAGTAGTAGAGAGGTACTCTACTACCGAGTACATACTACCAGTAAACCAAGTACGGATAAGGAGACTTCACAACAACTTCTAGAATGTTAAAGAGAACTCCCTGGCATGCAGGTTACCTCACAATCATTCCTTATCCGTTGCCTACAACTGGAGACATTCCGCTGGAGATTAGACTTACGCCAAGTCATAGATATGGACGGATGTAACTGCATGATGAGGCTGTATGCTAGCTGGACATCGTTGTAATAGTAGGTTAGGTAGGTCTTCAGTATTTTGGTATATGAAAAGCGCATATCCTCGATCCCAGGAGCTGAGCAAGCAGCAGCAGGAGGCACTCTAGTGCCGGCCCCGGAAGGCCGCAGCGCACAATGCGGCGGAAGCCCCGAGACGAAGCCTTTGACGTCGCGGCCCTAATGACGTAAGGCGAGCCACCACTCTTTTGTTTTGTTTCCGATGAACGCTCAGTCCGCGCTTATTGGGTTACCGCCTTTAATCATTGACGCGACTGTAATCGAGAACACGCTCTAACGACCCCTCAATCAATGGCACCTCCGCTCCTCCGCGTAATCAATACGCCTTTCGTTTGACAATAAAAACGACGATTCGCAAAAGTTTAGTTAGATGATCGCTAGCGATTCCGATTTCGGCGGCCGAAGCCTGCACATGCCCGTTACTTACCTACCTAAACTCGTACTAAGTTAAAAAGAGAGAACGTACAAGTTAATTCCATTTTAGAATGCACTGTCAACTTTAACGGTAGATATACTACGATATAATGTGAGTCTAAAAATTCCATGACTTTAGTACCTACCTACCTATAAAACAAAATGCTCCTGGGATTATTTCGTCATAAAACGAAGGCGTAATTAATTCATCATTACTTCGTACGGTTATCATGATTTAATGGAAATCAAATCAAAAACCCGTCGGAGCTTTTCTTGATTTCATAAAAATGATATAATTTATAACCATAGCGCCATAGCATAGCATAAGTTAATTCATTAAGTTAATTCATAATGCATTAAGTTCCTGCAACACTGATGAAGTCCCTTTCCCTTAAACCTTGAACTGTTAGCTGATGAATTATGTTGACCTGTAGGACCGGATCCGGATAGAAATTACCTACTTACTTGACAAACCAAACCTTACTGGTGATCGGAAATCATCATCAGAAACACAGTTTCCTGATGATGATGATTTTGGTCCTATCATTTATCATACAGAAACAACTTACATACTAATAGTTCCTAACTTACCGACTTAAAATCTGAAGGAGAAATTTAATCCAAGATATAGTACATAATCATACTGTAAAATTTTTTTTTTTTTAAAAAGCTTTTATAACTTTTTTTTTTATTTTCATGCATTGTCATCGGAACCTAATATGAGTGCCAAATTTCAGCTCGATAGCTTCAGTGGAAGTGGGTGACATACATACGAGTGAAGTTAAATAAAAGCTTCCTTTGAGACCTTTCACTTACTTTGCTTTCATCTAACTTTTGCTGTTGATGACAGTAGTGCCATCTATGTACAGACAACTAAACTGACATCCCTGACGACCTTGTTTATATGTTTGTGTGACGACAATATTTTATTAACTTGAATCATTGAACTGAACATAAATTTTTATTTACCCATGAAATTAATAGATGCCTACTTCAATACAAATTATGCAAGGCTTGCAAGTGGATGATTTATCTCCCACAAAATACTTTCGATTCTGTCTTTATTTATTTTGTGCGGTCCAAAGAAATTGGAATTTTGTCTGTGCACTCAATATTGTACTCTGTGACTGACTGACAGCTGACGTGACACTGACATTGTTGTTGTGTTTGTCAAATTTTCAAATGAAAGAAAGTTCCAATTTCCATCTTCACAACATAAGAATAACCTCATTTTGGTTCCGTACTTAAATAATAAAGAAAAATCGGAACATGTTCAGACCTCTGTGGAACAGGCTGAATCCTACCCCGGCCCGCGGATTCCACACGACCGCGAGCCTGAGTGAGGTGCGCCTACTGACCCGCCTGCGAGTGGTCGACAACTCAGAGATCGGAAAGCGAGCTATGGCAGAAGGCAAGCCGCCCAAAGTTATCTGTGTTTATAACAAGCAACGTGAGTATTTTCTGGGCAATCATTCTCTCCTGATAAGCGTCACCCAGGTAACTCCGTACCTGCTGTGTACTACTTACTGATCAACTAATCGTTTTTTTTTCTTCATATTCTATATACATTAGTAATTGGTTAATGGATGGTTGGTCACTCTTAACTATATCAATTTACACCTTATTTTTCAATTCCAGGAGTGGGAGTCATAGGAGACAAAGTGTTAGTAGCTATTAAGGGACAGAAGAAGAAAGGCATTCTAGTGGGTCTGAAGCAGACTCAACATGTGAAGGTTCCCCGGTTCGACAGTAATAATGTTGTGCTGATAGACGACAACGGCACTCCGCTCGGGACACGCATCCACGTACCCATCCCCACAATCCTGCGAACCATCCTTAAGGAACGAACACATTCCAAGGGAGCTGATTATACCAAAATCTTAGGAATAGCCACCAGATTTGTTTAGCATTAGGTATAGGCGTAAGTAGGTAATTAAATTAAATTTTAGCAACAAATCTGTTCATTTAACTCATTTCTCAATGTTTTTAGGAACTTAGCAAGTCTTTTAACCCTATGACTTGTAAGAGAAATTTGACAGTACAAGGGTTTCCGCTACCACCACCATAACATATTTTCTAAGAATGGGAGGGTTATGCCCAAGTCCACCACACTGGCAAACTTCATCTGCCTTCAAGAACATAATGGGGAACTTCCAGGTCTTCGGGTTTTCTGTTACTTTCCACCATTACAGCAGGTGACATTTAAATTTCTTAAATCGCACATTACATAAAGTACTTGGATTTGAATCCGGACGTCTTGGGTGAGAGGCGAGTTGCATACCCACTGTAGGGCTGTCATCACAAGGGTATCATGGATATTTAATTTCAACCTAAAAAGGTATATGAATAAAAACCCAAAGAAATTTGAAAATTTATTAAAACATAATTCAGTTCCAGTTCAACACAAATAGATCAGGGCACACAGCCGGTCCCGCCGTCTGCCGGGCCGGCCGGCGCGCTTGTCTAGTTAAGGATATTATGCCACAATCTGTGAGGACGCTACAGAAGGAGCCTCCATTTCTTCAAGTTATCCACAATAAGCAAAATTATCTAGCGAATATTAACAGGAAAGTAGTAACAATCCACATTTGCATTAACAATATACAGTATTATCTTATCAAGAGAAGGCGGCCCTACAGGGCAGTAGGTAATATTACTACGCATTGTCACATATATTTTGTGCTTAGAACATCGATGTAAATAGACAGGTCAACCAACCTTGCAAAATATTAACAATCATTGTTCTTTTTTGCAATTATAAATACAATTAAAAATTCTAACAGTGTTGTTAAATTAATAAGCAAAGGAAACATCATTTTTTAAATAATAAATATCATGGACATACTCACACACGTCCATGGGAGCCCAAACTAGGCAGAGCGTGTACTATGGGTGTCAGAGACTTAAATATTTTTGAATACATACATAAATAGAATATAATATTAACATCCAGACACAGAACAAACCTAAGTGTTCGTCACACGTCATCGACATGCTTGTCCTGAGTGGATTTTCGAACCCACGACCCCCGGCGTAACAGGCAGGGTCACTACCGATTGCGTCATCGGGCCCGTCAAAAAGCGGAACAGAAAAAGTAAGTTCATCTGCGATCCGACACGGGCCTATCTATGAACACCGATGGCTTAGATACATAATGTTATATACCTACAGCTATGGAGCGAGCCCCGCCGCGGCGCCGACGTACCGTTATCATCGTACATCATTTAGCTGTAAGATTTGTCGCCTTCAGTAAGACCGCTTGGATCGGATGAACCAATGACAGGTGACCTGGCATCGTCTGCGTGCGAAGTTTAATTTGGCTCTTGGATTAGCGCCGCGCCGGGCCCGCTCCGCTACAAAAGTTCGTGCAATAACTGCAGACTTGCCCGAATCTTCCCGAAATCGGAGGACAGCCGACCCCGAGGCACACGACGGCAGGAGGCCTGCTCTCCGAGTGGCTTTAAGATTCGAGTGCCTTTGCTAGTAGACATGGAGCGAGTCGCGTCACGTAGTAGTAGTGTCTTTACACTGAACCCTCCAAGCTCATCCTGGGCCTGTACTACCAGACCGGAGCGAACAAATACACTTCGGCATACGTAGTATAATCATGAAGAAAAAAATAAGCTTCCGAACGGCGGTCATATTTCTTTGGACTTTCGTTGTTTTCAAATATTCTTCGGACGTTATCCGCCCGAATAATCCGATACTGGCGATAAGTTAATGTACTCCAAAAAGGTTCAGTGCGCAATTTACTGCCATCATCGCTAGAGACGCGCTCCTCGGATACAAGCGACGGATCCATCGGATACGAGCGACGGATCCCTCGGAGCCGTCGGACGATAATATCGATACTCTATAAACGACACATACAAGGCATATCTTAAATAGTTACGAACGACTAGACTGGTACACGAGAAGGACAGATATTTTGTACAATCTTTACATTTCCGACCCGCCTCGCCGAGTTGTAGCGTACTGGATTGTGCAAGGGCGAGCACGCAGCGGGCGCCGGGCGTGGTGACTCGTCCAGTCGACACCCGCTGGACACCCGACACGCACCATAACAAATACGGCGGCAAAATAGCCGTTTAAAATAGTACAAACATAGTTGTCAAGGCGAATGAATCTAATCGAGAGCCAGGTCCCTCGCAGCGGGTCAAATAATTTAACGAAAAGGACAGATCTATAATATGTTAATCAAGACTTTAAAATTTAATGCTTAGTAGTAAAAATATTCAAAAATTTAATTAGATTAAAGTTCATTCTAGTATAGAGATTTATTGATAATATTAAACCACACCATTGAAATATACGTAAAAGCATGCGGTTGCCGCAACACGGATACTTGGTGCGCCGAGCCGCCTCACTAACCATTCGCTTATGTCCGGCCAGGCGGTTCACTAAGGAAACGTTATTGAACATAGCGGTTGGGCCGGATATCCGACTACCCGACTACGTATATTCGGAATCCGGTCAGACTAAGCACGGATCCAGTGTTAAAACCTCGGCGATCCCGAATCTCTCACGATTGGCGCATTCTTGCGAACTCGTCGACGAGCGCAACGTTATTTTTAATGAATCGCCCGGCATGCTGAAAACCATGCAATCAGTACTGCAGTACTGCAGTATGGTAGTGTTCTGTACATGTGTAGCCGCCAGCCGGTACAAACGGATGCTAAGCAGGCGGCGGCGGCGACGGGATGGGGGGACGGGGAGGCTTCAGCGGCGCAGGCGCACGTCTGTCGGCATCTGGGGGAGGGGGTGAGAGGGAGGGTGAAAGGTAGTGCAACAAGTATCTCTTAACTGAACGTTTAAAAAAAAAGATTTTAGATAAAGGGTTCAAGACGTTTGATATTTTTTTCTTAAAATTTAATTTAAAAAAAAAAAGTAGGTAACAAGTAACTTCAGATGAAAGGAGAAAAGGGGTTTTGGATGTTGTCTGATATTCTAGGTGATAAATTTCAAACACAAGGATAGAGTTAGCCCTTTAGGCAGGTAAGGACCGCTTCCCAAATAGGCCAATTAGGCTTCCAAAATAAAGATTTTCTTTCTTTCTTTCAATTTTCAAAACAATCACTTTCTAAAACTTCCCATATTATTATGGCTTACTTGAGAATATCTGATTTCTATTTGAAACTAGTGGACGCCCGCAGCTTCGCTCGCGTTACACGGCAAAGCTTCATACTAACTTTACACCCCCGTTTTACCCCCTTAGGGGATGAATTTTCAAATTTTTCTCGCCGTAAAAACCATCCTTGAACTTCAACGAACATTTTAAAAAAAGAATTGTCCAAATTGGTCCAGGCGTTGTTGAGTTATGCGCTTACCAACACATTTTGCGATTCATTTTTATTATATTTGAAATGTAAATGTTTTGCATTATTTTAACACTTTTTTGCAAACAATAAACCATAAAAAGTTGTACTTTTGGTATGTCGACCTTTTGAGAATTGTCCTCTTGGGAAGTGGTCCTCGTGAGTGTGGAGCAAGTAAACATTAACAACGGTCAGTGCGGCGGCGCGCGCCGCTGCTGCCACAGCTGCTGATGAAGGAGCGACGACACGAATAAACACTTACTAACCTGAGGGGCTCGTACACGCTCTTCAAGATAAAAAGGATTATATGTTCGTTTCTGTACGTCGAAACTGTGTAGTAATGACGTTGTTTTAAATTCGGGTGTTAGTCACGACAAGGTCTTCGTATTTTAGTGGAAGGTTAGCGAATTTTAGTGTGTATTGACGAATTTTAGCGGATTTTGAAGGCAGCAGCGACGCGGCCGCGACAGACGGAGACGACGGAGCTACGACTACTGTGATGACGCCCGGCACCTAAACGACGTGTAAAAATAAAAAACTAAATAACAATACTAATTAAAACTACCACAACAAATAATTAAAAAAATACACTTCATTTGACTACGGTAAAAGTTCTAACGTTGTATAATCTAGAATAAAAAGTAAATATATGTATGTTTGTCTTAAATTAAGTAGGTATTTACGGATTACGGATGAACAATGAACAATGAGAGGCGGGGGCGCCCCGGAGGCCTCCCAGGGCACTCACCCCTCGCAGTCGCCGCGGCACGTCTCGGCACGTCTCGGCACGTCTCGGCACGTCTCGGCACGTCTTGGAAACGATCTCTTAACCCTAATGGCCGGCAAGTTACTTTTCCTTATTCATTTACTATCCGTTTGAGGAAAAAACGCGTGGTCTTATTTTAATTCTTGGTAGTACCAGTTTAATACAGCATAATATTAGTAACAAAAACGGACAAAAGGGTAAATGTTTACTCGTAAAATACGCGACCACGATTACGACTCGTGCTCGTGTGAAATTCGAGTCATAATGGGTTTTATGTATTTACAATTAAAACGTATATCGGCTTGCAAGGTCGGGCCGTTGATACGTTTCTGCAAGGCTGCGCGCGAGGCGGCTGCGGAGGTGAATAGCAAACACTCGCAATCTAGCGAGACACTCGCGAACAAAGGCTAATGACGTTCGGAGGGTAATTTTCTTCACGACAGTAATGAATTAAAATAAGTGACGCCTTATCTGTAATTTAAAGCGTCCGTTTTGTCTTTTTACGTTAGACTATCAAAGAATATTTTATTTGAACTCACGGTAGAAACAAACTTTGTTAGAAAACGCCTCAAAAAAAGTTAAAAAGATTTAAGAAATTCGAGTGATCGTTTCAGTAAGTACGAATTCGTTCAATGTAACGTAACGAGGAAGACCAGCGGAGCGAGAATGCGGCCCCGAGGAGCGCCCGCCGCGATTTGAATATCTAGCTAGAGCGAGAGCGAGAGGGCCGCGCGAGCGAGACGACTACACGTCGACGACCATCTTCTTGTGGATGTCGGTGTTGCCCACCACGTTGCAGAACTCCTCGAAGGATATCTTGCCGTCCTCGTCCTTGTCCGCGAACAGGATCGTCTTATCCACTATCTGCTGCAGCTGAGTGTCTTTTAAGTTGTTGCCGACCATCATTTTAAGTACCTGCAACACGCGATTTGAACATGTTAAAGAACGGTCCTCGTCCTCGTTTTTTGTATCTAGCTGGTAAGGTCGACGAACTGAGCTCGAACATCTTTCCATGATGTGCAAGTAGATAGAGCTTCGACAGATGCACACTTACTAAATTTGTACTTTTTGTACACCATTTGCTTTACTTTTTCACGACAATATATTCAACCTATTCTTATAGACTTTAATGTTAAATGTCAACGATATGTTGAAGGCGTGGCGTTTATAAAAGTACAGTACACGGTGTAAATGCCCCACAATAAATGTAAGCGCGGCAACACTACTTCCGGTTGAACACTGGGGAGGTACCTACACCCGCGCGTCGAGAGCGAGTCAGCCGACCGAAATCAGGAACAACGCTTGACCGTTTCACTTGTAACATCAACACATCAACTGCTCATAGTTATGAAAAGCAAAGCCTTTCTAGTTCATTCTTTATGAACTGACATTTCTAGGTTAAGGTTTAACTAACCTGGAAGAGCTCCCCGTTGGAGATGAAGCCATCGTTGTCCATGTCGTAGATGCGGAAGGCGAAACGCAGCTTGGACAGCTTGTCGCCCTTCACGCTAAACTGGGAAACGCCTTGGATGAACTCCTTGAAGTCCACCTGGAATGCCGAGTTAGGGGCTGGTTCAACTCTCAGGTTCAGTATGTCAGCTTGATTGAATACTCTGAGGTCCCCCTTGGGAGGAGCTTTTCCCTTTCCTTCTTATGAGTTTGCATAATGCGACGTCAGGAAAGATGTTTTTTGTTTTATGTAATAACTCCAGTATCGGTATATAGGTAGTTATCATTCCCTTATTGAGGGTTTTTACCAGTTGACCTCTCGTTGCCGGTGTATGGGTAACGTTAGCTCCTTGACTTAAACCGCTAAGCGGCCCCACATTTCGGTGGCCCATGGGAAGCTTAAACGCAAGTTGGGCTCACCTCGCCGTTGCCGTCGGCGTCGAATATGTCGATGACGCGCTGCACGAGCGGGTTCTGCTGCAGCTCCGGCAGCGACATGAACTCGTCGATGGACAGCGCGCCCGAGTTGTCCAGGTCGAGCTTGCGGAACCGCTTGCCCAGCCGCCGGATCTCGTCCGCGTCGACTGTTCCCGCACAGAAATGTCACGTCATTGCTTATACCCGGACGGCAACGGTGCATCGACGTACCACACCCTGAACTTAACGTAACTCCTCAATTTTGAGGATTTCAAAATTAGGTCAATCGATATCAGATTCTGAACTAAGTGTGAAGCCTGACGAGCGTAATTTTGCGAGGTGTTTTGTAGTAATTATGCGGTGAAACCTTCGTTGTGATAAAATTGAACAGTAATTTTGCGTCGTCGAGTGACACCCAACGCAGCACAGTACGCAACCCTCTCACAACACCACTCGGAGAGCACCTACGCTCGTTTGGCATCACTGCACCGGTTGCTCGAGGCAATAGAGAGAGACGACGTGATAAATTGCGCCTTTAGAAACTGTTCAAATGGTCCCATCGATGCATCATTGCCGTTCGTTTATTAATTGGACATAAATTTACTCACTCGACATAGTGGATACTCAAAGCGCGTTTGCATTTCAACGATTGAACGTGACGCGCAAACGTTGCCTCTATATTATATGAAAACATGATACATATTTTGATCGAATTGAATACAAAAGAGAATATGTAATGCGTCCGTGAATGCAAACGTACTTGATTTTGGAGGTTCCCCATAAGCGGCTTCCTCGCTCGGACGGCACAATCCGGCACATTACGGCACAATCCGGCACATACGGCATGCCGCTACTCGGGACGAGGCCGCTACTCGACAACACTCGCTCGTGCAAATAGCGACAGCGGTTATCTCGCTCGACGGAGCCCGCCTAACAGTAACCCGATAACGCCTATATGTTAAGCCTAACCGTCTCTAATTAATTGGCTTTTACAAGCAGTTCTTAGCTAGATACGCCAATTAAACGATCAGGTTACGTCACTGGCTATATTTATTATTCGCTTAAAAGCGCTAGCATCGAAGTAATGATCTAGATTAGAGCAGCCAGGTGTAGTTACAGAGTAAGGAGTTTACTGTAGTTAGTTAGGTCCGAAGTTATCATATCATAGTACTAGTACTAGGAATAAATCAGTAAATGATGGATGCAGACACCGCCGCGGTGGCCTGCCTCGCGCTTCTACAAAGTTATGCCCTAATCGACGCAGAGCTATTCACAGCGGTGCTCGGCAGTCGGCGGCGCGCGGGGAGTTGAGTTTGTATGATGGCCCATTAAAAGTTCCCATGAATCATACATATATCATACATAGCACTCAAATAGATAAACAGCACTTCCCGTACCTCACGTTGCGATTCGTAAAGATGCGATTAAGCACAAGATAATTCTTTCGGATTTCGACAATCCAATTCAAACGGATACATTGAGGACTGCGCTTAACATAATTCTTCTTCAATTCAAGAAATGTTGAATTAAATATCAGTTCATTTTTGACTTCGTTAGGCTTAACATGACATGCCAGAGGTTTGCATCTTATTTTTATTGGTAGCTTTCATACACATTTCATTTCAGTCTAGAATGATTTATTTCTGTTTTATGTGGAGTGATTATTTTCATGTACAACTGTATGAGTCCCGGTGCCGCCGGTGCTGCCGGTTCTGCCGGTGTCGAGTGTGCACCCAAGCCTACACAACAACTAGCCGCGGCCGCGCGGCCGGCGGCCGGCCTCCGCCGCGAGCCGCACCACTCAAAGCCTACAAACAGTACTACAAAACTATCTAACCATTGTAACAAACATTCCAATGTAGTGATGGCGCCTAGAGCGATGCGATGCAGATGCACTAGCGCAGCCCGTGGGCTATGTACACCCAGAACAATTTTTGTAAACAAACTCAAAAAACAAAGCAAAGGAATTTCTACGACACAAAGCGAGACACCATGAATTGAAAAGGAAATATAATGTAATAGAAAATAATGCCAGTTGGACTCTATGTAGTCATATGAATGAAGAATAATCTATTATCTAAACTTTTGAGCAATTAATTTCAAATACAGAACTAGTCACATCAAAACTGTTGTGTTATTGGGTGTGTAAGCTACAGGGTGACCACTTGTGGTCCCCGCACAGTCTATCTTAAATCTCATCTCTGAGCTCTCTGTCAAATAAGTGTGGCTCAGACAAACCACATTTAAATTAAACTTGTAATATATTTTCTGTGACATTTATTGCTTGACATCGAGATCACAACAATAGGTTGGCTGATTATGACTCACTTTTCTAAAATAGCTCCATATTCAATCTGTGTAGTCTACTGGTAGGTTGAAAAGAATTTATTTTTCATTATCTTATCAAAAAGTGTTATGAAAAAATTGTTCTGGATATGTTGTGTGTGCGTGCAGTGTGTCACATGAACATGGCTCCGGAGGCGAGTGACTCTACGACACTCACAGTTCTCCACCTTAAAATCAATGCAGTTAACACGCGCTGAAACAAATGTCCGGTTATGCTTCATTCACACTTTACTCCACTCTGTTATGTCCACTAACACTAATTAAACCTTATGGAAGGAAGTTAAATACTCACAGGTAAAAGTGAACTTAAAAATTAACAACAAATTAAATTGTCAAGGAAATGTTATTTGCAAATATAAGAAGTGTAGTACTGCTAGATATTAGGAGAATTAGGAAGTTTTAATGCCAAGATTCATAGAGTGGAACAAATCTGGCCAATCAGGTAGATTAAGAGAGATTTCTTCCCAATCTGCCATGCGACAAAATGTAACACATTGAAACGAAATTAGATTTCAGTGGGTACTTACAATTTGAACATAGCTCCATAGGTATTGAGTTTTCATTGCCCTGGAAATATACTGTCATCAAATAGAGCTCTAAATTAATTTAAGATATTTATCAAATATTAGTCGTAATTACATAGATTTAAAAAAAAGAATATTCAAGAAATTGAGGCAGTAGGAACATTTGCTTCTTTTCGGGTCAACACCCAGGCGCTGCAGTATACTTGCCAAATATCTGCAAACTATGCAAATTAACTGAAAAATATCTAACAGTACATACCATTTTGCCTGTTTAATTTATCAAGTATATCACAGGAGCAACTAATTAACAAAGGTACACAACTAAAATAAATTCTAATAAAAATCAATTTCAATCAAATTTATTCTCGCGAACTCAACACCCTCAACCAGTATTATGTTCTGTGCCCTCAACACCACACCGCCATCGATTTATTTATATAAAATTACAGATGAAAAATGACAAAATGAAAGTTGCGCATTTGTACTCAGACAGAGTATACAACGAATGTCAATGTCAACTCATAGATTATTGATTATTTTATAACTTTAATTTTGTTTCATCTAATAAAATTTACTTTGCTCCGAATTCCGATGCCTAGCTAGAAGAATATGAAGCTAGAAGTGCACACAGTGGCCTTAGGAATCACTTTGCAGCGATACGATATCTAAATTCGTCATCGTCTCTGGAATCTTAATGATCGTAGTGACGAATTGGTTTGTCGGTAAAAATCAAAATATTAGATAATTATGGTATCAAAGCATTGATAACAGAACTAAAGTACTATAATTCTGTTATCAAAGTATCAAAGCCAAACTGCTGTGTCAGTCAACAAGTGTCATCCTAAGTCATCCTTCAGTATTTTCCTACCTACTAATATAGTAATCTGTGGTATTTTCCCAATACCTAATTTTAATAGACTCTGAATGACTCTGATTTTCCAAATAATTTTTTATCTATTAATCGTGGAAAGAGGATAAATAATTAATTAAATTAGGTACATATAGTCTCGATTTAAATTATTTGTCCATCGTCCGTTAAAACAAAATGTTTTGAAAAACTCATTTTTCTGAACTTCCGAACATATGACTTATCGTGTTGTCAAAATGTCAATGTCATGTCATTGAACTTTTATTATCCTTCTCCTTCTCTTTCTATAAAATTCAACCATGGCGGCCGGGGTAGGTAAAATTTTATCTTAATTTATCTGATTAATCTAACCCTTTTCTGGTTTTCGATGAATAAAACAGCTACGTATTTTCGTAATTTTGCCTAAGACATATTTATTTTCCTCAGGTACTTTATACTTATCCGGAAAATTTCCGAGCATATAAGGCGTTGATCGCCGCACAGTACTCCGGAGCTGACGTAAAAGTAGCTCCCAACTTTGTTTTCGGAGAAACTAACAAGTCAGCAGATTTCTTGAAGAAATTCCCGGCCGGCAAAGTGAGTGATATGTAAAACGATAAACGAGTGTAGTGAACAGTTGTATTCGAAGGTGACGTGTAATATTCGTGATTATTTTAGGTGCCAGCGTATGAAAGTTCCGATGGGAAGGTGCTGCTGACGGAGAGCAATGCTATCGCCTACTACGGTGAGTTACTTTACCTCAATAATTTCAGTTGAAAGATATATAACCTGTACTTCACTATTCATTTAAGATATTAATAAATGGAGTCCAAAAAATTTATATTTCCAAGTCTGAACCAAGCCTGGAACTGTTGTCTCTAGTGTCTAATAAGTGCAGTTATGACATTGCATTGACCTGTAAATATTCCATCACAATGCACCCTGTAGTCCATTGCAACTCGATCTAATTAAATGGTAAACAAACATATCACTAAACCATGCATAAGCAGCTTAGGGATATCCTATTAATATATCTAAGAAAAAATTTTTTTTTTATTGAATTTGATATTTCATGGCATCATTAAATTTTATCATGTAGGTATATCGTCAAATCGTTTTTTGTGCATAATGACCTCTCAAGGGATGGTAGAGGTCATTATGCACTATCAAAATCTAGCTTCACCTGCAGTTCAGACGATTAAAATCAGATATCAATCAATAGATTAAAAATTGATCTATAGTTAATTTATTAGTTAGTTAGTTTTTGTCCCTTTCCACAGTAACCGTGTAATTTTCCAGTATAAAAAGTATCAAATTACCATTTATATATTAAAAAGGATATGCAAAGTTTACCACATATATATGTTATGGGCCGCAGTGTAATTGTGGTGCTGCATATTTGTTTAACCTTCATACAAGCTATTGGCCGAATCCGGCCGGGCAACACATGTAGTGACATAATAATATGAGATTAAAAGGGTTTACATAAAATTAATGTTATACTAAATGAGAAAATAAATAATTCCAGTTTCAAATGCGGCCCTCCGCGGTGAGGACCTGGTCACGCAGGCCCTGGTGTGGCAGTGGGTGTCGTGGGCCGACAGCGAGCTGCTGCCCGCCTCCTGCGCCTGGGTGTTCCCCTACCTCGGCATCATGCCCTTCAATAAGCAGGTACGTTCGTTACATTTTAGATACTTGTACCAAATAAATACATGTGATTTTAGGTAGGGGTTCATGAAAATATCCATGGTGGCAAAAGGTTGGTAAAAACATTACGATTTATGCATGACCTCAACCACAATGCTCCATGCTACGTTACAGTGTTGGGAAATATTTTTGCCATTAAAGCTAAGTAAATACTGTTACTGTTAAAATGTCAAGTTGGAAAAGTCAAGCTAGAAACTTTGATCTTCTCTGTCTGTGCACTGACCCTGCTTTTCAGTACCTAGTAAAAATTGAGAAGACCAAAAAATTTGTGAAGATTTTTGTATCCTGTATCTCCAATAACCAACCCTCGGTTAGTGGGTTGGTTTTACCCTACAAATATCATAAAATAAACAATACTATACATATGAAACAACACCAGTGAGTGACAACTGTGACAAGTCATAACAAACTGAATGTATCCACATTAATGCATTATTAACTAGCTTTAACCCGCGGCTCCGCCCGCGTGGGAAAAGGGAATTAACAATGCCATCTATTAACAACATCCGGAACTAAATATCTAGCAAATAACAAAACATCGATATCTTCCCATGGGGATGTTTTACCGCGGTAAAAAGTAGCCTACGTCACTCTCCACCCTCCTCACTATATCCACACACAAAAACCATACCATATAATAGCTTCGTTGCGACGTGAAAGCCGGACAAACAAACAAACAAACAAACAAATAAATAAATAAACACACTTTCGCATTTATAATATTAGTATGGATATGGATATGGATTTCATTAATGAAGTACATTCATGTAGCTAAAACTGTACATGACAAGAAGTGTACAGGGATAACTGTAGCTAGCAATAAAGTGATGCGTATACACGGCTGTCGGACAGAACGTGAGTCGCGCGGAGGCGGACCTGCTCGCGGCCCTGCAGCAGCTGGACCACCACCTGCTGGCGCGGACCTTCCTCGTCGGCGAGCGCGTCACGCTGGCCGACATCGTCGTGTTCGCCACGCTGCTCCACGCCTTCCAGGTGACATGATTCATTCGGCTACAGCAGGCCAGTGGCTACGGTGACCGCTACCCGCGTGTCAGCAAGAGGACCACCTCACCAAAGTATTTATGGCGGTGGGCTCCGGTTTCCGGAATTAGCTCTGTATAAAGAGCCTTTTTGCGTACCAAAGCATACTGACATAGATAATTAAATTCTTATTATGCAGGTTGCTCTTAGTATGGCCAATATTTATATATATTTACGGGTTAGTAAGAGTCTTGTTACAAGTTTGTCTATGTATTAAAGAGTGGAGTATACATTCACTTTGCTTATCTTAATATTACCGTAGGCCAGAATCTCCGGCTACAAGACAGTTCCCGGAGTGACTCCCTAACTGAACACATTGTCGGCAGCACGTCCTGGAGCCGTCGATCCGGGCGTCGCTGGGGAACGTGCAGCGCTGGTTCCTGACGCTGGCGCACCAGCCGCAGGTGGCGGCCGTGGCGGGCGCCCCGCGGCTGGCCGCCGCGCCGCCTGTGTTGGACCCCGCCAAGTACCAGGAGCTGGTTGGAGCACAGAAGAAGGTCGGGATCAGGAGTGGTAGCTAGACCACTCATGGACGTCCCACTGTCCTACCGTTGGGCGTAAATGTGGCGTCCAGCCCCCGCGGGGCTAGTAGTAGAGAAAAGGGACAAGGAGGAGAGAAATAATTTGTAGGGAGCTTGTCTCCCATGATTCGGCCCTCATGACATGAGGTCGGTGGGGCCATGGGTGGTTGGTGGGTTGTTCCACCGTTGGGTTTCCCGCTATGGTGGGGTTAAGGCCAACTCGGTGTCGAAAGTTCATTAGTCACCCAAAGGTCTTCCACGAGCTTCCACAAGGCTTAGTGATTTTTTTTCCATTGAAAACAACTAGAGCCTACGGCTTAACATGCCCTCGGAAGCACGCTAGTGTCCGTGGATTTTTTGTCACTAGCATTCACCTCTCCAATATCCTACTAATAATAAATATATGTAAAAAATTTGAATGTATTTGGACGAATCTCGGCACATAGCTAGTTATTATTTATAAGTAAATAAATATTTTATTGCTAAGTAGTTAGTAGTTACCTAGACTTTCGTTAAGCGAGTCCAATTACCTCAGCAAAATAAATTATTTGACTTTATTAAATGAACAATGTAAATGCATATGGCCACTGCACAATTCCAGACTCCAAACTACGTCACTGGGTTTGTACCCAGGAGTCGCGCTTGCACGTAGGCCCTCAGACAGATCTCAGTCAGTCTTACAAGTTATAACATGAACCATCCCAACAGGGCTCCGGAGACAAGAAGGATAAGAAATCAGAAAAGAAGCAGCAGGCCAAGGAGGCCCCCGCCAAGGAGGCCCCCGCCAAGGAGGCGGAGGAGGACGAGGCCCCCGGCGCGCCCAGCAAGTGAGTGGCAAACGGACATGCACCGCGCGCCATCTGGCGTCCTAACACTAGCCTCTGGTACCGCGGGAATTGTGTTACTCAATTCTCAAACCAATTATTTATTTATTTGGTGTTGGCTGCTCGCCCGCAAGCAATGGCAGGTGTGAATTAATACACGATATGTGTAACGTCTGTATTTTCTCGAAGGTGCAGGTGTTTTCTTACATCCACTTTTTACCACTTGTGTTTAGGTTCCATGTAATACTACTACTGGGAATATCAAGTTACAAAAACACAATAATACTCTGCCTAACCCGGGAATCGAACTCGGAACTTCTAGCTTAGCAGTCGTCCTTTGCGACCACAAGGCTAACATGTGAATTACTAATATGTATATTTTTATATTGTCAAATACAAAATACACTGCCAAATGTTGATATTTTTACTATGTTTGGTTAATCTTTTGAAACTTGTACATTATTATGTAATATAGAATTTGTGTCACACTGACCATTGTGTGTAAGGAAAGTGTTTAAGTTTGACCACTACTTGCAGAATGTAGTATTGCTCGTCATCCAACCAGTTGGACCAATGATCAGAGCGCAAGATTAAGGCAGGCCTATGTCCAGCTGTGGACTTTGAATAGAATAGCAATTTATTTCGATAAATTAAAACAAGGACAACAAAAATATGACTATAAAATAATAATAAATAATAGTGAGATCTGCCGAAAAAAAAAATCTGAATGGATGGATGGCCTTAGTGATATCATAGACATCAAAATAACCAGCTGACCAATACATTTATATTCTAGCAAATTTGACATGGATGACTTCAAGAGGTGCTACTCAAATGAGGACGAAACCGTGTCCATCCCTTACTTCTGGCAGAAGTTCGACCCCGAGGAGTACTCCATCTGGTACTGCGAGTACAAGTACCCCGAGGAGCTGGCCAAGGTCTTCATGAGCTGTAACCTTATCACAGGTAACGTCAATTATATAACTCTATGTTCAAATGCTCATCAAATTATCTTTTGGCATAATCCATAGAATTATCAGGATCTCGAAAAGAAAAAGAAAAAACCTTTTAAAAAAAAAGTGTGTGCATGTAACTTTTACGCGCGATTGAAGTAAAACAATAAGTTATTGTTATTATTTTTATGTACAACCACCTAGTTATTCAAAACAAGCAACAAGCGTACCGTTTATAGGTTCTACCACCAAAAAGTGTTGGAACTTTTAGTCTTAATTTTTTCCGTCTAGCCCCCTTTCGCAACACGCGATTAGGAACTTCGTTCCAAAAGTAAAAAGTAGGTACATAATCGTTTGATAAAAAAATTAATGTTTAAAAATAAGCGTCACATCCGTCAGAAAATAAGCGTCACATCCGTCAGAAAAAGAATCTGAGTTACTCCCTAGTCGCGCCTAAAGAAGTTTTACTTCAAAAGTGGTTAATACATCCTACATATTATGCGATCCTATTATAATTTGGAGGGGCGTGCTCGTTGTTATCGTAGATTATCTATACCCCTACCCGCAGCGGTAGCGAATACCGCGCAGGTCTGAACGGGCCTTAGTAGGCGCGAGCGGCACGCGCTGACCGGGGCTGACCGGGGCTGGCCGGGGCTGACCGGGGCTGGCCGGGGCTGGCCGGGGCTGACCGGGGCTGGCCGGGGCTGACCGGGGCCGGTGTGTTGCAGGCATGTTCCAGCGGCTGGACAAGATGAGGAAGATCGCGTTCGCGTCGGTGTGCCTGTTCGGGGGGGACAACGACAGCAGCATCAGCGGCGTGTGGGTGTGGCGAGGCCACGAGCTGGCCTTCACGCAGTCGCCGGACTGGCAGGTACCGGCAGCGCCCTCAATGAAGTTATGTGCTACTAGTGGACGCCCGCAGCTTCGCTCGCGTAGAATTAGACCCATGAACGACGTCTGCCCGCGTTCAGGTTGCCCACTTGACTTCAAAAACGGCAAAGTTTCATACTAACTTTGCACCCCCGTTTTACCCCCTTAGGGGGTTAATTTTCAAAAATCCTTTCTTAGTGCTCCCCTACGTTATAAAAGGAACCCCTGTGCAAAATTTCAAGTTTCTAACCGTTATAGTTTAGGCCCTGCGTTGATATGTCAGTCAGTCAGTCAGTCAGTCAGTCAGTCACCTTCTCCTTTTATATATATAGATTTGAAATCAAATGTCACACAGTTGTTACTGAAAAGGGAAACATCGTGAAGAAACTTGCATGCGTGTGAGTCCCCCACAATGTTTTCAAAGGCAGTGAAGTGCGCGACCTGCATTTGATGGACGATGGTTTCCCCTCAAACGAGAGCAGCCCGATCCCAGCAGTGGGACGGGGAAAGGTAGCGGCTGTAATTGCAATTGATGACTAGCGTTTTAATTTAATTTTGTATCCACATTATGGGTATTCAAATGCGTTTTTGTCTATACTAATTTCACATGAAACCTATTGCAGATTGACTACGAGTCCTACGATTGGAAGAAGCTGGACCCCAACTCCGAGGAGACCAAGAAGCTGGTCCAGGAGTACTTCTCCTGGTCCGGCGCCGACCGGCGGGGCCGCAAGTTCAACCAGGGCAAGATCTTCAAGTGAAGCTTGGCCGCTCCGTACAACACGCGCTCGAACTAAATATTTTCATACAGCGACGTCAACGCTAGCCATCTGCAGTCGAGATGTCGCCTTCACGCTTCGAGCCTGCGCTGTACAGCGTTAAGTCATATTTATACTGTAAAAATTAAACTGCATTTATATTATTACATCTGAAATCAGAATCTATCGAAAGCTCCTTTGTACGAAACCCGTGAAATTAAAATTGTTTTTTATTTAGCTTGTCTTTTTTTTTATGTATCTCCTTCTGTCGTATCCTACGGGGTGCGGAATGAAAGGCGGGAGGAAAGCAAAATTTTTATTTATATTTTATTTAATATTTCAGACTTTTGCCTAAACTGTAGAAGTTGTTTAACATTGGTACATACGTTCTTACATAATATTGCATCCGATAACCTACAATCACGAAAATCACTCGTCGCTGGACGTGCGGTCGGAATGTTCCCAACACTGACGCTGCTGTGCTGGAACTTGGATATCTCGCAGGATGTTTTCTGTCGGAACAGTCTACTCCGTGGTCAACTCTCGGGGCGCCTGAACATGACCGAACTGCTATGATGCAGGCATAATGCATCCACTCGTGATTCAAACTATCACGAAATATTTTAACTTTACGATTACTGAAATTGAAATTTGCCCTTGCTATGGTTTAAATGAATTAATTTGAGCTACCAGTGAGCGCACGATGAACGTCCTAAATGTAGCCCAGTCCAGTGAGAAGTGTGGTCCCAGGTTTATGATATTTGGCTTGCGGCAAACGACGCTCAGCCATCGAGTATCCATCTATCCCAGTTGACTAGTTTTAGACCATTCAGGAGTGTCTCGTTATATCTAGATATCATTTATTGTTTTTGGCCCCTGTTCCGGCACATGCGAGCGAGTGCTGGTCGACTCCGAGGCTGCGTGAGAGTTGCACCGTCCAGTGACACAAAGTCAAAATGACAAAGCGGCAAAGATACACCTCAGTGTCGAAGCGTTACGTCAAAAGAGTATAACTGTGAAAACATCCAGATAAAAGATAGATAAATGCGTTCGTCGTGGCCGCAATCGCGTAACAGCGGTAAACTTTACACTATTATAATATATTTGTTACTATTTTACAATATTCGTAATCTATGCATGCAACGAACACAATCGGAACTTAAAAATTAATATGTAAAACAATTCAAATATCATAAGACAATTGAGTAGGAATAAGTACAACAGCGGCCTCCGCCCGCGCCCGTGACGTCACCGGCCAGCGCGCTGTGGCGACGACACGGATAGAGGCAGCGGGGGTTGACCAGCGAAATAATGTTGATACATTATGCTTACATACTGCAACTGAATTACATTCAGTGCTAAATCTGAAGTTTGATAACTTCGCTGATTATGTTTTCCCATGCCGTTGCCGAACAAGGCGGTGTCGGGACGAGGAGCAAAGTACTAAGCACTATAGATGGCGTCTTGAGCAAGCCCCTTGCAACGTATACTGCGGCTAGGTGGCAGCTAAATACATTTTGCGCAACGTACTAACACATTCACATAAAAGTTTGAGCGCTCAATATTAAAAATATTATTATGCTCGACAGCAAACAGATTATTTGACAATATCACTCGATTTGTGTACTATGTATTTAAGTACACGTAACCCCATAATATTATTTTAACAAATCGATATCGTTGCTGACTGTCATATAATTATGTTAGGTACTATACTAATTTGTTGTTGTATAGGTTAAATACATTCGTTATGTATTTATTTTATTTAGCTCATTCGAGGGCCGAGCTATTCTGTACCTGCAGCATGAGCTGCAGACGGCGGCAGAGACGTATAGGTACCTAACTACAAATTCGTCTACTTAACCTAGGTAGTTTCGGTATTGCTTTATTTCCTTACGCCGAGGATATTCAGGAAAATACAAGCAGGACAATAAAAGTCACATTTCACTTAAAATTAAGTTGTACCAAACATTTGTAACAAAATGTGTTTTGATATTTTGTCGACCGGCCGACATAACCCGGAGTCGTATCTACAGTCGAACAGTTCAATAAACATCAAAAAATGCGAATTTCAACGGTGGCTAGTAGGAGAGTTACAAACGACACTATAAAGTTAGTATATCTAACGGGTAAATTTACATCTCAAAAATGATAACATCTCGCTTCGAGTCAATAGAGAATTAATATACGCTATAAAACTTTAAACTCGCAGGAACGGGGAGGCCGCCGTCAGCGCCGCACCTGCGGACAGAGGCTCGCGTTAGGCTGGCCACTGGACACTGGGCCACTGGCCACTGGCTCCTGCGCTAGCATTTCTAACGAGGAAAGAATAAAGATTATTCGTTTTGACGAACATTGGATTATGAAAACTGCTATGTTGAATAGAACTTGTTGGCTGAGGGTCGAACTTAAATCATTGCGTTGCAATGCAAAGTTTGCCATTGATATGACATCCAAAGACTTACGAAAGCCAAAATGTTAAAATTGTGTGTCTCAAAGTAGGTGTGATTGTCGATATTCCTATATGTAACCAGCTCTAGTCTCTGATGTTGCTGACCATGCTGACCATGCTGACCATGCTGACCCTGCTGACCATGCTGACCATGCTGACCATGCCGACAGCCTCGATATAGCCTACGGTGACCACCACAGATGTCCGCTTACCGTGGTACTACCGTGATACACTTTCGCAGGCAAAGGTGTGTAATACATACTTTTCACAAGTTTCTTATAACTGCCCGTTAGCTTATGGATTTAAAAGAAGAATGGAGGGCCATCAGCAGCCCACAAGCTGGACGCTCACCGCGGGCTCGGCGGGGGGCGGGCCGGCGGCGGGGGGCGGGGCGGGCTCCGGCGGCGACGGGCTGCAAGCGAGGCCAGGCGGGTTAGTGGTGGCATGGCAGCTAGCAACTGAGGAGGATTCTCATTACGACATGGATATATAGACTAGCTGGATGCTGTACTGCAAAATTCCTAACAAACAAAAACAAACTCAATGTCATATGGCATAGGTAATACTTACTGATTTTTGAAGTGAAACTTTTTTTGGCGCATGAAGGTAAAATTTTTACGGATGAAGCGGATATGACGCATTATTGTGTCACGGATCTGACGCAATAATGCGTCACATAGAATGCAGTGAGATCATAGATTTATCAAAGTTTTGTAATAAAACAACAAGGCTTTTAAATGAATATTTATATTTATTCTTTTTTTGTGAACCTATATTTGAATACTAGTGGACGCCCGCAGCTTCGCTCGCGTTACACATTCACTAACTTCAAAAACGGCAAAGCTTCATACTAACTTTGCACCCCCGTTTTATCCCCTTAGGGGATGAATTTTCAAATTTAAAAAAAGCCGTAAAAACCATCCTTGAACTTCAACGAACATTTAAAAAAAAGAATTGGCCAAATTGGTCCAGGCGTTGTTGAGTTATGCGCTTACCAACACATTTTGCGATTCATTTTTATTATATAGATTTAGCCAAAGAAGTTTCACTTCTGACATGTGTACACTTTTTTTTTAAACTACCAATCGGTCTGAAAGAGATTAACTTTTACTTCCTGTGTCGTTTTAGTGGGTGGTAATGTCACATGACCCGGTGACCGTGCCCCACAATGGCCACATAGCGCGTACCTGGCGTGCGAGGCGGCGTCGTCGGGCAGCAGCGGCAGCTCGTCGTCCTGGCGCGCGTGGCACTCGCAGCGGCACTCCTCGGGCTCCACGTAGCTGCGCGCGCCGGCCCGCTCCTCCCCGCCCCCACCGCCCCCACCACCACCGCCACCACCGCCCCCACCGCCACCGCCACCGCCCGCCGGCAGCGTCTGGATGCGCTTCGGCTGCTTGCGCCGCTCGGGCACTTCTTCGAAGTCGATCCACTCGGGCTTAGCGCGCGGGTCGCTCACCACTGAAATGTTGTCAAACGAAATGGATCGGATTTAGCCAACTGGACCACTTCTCCCAGGTAAACATACTCGTCGACTACTTCGAATACAAAATGAACGCGAAAGGCTTTTATGCATACTAACGGTCGCCTCCGCTGCGCGTCCTGGGGCGGTCGCGGCGGGCGGGGCCCGAGGCGGAGGCGGCGCGCGCGCGGCGCGGCAGCTGGATGCGGATGCGGGCGGCGGGCGGCGCGGGCGCGGCGGCGGCGGCGGCGGGCGGCGGCGCGCGCGGCGCGGCGGGCAGGGCGGCGGGCAGGGCGGCGGGCGGCGCGGCGGCGGGCGGCGCGGGGCAGGCGCGCGCGCGCGGCCGCTGCACGCCCGCCACGCGCACGCCGCCGCGCTCGCGCACCGGCACCATGGGCAGCGCCACCGGCCGCTCCTGCGGCAGCGTCGTCGGCACGTACGGCAGCTCCTCCTCGAACGACTCCTGCTGTTACCGACAAATATTGCCAGAGATTAGTTTACGAAGATACAAAATGTCGGCAATGTTTCGTCTATGTCGATTTTATACGTTTACAAATCACGGTTCCGATTCAGATTATTCGCAGGTCGTAAAGATTATTTTTGTAGTCTATCTAATCTAGGGATATGGTAAGTACTCCATAGGATTGCATACATCTGCAAAAGCGGACATAAAACGATGGTGTCGTAATGGTCACCTGCAGCACGAGACCGCGGCGCTCGACGTCGCTGCCGGCGCGGGCGGGCGCCGCCTCCGAGCTCGCCTCCGACCCGGACGAGTCGCGGCACTCACACACCTGCTCCCCCTCCTCCCCCGCCGCCTGCCCCTCCTCCCCCGCCGCCTGCGCCGCCGCCCGCTCCGCCGCCGGCGGCGCCGCGGGCCAGTCCTCGGCCGCGATGCGCGTGTCCCTGAGCGCCGGCGGCCGGGCGTCCTCGCCGTCGTAGAAGCTAGGGATGGACTCGGATATCTCGCTCGTGACGCTGGGCGTCTTCGTTATGCTGAACTGGGTGCTGAACACTTGCTCCCTGCTGCCGACGTGGGTGGTGAAAACGATGCGCTCCTTCCTGCGGGGCCGATCCGATTCGTCCCGGGCCCCTCCGTCGGGGCTCCGCGCGTCGGAGGCGTCGGCGACGGCGGGCGCGGGGGCGGGGGCGGGGACGGGGACGCGCGGCGCTGGGGGCCCGGAGTCGAGGCCCTCGTCCGGGCTGCGGCCGAGCGTGGAGCGCTCCTCCCGCTCCCCGGAGGACGGGCTCGGGCCGCACTCCGGCGTGGGCTCCGCGCTCGAGGCGGAGGCGCGGTCGGTGGGCGAGTGCAGCGGGATGATGATGCTCCCGTCCGGCAGCACGGTGCGCCGCGTCGGCTTGGCCGGCAGCGACGGCGTCACGGAGGCGGGCCGCTCGGGCGGCGCGCGCGGCTGGGGGGCCGACGCGGGCCGGCCCGCCTCCTCGGGCGGGGTGCGCAGCGGGATGTGGATGATCCCGTTCTCGTTGTCCTCGTAGTACTTGAGCTTCTCGCCCGCGCGGGCCGGCGGCGCCGCGCCCGGCGGGAAGGGCCGCTGCGCCTGCGCCCCCGGCGAGCCCGCCCTCGACGACGGGGAGGGCGGCGCGCCGCTGCGCCGGGGGCTCTTGAACAGCGACAGGACGGAACCCTTCGCCTTCCCGGACGAGCTCGGAGTCGCGGACCGATCCCTGCTCTTGCTGCGGGAGCGGCCCTCGTTCGGGCTCTTCCTTCTTCGCAGCGCGTCGGAGGGCGAGTCGGGAGATGCGATGGTTTCGCGGGACTTGAACAGCGAGCAGAAGGACGACTTCCGCGACACGGCCGCGCCGCTCGGCGAGGGCGTGCGGCTGTCGCGCGGGCGGCGCGCGGCGAGCGGGCTGAGCGCGGCGGGCGCGGGCGCGGCGCGCGGCGCGCCCAGCTCCAGCGAGGCGGGCTTGCGCGCCGGCGACCCGCCCGCCGCCGCCGGCTCGCTCTCGTCCTCCTCGTTGTCGTCGTCGTACTCGTCGTCGGGCTTCAATTTTATTCGGATGATGTCCTTCGATCGATTCCTCGTCTTGTACACCTCGGGCTGCGCGGGCTCGCGTCGTTCCCTCGAGCGCGCCCGCCGCTCTTCGGCTTTCGCTCTATTCCTAGTTTCCTTCTCCAGCTTGTCCTCGTCCTGCATCACGGTGACGTGGGCGGGCGGTACCATCGTCGCGGTCGGCGCGGGCTCCGCTCTACTGACGCTAGCCGACCTGGAGGTCGCGCTCTCCACGGTGGCCTCCGTACGCACCTCGCGGCGGTCGCGCGCGTCCACCGGCGCGGGCGCGGGCGCGGGCGCGGGCGCGGGGGTGGGGGGCGGCGCGGCGGGCGGAGGGGGCTGGCGGTCGCCGAGCTTGGCGATCTCGAGCAGGCGCTCCTCGACGGCGGCGGCGCACAGCTCGGGGTCCGTGTCGATGGGCTTGGGGCCGCAGAAGGACGTCTCCAGCAGCATCTTGTGCGGGGAGGGGGAGCGCGACGCGCCCGACGCGCCCGACGCCACGGACAGGCGCGACACGCGGCCGGCGTGGCTGAAGGCCGAGAGCGCGGAGAGCGCGGAGTGCGCGGAGCACTGCGAGCCCACGCTGGAGAGGCGGCTGGTGCGGCCCGACACGCCCAGCAGCGCCGCCTCGGAGCCCTGGCTGTCCCGGTGGCGCGCGGGCGGGGCGGGCGGCGCGGCGGGCGGCGCGGCGGGCGGGCCGGGCGCGCCCTCCAGGAAGGCGAGCTCCTCGGTGGAGGAGCGCAGCTCGAGCGCGCCGTCCTCGCGGAAGCCGAGCTCGAGGCGCGAGCGCGCGTCGTCGCCGACGCCCGCGAACAGCGCCAGCTCGGGGGAGCTGTCGCGCGAGTCCTGGTGGCTGGAGCTCGAGGCGCGCGAGATGTCGATGCGCGGCGCGGCGGGCGTCTGCAGCCCTCCCGCGGGCGCGGCGGGCGCGGCGGGGGGAGCGGGGGGGGCGGGCGAGGCGCCGTGCACGGCGGGCGAGGAGTGCGAGCGCGCGCGCGGCTCGGGCGGGGCGAGCGCGGCGCCGCCCGCGGAGCCGGCGGGGTCCTCGCGGATCTCCGGCAGCCGGAAGGATTGCTTCGTCTCTGGGCTCGACTGAAAATTGAGATTTGAAAATATTAAATGAGTAAATAGTGAGTAAGAATAAAATAAAATAAAAAATAAAAAGAAGAAGAAGAAGAAGTACCTGTAATAGGTACTTCACTATAACTGATTATATGTATAGACTACTAATATTTCCGCCCTGCCGTAACGAACGTGAGATTCCCGTTTTTAATCTACTTTCATATTTAATTTTATAATTATTAAAATGAAACTTATTACATCGTCTCAAACTTTTTCGTCTGTGTGTTGCATGTCGCGTGACGGTCGGCCGCGGAATAGGGATAAAGTGAAAGGCGCTCGTCAGACTCATTTGTGCCAGTGCTCCACGCTATTTTGTTTGTTTTTTAATACGTGTATATACCTAATCTAAGTAATTGATAAATATTATGTATGTCGTACTCTACTAAGACACAGAGTAGACATAGTATACTTTTATTATTTCCCATTATCATTCCAATTTTCCAAGTATAAAATTAAGATTGATAAAGCGGTTTTTATACCCATAATGGAATATTATTCCAAAATTTTTTAGGTAAATGTCTATAATGTGAAAAGAAATTTCACTTTTACCGTGGTTTCATAAAATCACACTGTTCATTTTTATTTTAATAAACCATATTTAATCTGTTACTCCGTATTAAATCCATGCTTCCGTCACATAGGCACCCTGACTGCGGTGGCTGTACTTATCTGCCGATCGGTGAGTTTGAATCCCGGGCACAGCACCTAATGATTTCGCAGATACATATTATTATTTAAACTCGGTCATGATATGTATATCTATATATATAAAAGGAGAAGGTGACTGACATATCAACGCAACGTAACTATAAGGGTTAGAAACTTGAAATTTTGCACAGGGGTTCCTTTTATAACGTAGGGGAGCACTAAGAAAGGATTTTTGAAAATTCACCCCCTAAGGGGGTAAAACGGGGGTGCAAAGTTAGTATGAAACATTGCCGTTTTTGAAGTTAGTGAATGTCTAATTCCACGCGAGCGAAGCTGCGGGCGTCCACTAGTCGAACAATATATGGATTTTACATATCGTACCAGCCCCCCGCAACACTATCATCACTATACTCTCAGCCTCATCGTAAACTAACTCCGGAGATATCGGTACCACATTATTACCATGTATCGCTAGTCACCGACGGCAGTCGTGACTGTGAGCCGCAACACGCACAGCTAGTGCTCGAATATACTCTTATGGTGTTTTCGGCTTCAGCCGATTTGGGCGCCAACGTTAATACATACTCATATAACGTGTCCGATGCACGGAGGCGGACATGAATGTATAGCGACACTCTACACAACGACTGCGCCCGTCGTCGTACTCGCTCAGCCACGTGCGACGTACGCGAGCTTTCGGGCTGTTAGCACTTCAGAAGGGCTGTTAACCACACACGACACTCGTATCCTTTGGACGGCTCTCACCTCGTCCGAGGCGTCGTGGTCGAAGGACGCGATGGGCGCGGGGCCGCGGCGCCGGCCGCTGGCCGCCATGCCCTCAGCGCCTACGCCTGCGACACCACACACTACACTTCACTGGCAAGAAACTCGGGAGAATTAGTTAATTTGTAGGGGAACATGGCGATCGAGGGCCCCGATGGCGTGAGGTCGGCGGGCCCCCGGCGGCGGAGGCGCCGGCACCGCGGGCTCCGTCTCTCTTTCAGACTGATGAGCGGGTCGGGGTTTTTAATTATCCGCAAAGCTGCCCGATAGCGGCTCGGTACACTTCCCACGTCATCGCAGCCCGGTCTTCCAGCAACAGGTGACTTTTAATTAGGTCTTTCGTCTAATTCGTAATCATTCTCAATATAAAAAAACCTCGCTTTACTGATCCGTTCTGTCGCCATCTGCAATCAGAGTGCTGGCGGCCGGTGCCGCAGGTAACTATTGAGTGATGCTCCACTACCGCCACTACCGCCACTACTGACACTCGAGAGCCTACTTTCTGTAGCGCGCTACACTGTCACAGCAAACAACCTACTAACTACTGTGTATTTCGGGTTATTATTTGTAATATAGCATTAAGTAGATGTCTTTGCATGCCTCATGGGCTAAGATAAGAGGACAAATTGTAACTTGTTTTGTATCTACTTAATTACCTTATCTTGCAAATAAAGATGATTTGATTTGATACTAACTATTCGTTGCCTACAAGTACCTAGGCATATGTACAACTATTCGATGTAGAGTAGTTATTGAAGTATCAAGTACTATCTAATGTTGAACTATTTCACAGAATAATTAATAGTAGTAGTGCCCCGGTTATGATAGAGGATGATCCCTGTTTAACGCGATCATTTGATTATCAGCGGCATCGACATTTTAAAAAATAATCTGCACGCAATAAGAATCAGTTTTAAACATCACGTCTCTTGCGTTTAGCGTAAAGGTAACATGCACTCGTACAATCGTACATTCGTGGTGCGCACAGAGGAAGGGGTTAGTCTAAAATAAGCTAGAAATCAATATAATTGTTATAAGAACAGCTGTACTGCTTTAAAACTACAAGTTATCTACATAAATACCGAATATTTCTTTTAGGATGTTACTATCGCCTGATGGTAGGTATATTCGATCACCCCCATCGATGATCAAGTCTTTTGAACCTTCGCTCGCATATGGAACGCATCCTTTAACGTTTAGTCTACTTTTTACTCTGCTGTCCAGAATGAGGCTAGTTTTAGTTTTGTTTATCGTACTTGTAGTAAGAGGTTTTCGAACTTGTTTACCAAGTTAAATGATACAGACATAGGAGCGGGAGGTATAGGGCACCGACGACGCACGGTTTCATTAAGAAATTACTTTCACACTCCGTCAGCGTTTTACTGCCGGCTACAGTCGGGGCGGGCGCCAGGTCTGGCGCGATGTTGCATCGATTGCTACACTATCGACATTCCAAAGCGTGCATGGATGAGAGGTTAAGTAGGTCCGCTAAACTCCGCTAGCGTGTAACTTGTTCAGATCAAACCTACGGCTGACCAACTCGGAGTCGGAGCGAACGCCTCTTCTAATTAAGGTTACAGCTCGGCGTCACCTGCACGGTTCGAAATCGAATCCTGCCATTATTATTTGTCATACTCGATAGCGCCATGGGCATCGGGCTCTTGACGGGTGTCGTCGCGGTCGGTCGGCGTACATACGTCGTCATGTAGGGCGCCGAGCGTCCGCCGGTGGTCCTGCGCTATCGCTTGCGGGCGGCGCTGGCGGCCGCGGGCGCTCGCCACAGTCGCCACAGTCGCCACTCGGGCTCCGGGCCGGGCGCGGGCGCGAGCGCGGTGCGAGCGGGTGCGCTAGCGGGCGCGGCCTCGCGCGAGTGCGCGCTACGCGGGCCACCGACCTGCCCGCGCCCCCGCCCCCGCGCCCCCGCACCCCCGCGCCCGCCCTGCACGGCGCACGCGCGGGGCGCACGCACGCGCGCCGTACCCGGGAACATAGATTAAACTTACATTTTATTCTTATCCGAAACTCGACATTACTGACACAGTTCAGTTATTGTTGAACCTAGATCGCGACTCGCGTTGACGTAATACCCACTTACATCCCTTGCTGTTTTGCCTTCCAGAAAACGCTCGCGGTGGTAGTGTTAATGTTTTAATACGCGCTGTTAATAGATTTTAGATTTCTATTTTGTTAGACATTTTTGCTAATCTCTATATACATATATAAAAGGAGAAGCTGACTGACTGACTCACTGACTGACTGACTGACTCACTGACTGACATATCAACGCAGGGCCTAAACTATAAGGGTTAGAAACTTGAAATTTTGCACAGGGGTTTCTTTTATAACGTAGGTGAAATAAGAGAAAACCTTTAATGAATATAAGGTTTTAATAAGCTAAAATTAACAGTAAAATTGTTTTAGTTACATTAGATACATTGACAAAGACACTACAAAACAGATTGACAATGTCATCATCTTATGGCTGATAGTTTCAAGCAAGAAGTTTACATCAGTAGGGGAGCAATAAGAAAGGATTTTTGAAAATTCACCCCCTAAGGAGGTAAAACGGGAGTGCAAAGTTAGTATGAAACATTGCCGTTTTTGAAGTTAGTGAATGTCTAGTCTAATTCCACGCGAGCGAAGCTGCGGGCGTCCACTAGGTAATATAAATGGAGAAGTGTGTTTGTTGGTTTGTCCTTCTCCGCCTCAACGAAATGACGGATCCACGTGATTTTTTGCATATACATATTAAGTGCCCCACACAAAGCCCTGCTTGCAGTGCCTGCTTGCAAGGCCTGCCGCAGAGGATGTCCACACAAAGCCCTGCAAATCGGCCCTGCAGGTTGCGTCCACAGACTAGGTAGAGATATTATATTCTGTGGTAGAGATCTTGCGTTGTTTGAGTCACGCCAATATATTGAAAGAACTGATGACTTTATGTTAGTGTAGGCTGCAGATGCAGCCCGGACACTCGAGTGGGAACTTTATAAGAATGAATAAGTCACAGTTTGAAGATTTATTGACAATGGTGACACCATTAATTGAAAAAAAGAATATATTGATGAGAGATACTGTAACTTCATTATAACTATCCTTTAAAATTATTGCACAACAATACATAGTACCTACAACAAAATGAAAACAAATTAAGACGGCGTACGAAGAAAACCAAACATTTATTGTTGAAAAGTAGAAACCACAGATTAGATATACACCATTTTATTAAATACTATACTTATAAATCTGTGAAATCGGCCCGACCGTACCACACATTGCCCTGCTTGCAGGGTTGGAGTGGGGAGATCGTGCGTCGGGCTGGCAGGATGAGCAATTAAAAAATAGGCCCTGCAAGCCCACACACGACACGATTGGCAGGGGCACTGCAAGCAGGGCTTTGTGTGGGGCGCTTTATGTACTTATGGCTACGGCTAGAAGAGTAACTTGTACCTACTCTGTGGTAACCATGGTAACGTAAGATTTTGCACGAAAATTGCACGGTTCTCGTGAAATGGCCACTGAAATAATCTTTCAATTTTAAACCGATATTTATCTATCGATCGAAGGTACATACAAAATGCGCGCATTTTTTGAATTACGCATAATTTTTTTGCGATTCCGTTTATTTCAACTATTTCATAACACTAGCTCTTCTCACGACACTTTTGGATTCAATTTCTAGGTCACGGTGACTACTTAAAAGGCTCACTAACTTCGTACCTACTTGTAAGTACTATTATAGCGTGTACGTGTAGGAAAACTACAAAACAAACTCTAGAACACGTTATAATGAAGTTTTACTCGACTTAGGTAGTTTTTACTAATTTTACACTGTCAGTCAAGAAGCAAGAACACAACTCACTTAGTACTTTATTCGAGCTCACGGCTCACTCTCTGAATCGCGCGGGAAGACGGCCGGCGCGTTCTCTCTCTACATGGCCCCGCGTCGAGGGAGCCAGTGGCGGATTTACCAGCAGGCTGAGTAGGCTGGAGCCTAGGGCGGCAAATTTTAAGGGGCGGCAAATTTAGTTCATAAATTTTTTATTTCGGTTTACAAATTTAAAAAAAAAATTATTATACACACACATAATACAAATTTCGAAAATTGGAGAGAAATTAAAATATTTAACAAAAATCGAAATATTCTCATATACAGTGCTAATTAATAAATATTTCAACATCTCTGCATGAACAATTCCTAAACGCTTTACTAATTATACATTAATGATTATGAACTATTAGAATATCGCAATAGCGATTCGATATTATAATCGAAATTTAGTAATTTTTACATTTATTCACTGATAATTTAAATAAATTAATCAACGTTCGCCAAATGTATGTTTTTTACGTAAGCTTAATTCATATTATGTAAGTATTGTATAGTTTTAAGACATACCTTACCTTACTTTAAAAGTGGTATACGATTGAGATATTTTTTCCTTAAAATAATGTTTTTTGATAATTCTTTGCTGTAAAAATAATCAAGGATCTAACACGGTACTATCATAGTTCTCAATAATAATAACTATATGGGAAAAGTTGATGTAACGAGGATGATGGAGCACAAATTATAAAGTTGGAATTTTATTGATAGAAAATTGATATGATTGTGGACTAAGATATCAAAATTTAAAGGCGGCAAAAATTGAATAGCCTACGGGCGGCAAATCTATAAATCCGCCACTGGAGGGAGCTGTCGTGTAACATACAGCATGAGCAGCAGTCACTCGAGGCGCCGCGTATTCTTAAACCATCCCCTCACCCCATACCATTTATCATAGAACTAGAGTATATAACCAATATTTAATCCTTTTACCAACATAACCATCTTTCTCTTCCAAACCTTTTACAGGCTCCTTTAATGTCAAATTAATGAAAAATAGCACGCGTTGAAGTCTCCGTACAGACAACCTTAGGTACACTTTATGCGGACTGGTGAATTTCAAGATTGAATTTGAAATAGCCAATCACAGCGCACCGTGTCGACCGCGCCCGCCGCGACTGCCGCCAACTCAAGTGAAATAGGCGAAATAGGTTCTCGTCACCTAGCAGCAGCATCAGCAGGTTAAACCATTACAACTGGCAACTCACTACTATATGTATTGACAAGAAAACAACCACAAAGCAATGTGGCGACTCCGTGGCGCGCTGCTGAGTAACCCTGACGCCAAACCGCGGTCTCAGATTGGAATCCCAGCCGGTAATCATGTATCTGGCTGGCCCATGTTGGCCCGACTGCGGTTGTTTCGATTGCAAATAGGGTAGGAAATATTTAAATTACCTAGTACTTACTAGGTAATTTAAATATTAAAATACATACTTATGTATTTTGTAAAATATTTGTAATCTTAACTGACCTAAGATCTTACTTACCTTTCAACGGTTTATCGGGATATTTATAAATGATAGGAGACGAGTGTTCACATTTGCAATAGTTTTATTGACAACAAGACAGGGTGACCCACTGACAGTGGGGCCGCTACAGGTGGTTCGAGTAATACTTTGGAATGTAGCGCTGGCGAGTGGGTATACTACTTACATACGAGTAGGTACAACAATCAATATAACTTCTATGTATTTAAATATAGTTTTTTACAACTGTCATATATGCATAGCCTAGGGTATACCACTTTATTACTGTGCCGTGGTATTCAATTAACCGCGCTACTTCATACTCATACATAGTCACAATTGCTGACAACAATTTATTTAGATTTTGAACATGAAATTACTTACAAGCGATAGGTTAGATTTAGATACACAGAACAAGATATAGGTAATACTGATCCTAAGTTCGGCTGACATTTTCTTGGCATTAGAAATCGAATAAAATAGGTGCACAGGTTAGCACACGCCGCGCCACACGGGAGCACGGGAGCACGCGCACGCAGGCACGTGACGCTACAGGCTCACGGCGCTTCGGCACGCTTCGGTGGCAACGCTCGAGGTTTACGGTTATATCTTGCGACACGAACATGCCAGCTTTACTTCAGACACTAAACATTTACAATATTTATTTCCGAATATCTCTTAACAGTTTATCGCGCAAAGTACGTAGGTACATATACATACATACAGATAGCAAAACGGCTCTCGCTATTGTATTTCGTGTTGGATTGTGCTGAGCTCACCGCCTGGTTTACAGAAATATGTTCAGTAGAACATATCTACCACAATAAGTATCTCAATAGACAAAGCTTCATTGCATAAGCACCTTTTTATAAAAAACTAAACAAGGTCAAGATGAAGTTGGAAAGACAACATTTTATAATTTGTAACACGTGAAACTAAAAATACCCTCTGAGTTAATATTTATTTCAAATTTCTATATTAATTTGAGAAACCTACTAAAAACTAAAAAAGTATAGTGACGTCATTGCTACTCTAGAATGTATTGGATTTTCTTTGCCTCCTTTGTTTTAATTGAAATCTGATGTCAGTGATTAAAGTCGAATGACACAAATGTCATTCTATGAACATGACGGCACGTCATAGTTCCTGCTGTCACAATAGTTAGAAAAGAGGGAAGGACGTGGGCGAATTGGTGCCTCTTATCGGAGCGTCTAACGGTGGTGGCAAGACCTTAGAAGGGTTAGGAAAAATTGAGAAAAAAAAGAAGGGGCGCTTGCACCACGGACATGACGAATGGTTTATTCTACCGGCGTAAAGTGATTTTGATTACTTTTTGATTACTAATATCAAGGTGCATTTCAATTACAATATCAGTGTTGACTAAATGCGGAATTCGTTTGGAAGACACTGAGCCGACAAACAGATTATACTTTGAAAAGCAAGTGGCAACCAAATTCATTCATATCATTTTTGCAGCTTTGTAGTTTACCGAAGATAAAAATTTAAACAAAATATGGTATTAGATTTCGCATTTCCTTCTTAGCGCAGTCAAGAGAGATATCAGGAGCTCGCACCGCACGGGGCGTCCATCTTCCTACAAGCGCACCTCGGCTCGGCACGCACTACAACTACACAACTCGGTGGATATTCGTCCAACATTTCAACTAATAAGGTATACTGAATAAACTCGATATTGTCTACACGTATAATATTATGTACAATTAATTCGAATGATTTTTGCACACTTCTGTGTCGATAAAATATGATCTATAAGTACGCCCTTTTGTACTAACGTAAGCCAGCTCACGCCAGTGGGTTTTGTCGGCGTTGACTGTAGTATACTCTCCTCTTCTTCTCGTGTCCAGGTCCGAGGACACCAATCTCCTGCCGACCGCTGGCCGCCACTCGAGCAGCACGGCTTCGAGGTCGGCTCTCGCTGAAGCGGCAGTTCTCTGCTGGTTCGGAATCGCTTGTTCCGTAGACTTATCACATTTGTCACACGTGACCATCGTCACATAATGCTTATAATTTTTACTATATCAATTAATAAGCATCTATTTCAAAAGATTCCTACACGGATCTTTTAGATATTACTTTATTATAACTTAAATGAGAATACACATGTATGTATGTATGTATGTACACTTATCTACTTACAAAATAATGTCTACGGCAGCCTTGGGGGGAGCCCGCGCGCCGGCGGACCAAGCTCCTCCAAGAGCTGCTACTGATTCTAATAAGTGTACAGACAATATCATCGATATCACCACATGTTCATCGTCTATAACGAACTGGTCTTACGTATATTTTGTAACAATTATATGAATACAGTTTTATATAATTCATTTGTTAATTTTTTAAATTCTTTAACATATTTATTTATAGATATTAATTTTTTACCTTGTATATAAGGGTACATAAGAGCAATTGGTAAAAATAGGTTCTCTGAGGCGTCTACTCTAAACCCGCGCGCACGAGCGAGGCGCCCCGCGGCCCGCGGCCCGCGCCCCGCGCCCCGCGCACGAGCATGATGGGATGCTTACAACTATTTCAATACCATTTGACTACATATTGGTTACACTCTCGGCTTACTGCTCCTAGCTGTCGGCTCCCGGATAAGACTCCGATGGCTTCGAGAGGCTCAGGATCTTCGATCAGGAGCGTCGCGCCGGGCCTCGAGCTCAGTCGGAGTCCGAGTCGGAGGAGGGCGGGCGCGGCGCGGCGGGCGGCGCGGGCGGCGGGTCGGGCGCGCGCTCGGCGGCCGCCGCCAGCGAGTAGGCCGGCGCCGCCTGCCCCGCCGTGCGCTCGATGCCCACGCTGCGCACAACACGATGTTACCATTTTATGAACAGGGTTGGGTCTTGTGTCTCGCTCAGATATTTCAACATGCATGCGGTTAACGTTAAACGTTAAAAAAATTATTTTAAAAATTTCATCTAAATTTTATTCAAAAATCAGAGATGCAGAGGTAGACACCTGCGTGGCGGGCATCGCGAACTATACTCACATGTACTCGTGGCGCGCGAGGTAGCGCACGTACTTCTCGGGCGGGTCGCCGTCGTGCTCCTGCAGCGACACGGAGCGCACGGTGGTGTGCGACACCTGCGTGGCGGGCATCGCGAACTATACTCACATGTACTCGTGGCGCGCGAGGTAGCGCACGTACTTCTCGGGCGGGTCGCCGTCGTGCTCCTGCAGCGACACGGAGCGCACGGTGGTGTGCGACACCTGCGTGGCGGGCATCGCGAACTATACTCACATGTACTCGTGGCGCGCGAGGTAGCGCACGTACTTCTCGGGCGGGTCGCCGTCGTGCTCCTGCAGCGACACGGAGCGCACGGTGGTGTGCGACACCTGCGTGGCGGGCATCGCGAACTATACTCACATGTACTCGTGGCGCGCGAGGTAGCGCACGTACTTCTCGGGCGGGTCGCCGTCGTGCTCCTGCAGCGACACGGAGCGCACGGTGGTGTGCGACACCTGCGTGGCGGGCATCGCGAACTATACTCACATGTACTCGTGGCGCGCGAGGTAGCGCACGTACTTCTCGGGCGGGTCGCCGTCGTGCTCCTGCAGCGACACGGAGCGCACGGTGGTGTGCGACACCTGCGTGGCGGGCATCGCGAACTATACTCACATGTACTCGTGGCGCGCGAGGTAGCGCACGTACTTCTCGGGCGGGTCGCCGTCGTGCTCCTGCAGCGACACGGAGCGCACGGTGGTGTGCGACACCTGCGTGGCGGGCATCGCGAACTATACTCACATGTACTCGTGGCGCGCGAGGTAGCGCACGTACTTCTCGGGCGGGTCGCCGTCGTGCTCCTGCAGCGACACGGAGCGCACGGTGGTGTGCGACACCTGCGTGGCGGGCATCGCGAACTATACTCACATGTACTCGTGGCGCGCGAGGTAGCGCACGTACTTCTCGGGCGGGTCGCCGTCGTGCTCCTGCAGCGACACGGAGCGCACGGTGGTGTGCGACACCTGCGTGGCGGGCATCGCGAACTATACTCACATGTACTCGTGGCGCGCGAGGTAGCGCACGTACTTCTCGGGCGGGTCGCCGTCGTGCTCCTGCAGCGACACGGAGCGCACGGTGGTGTGCGACACCTGCGTGGCGGGCATCGCGAACTATACTCACATGTACTCGTGGCGCGCGAGGTAGCGCACGTACTTCTCGGGCGGGTCGCCGTCGTGCTCCTGCAGCGACACGGAGCGCACGGTGGTGTGCGACACCTGCGTGGCGGGCATCGCGAACTATACTCACATGTACTCGTGGCGCGCGAGGTAGCGCACGTACTTCTCGGGCGGGTCGCCGTCGTGCTCCTGCAGCGACACGGAGCGCACGGTGGTGTGCGACACCTGCGTGGCGGGCATCGCGAACTATACTCACATGTACTCGTGGCGCGCGAGGTAGCGCACGTACTTCTCGGGCGGGTCGCCGTCGTGCTCCTGCAGCGACACGGAGCGCACGGTGGTGTGCGACACCTGCGTGGCGGGCATCGCGAACTATACTCACATGTACTCGTGGCGCGCGAGGTAGCGCACGTACTTCTCGGGCGGGTCGCCGTCGTGCTCCTGCAGCGACACGGAGCGCACGGTGGTGTGCGACACCTGCGTGGCGGGCATCGCGAACTATACTCACATGTACTCGTGGCGCGCGAGGTAGCGCACGTACTTCTCGGGCGGGTCGCCGTCGTGCTCCTGCAGCGACACGGAGCGCACGGTGGTGTGCGACACCTGCGTGGCGGGCATCGCGAACTATACTCACATGTACTCGTGGCGCGCGAGGTAGCGCACGTACTTCTCGGGCGGGTCGCCGTCGTGCTCCTGCAGCGACACGGAGCGCACGGTGGTGTGCGACACCTGCGTGGCGGGCATCGCGAACTATACTCACATGTACTCGTGGCGCGCGAGGTAGCGCACGTACTTCTCGGGCGGGTCGCCGTCGTGCTCCTGCAGCGACACGGAGCGCACGGTGGTGTGCGACACCTGCGTGGCGGGCATCGCGAACTATACTCACATGTACTCGTGGCGCGCGAGGTAGCGCACGTACTTCTCGGGCGGGTCGCCGTCGTGCTCCTGCAGCGACACGGAGCGCACGGTGGTGTGCGACACCTGCGTGGCGGGCATCGCGAACTATACTCACATGTACTCGTGGCGCGCGAGGTAGCGCACGTACTTCTCGGGCGGGTCGCCGTCGTGCTCCTGCAGCGACACGGAGCGCACGGTGGTGTGCGACACCTGCGTGGCGGGCATCGCGAACTATACTCACATGTACTCGTGGCGCGCGAGGTAGCGCACGTACTTCTCGGGCGGGTCGCCGTCGTGCTCCTGCAGCGACACGGAGCGCACGGTGGTGTGCGACACCTGCGTGGCGGGCATCGCGAACTATACTCACATGTACTCGTGGCGCGCGAGGTAGCGCACGTACTTCTCGGGCGGGTCGCCGTCGTGCTCCTGCAGCGACACGGAGCGCACGGTGGTGTGCGACACCTGCGTGGCGGGCATCGCGAACTATACTCACATGTACTCGTGGCGCGCGAGGTAGCGCACGTACTTCTCGGGCGGGTCGCCGTCGTGCTCCTGCAGCGACACGGAGCGCACGGTGGTGTGCGACACCTGCGTGGCGGGCATCGCGAACTATACTCACATGTACTCGTGGCGCGCGAGGTAGCGCACGTACTTCTCGGGCGGGTCGCCGTCGTGCTCCTGCAGCGACACGGAGCGCACGGTGGTGTGCGACACCTGCGTGGCGGGCATCGCGAACTATACTCACATGTACTCGTGGCGCGCGAGGTAGCGCACGTACTTCTCGGGCGGGTCGCCGTCGTGCTCCTGCAGCGACACGGAGCGCACGGTGGTGTGCGACACCTGCGTGGCGGGCATCGCGAACTATACTCACATGTACTCGTGGCGCGCGAGGTAGCGCACGTACTTCTCGGGCGGGTCGCCGTCGTGCTCCTGCAGCGACACGGAGCGCACGGTGGTGTGCGACACCTGCGTGGCGGGCATCGCGAACTATACTCACATGTACTCGTGGCGCGCGAGGTAGCGCACGTACTTCTCGGGCGGGTCGCCGTCGTGCTCCTGCAGCGACACGGAGCGCACGGTGGTGTGCGACACCTGCGTGGCGGGCATCGCGAACTATACTCACATGTACTCGTGGCGCGCGAGGTAGCGCACGTACTTCTCGGGCGGGTCGCCGTCGTGCTCCTGCAGCGACACGGAGCGCACGGTGGTGTGCGACACCTGCGTGGCGGGCATCGCGAACTATACTCACATGTACTCGTGGCGCGCGAGGTAGCGCACGTACTTCTCGGGCGGGTCGCCGTCGTGCTCCTGCAGCGACACGGAGCGCACGGTGGTGTGCGACACCTGCGTGGCGGGCATCGCGAACTATACTCACATGTACTCGTGGCGCGCGAGGTAGCGCACGTACTTCTCGGGCGGGTCGCCGTCGTGCTCCTGCAGCGACACGGAGCGCACGGTGGTGTGCGACACCTGCGTGGCGGGCATCGCGAACTATACTCACATGTACTCGTGGCGCGCGAGGTAGCGCACGTACTTCTCGGGCGGGTCGCCGTCGTGCTCCTGCAGCGACACGGAGCGCACGGTGGTGTGCGACACCTGCGTGGCGGGCATCGCGAACTATACTCACATGTACTCGTGGCGCGCGAGGTAGCGCACGTACTTCTCGGGCGGGTCGCCGTCGTGCTCCTGCAGCGACACGGAGCGCACGGTGGTGTGCGACACCTGCGTGGCGGGCATCGCGAACTATACTCACATGTACTCGTGGCGCGCGAGGTAGCGCACGTACTTCTCGGGCGGGTCGCCGTCGTGCTCCTGCAGCGACACGGAGCGCACGGTGGTGTGCGACACCTGCGTGGCGGGCATCGCGAACTATACTCACATGTACTCGTGGCGCGCGAGGTAGCGCACGTACTTCTCGGGCGGGTCGCCGTCGTGCTCCTGCAGCGACACGGAGCGCACGGTGGTGTGCGACACCTGCGTGGCGGGCATCGCGAACTATACTCACATGTACTCGTGGCGCGCGAGGTAGCGCACGTACTTCTCGGGCGGGTCGCCGTCGTGCTCCTGCAGCGACACGGAGCGCACGGTGGTGTGCGACACCTGCGTGGCGGGCATCGCGAACTATACTCACATGTACTCGTGGCGCGCGAGGTAGCGCACGTACTTCTCGGGCGGGTCGCCGTCGTGCTCCTGCAGCGACACGGAGCGCACGGTGGTGTGCGACACCTGCGTGGCGGGCATCGCGAACTATACTCACATGTACTCGTGGCGCGCGAGGTAGCGCACGTACTTCTCGGGCGGGTCGCCGTCGTGCTCCTGCAGCGACACGGAGCGCACGGTGGTGTGCGACACCTGCGTGGCGGGCATCGCGAACTATACTCACATGTACTCGTGGCGCGCGAGGTAGCGCACGTACTTCTCGGGCGGGTCGCCGTCGTGCTCCTGCAGCGACACGGAGCGCACGGTGGTGTGCGACACCTGCGTGGCGGGCATCGCGAACTATACTCACATGTACTCGTGGCGCGCGAGGTAGCGCACGTACTTCTCGGGCGGGTCGCCGTCGTGCTCCTGCAGCGACACGGAGCGCACGGTGGTGTGCGACACCTGCGTGGCGGGCATCGCGAACTATACTCACATGTACTCGTGGCGCGCGAGGTAGCGCACGTACTTCTCGGGCGGGTCGCCGTCGTGCTCCTGCAGCGACACGGAGCGCACGGTGGTGTGCGACACCTGCGTGGCGGGCATCGCGAACTATACTCACATGTACTCGTGGCGCGCGAGGTAGCGCACGTACTTCTCGGGCGGGTCGCCGTCGTGCTCCTGCAGCGACACGGAGCGCACGGTGGTGTGCGACACCTGCGTGGCGGGCATCGCGAACTATACTCACATGTACTCGTGGCGCGCGAGGTAGCGCACGTACTTCTCGGGCGGGTCGCCGTCGTGCTCCTGCAGCGACACGGAGCGCACGGTGGTGTGCGACACCTGCGTGGCGGGCATCGCGAACTATACTCACATGTACTCGTGGCGCGCGAGGTAGCGCACGTACTTCTCGGGCGGGTCGCCGTCGTGCTCCTGCAGCGACACGGAGCGCACGGTGGTGTGCGACACCTGCGTGGCGGGCATCGCGAACTATACTCACATGTACTCGTGGCGCGCGAGGTAGCGCACGTACTTCTCGGGCGGGTCGCCGTCGTGCTCCTGCAGCGACACGGAGCGCACGGTGGTGTGCGACACCTGCGTGGCGGGCATCGCGAACTATACTCACATGTACTCGTGGCGCGCGAGGTAGCGCACGTACTTCTCGGGCGGGTCGCCGTCGTGCTCCTGCAGCGACACGGAGCGCACGGTGGTGTGCGACACCTGCGTGGCGGGCATCGCGAACTATACTCACATGTACTCGTGGCGCGCGAGGTAGCGCACGTACTTCTCGGGCGGGTCGCCGTCGTGCTCCTGCAGCGACACGGAGCGCACGGTGGTGTGCGACACCTGCGTGGCGGGCATCGCGAACTATACTCACATGTACTCGTGGCGCGCGAGGTAGCGCACGTACTTCTCGGGCGGGTCGCCGTCGTGCTCCTGCAGCGACACGGAGCGCACGGTGGTGTGCGACACCTGCGTGGCGGGCATCGCGAACTATACTCACATGTACTCGTGGCGCGCGAGGTAGCGCACGTACTTCTCGGGCGGGTCGCCGTCGTGCTCCTGCAGCGACACGGAGCGCACGGTGGTGTGCGACACCTGCGTGGCGGGCATCGCGAACTATACTCACATGTACTCGTGGCGCGCGAGGTAGCGCACGTACTTCTCGGGCGGGTCGCCGTCGTGCTCCTGCAGCGACACGGAGCGCACGGTGGTGTGCGACACCTGCGTGGCGGGCATCGCGAACTATACTCACATGTACTCGTGGCGCGCGAGGTAGCGCACGTACTTCTCGGGCGGGTCGCCGTCGTGCTCCTGCAGCGACACGGAGCGCACGGTGGTGTGCGACACCTGCGTGGCGGGCATCGTGAACTCCACGAAGGCGTGCTTGGCCAGCTCCTCCGGGATCTGGTCGTACGAGGTCAGCGCCATGCGGCACACCAGGTTGTGCGTCGTGTACGCGCCTGCGGACAACAGCACCTTACTCCATACGACGAACGACAAGGAATTTGTTAAAAATTTAAAAACGGCAAAATACAGAGAATTTGACAAAGAAGATATTGATTACAGAAACATGATTACAAAACTACTGCATTGATGTTAAATCATAAGAGATTAGGTAGTATTTTGGTGTATGCTCGAGCGTGGGTTGGAATGGAGTGGGGCACCTTGTCCCTCCTTGGGCAGGCGCGGCATGCGCCACACGATGGCGCGGTGCTGGTGCTCGTACTTGGCCTGCCCCGAGGTCACCTCGATGAGCGACTCCTGCAGCGTGTCCACGGCGCCCAGGAACCGCTCGATGCCCTTGATCTTGCCCGTCCGCCTGCCACACACCGCTTGCTGCTCAATTGTCAACTTCAATTACATTTTTACTAAGTTTTAATGAAGTTGCAACTAATTATGCAAAATGTGTTTCCTAGGAACTTTCCTACTAACTTTTAGTACATACTCGTATTTGTCACATTAGACTGAGTTCAAGCCGCGCAAATGCTTTTTTCAGATCATAAAGTAGACTCGAGAGTCAGTTAACCCTAAGCTATACCACGCGTGGCCCCACATGACATAAAACTAAACTGTATCCATAAAAGAATAAGTGACGGTAAGCTAAAGATACGGTATCATTTTATAGTTATCTAAAAAGAGTTCAACAGTTCTAGAGCTTCTATTGTTTATATTGAAGTCCGATTTGCAGAAGCCTCATGAATGAAACTCATTAAGCGCCGAACAAAACTCCGCGGCGGCGCGGGGGCGCGGGGGCGCGGGCGAGACTGGATCAAAGTTCAACTTCATTTTATATTTCTTAAGGTCAAAGAAACATTATTTTACTAAAAATTCTTCTTCCTCAGACTAAACTAGAGGAAGAAGAATTTTTTAGCTCGTAATGAAATGATCTTAAACGTTAGATGATACTTCAAATTTCCGTATCCGCGGCCGCCCAAGACAACTGTACCGTACTGTACCTATGCGCCGACTTGACGGAGCCGTATCGGAAGTGCTTCTCGACGCGGAAGAGGTAGATCCAGCACTCGGGGATGGGGAAGCGCACGGCCACGTCCTCGCACGGCACCTGCCCCAGCGCGCGCGACGCGAACCCCGGCACCAGCACGTCCGCGCGCAGCTCCACCTGGGCACGAGCGCTGTCATCACCACCCGGTCACACCTTAGCCTTAGCCTCTACCGGCATTCACCTCGGATATAATCCAAATTAAACAATATACATACAACCATAACCAAAAATCCTTTGAAGCAAATCCAAAGATCCAATGATGATGAAGATGCAATATGACCGGTATTAAGCCCGGTGGTACGAATCATAAGTTGACTGAAAACCTTTTTTATTTCTACAATAAAAGAGCTTATTGTGTATATTTAGATTTGGCAACCTGCCTATTCTAGTACTTGAATACCAAATACCACCAAATTCAGCTCAATTTAGAGATGAATACTTTAATAGATAGT
This sequence comes from Carterocephalus palaemon, assembly GCA_944567765.1. Classification (NCBI taxonomy): domain Eukaryota; kingdom Metazoa; phylum Arthropoda; class Insecta; order Lepidoptera; family Hesperiidae; genus Carterocephalus; species Carterocephalus palaemon. The sequence goes on from OX155651.1 coordinate 13,275,615, forward strand.
AAAGATTACTAGTCTTACGACGAGCTCTGGGTTACCCGCTCACGCTCAGCCCAGCATATCGTTATGTCGGACGCGTGGTCGACGCGTGGTGGACGCGAGACCTGACCGAGCTGACCTTGTTCCCGGTGACGCACCAGACGGCCTTGAGCTGCAGCGGCAGCTCGCGGTTGCGCGGCGGCCGCACGCGGAACCGCATCAGCTCGATGTAGCACGCGTCCGGCGGCTTGAACCTGAACGTGCGATATCGTCAGAGCCACAGACCGCATGGTTGATACTGGATTCCAAAATATGCTTAATTTGATTAATAAATGAAGTACAATGACATTACAACGTGTCAACAAGAAAGGTCCCATGTTGGGCGCCAAATAATTTAAATGAATGCTGTGGTAGTCGTTTTTCATTAATCAATAAACAATTATAATTGAATACAAGTTACACGTCTTTTCACTTTCAATAAACAGTTTGAGAGACACATCATCATTAATCACGTTACCATGTAATTTATTGTTCATGTTGGGCGCCACTATTGTAATAATGAAATGAAATGGAAAATAAATAAATACGGAAAATAAATAAAACCCAAAGAGTAAAACGGGTCCCTATTACTAAGACTTCGCTGTCCGTCTATCGTCCGTCCGTCTGTCCGTCTATCACGAGGCTGTATCTCACGAACCGTGATAGTAAGACAGTTGAAATTTTCACAGATGATGTATTTCTGTGGCCGCTATAACAACAAATACTAAAAAACAGAAAAAATAAACCTTTCCTGTTAAATTGATGGTACGTCAGGGTAAGGACACGTGTACGAGTAGATACAGAAAAAATTGGGTAAAAGAAATGGCGGACTTCCGCAGAGTCTTTCAAACAAGTCACCATACTTACTTGATGATCTGCGAGTCGTCGAAGGCTTCGGGCTGCACGCAGGCGTGGAACTCGACGTCCTCGACGCGGATCCACTCCTCCGTGGCCACGGGGATGATGTCGTGGCGGCCCACCACCTCGCGCCCCTGCCGCCGCAGGTCGTTCACCCCCAGCTCCACGTCCGGCATGCCTGTCCACCACCACACGCACCGACCATCAACCACTTCAATATATTTAAGGTGTATCATGAGAGCCTTCATAGAATTTGGCCTCGTTGACATATCTAACGTGTTATACGATGCCTTATGGCATTTTCTACCGGTCAATCCATTCTGAATATATGTTGAATATTGTTGGTTGTGTGTGAATTATGTTTGTTGGTGCGATGGATGTATTTGGCGCTTGATGCCGGCCTCCGCGTCCTGCTCCACGTACAGCTCGTCCACCGCACCGTCGTGACTTATCCTGAAGGCACGCACGGGCTCTCTCCGGTCTTCCCACACACTAGTCCGCACTCACCGCTGAGGAAGCCGAGGAAGAAGAGGCGCACGCGGGCGATCTGGCGCGTGATGCCGCCCTCCGCGTCCTGCTCCACGTACAGCTCGTCCACCGTCGTGACCTGCACCTGCACTCACACCAGAACATCGCGGATGTACTCATTGCCTATGCAGGCAATGAGTACATCCGCAATGAGTACATCCGTACATGTGTGTTCGCGTGTATGCACACGCGAACACACACGCACACACGTCAGACTGATGATGAGCCAACGCATGTACGAAAAAAAAACAAGCATCAATTGTTTATCTATTGGTCTATACGTACTAAAAGTCTGAATTACAAAATGAAAATGGTTTCCATTCAAGCGGTAGAGGTTCATTGCTGTAACGGTATTGTTTCAACAAGAAAACTACATCTTCCCATCGGCTCATTCATTCTTCTTCTTCTCGGGCTTCGAACTTGGAATTAATTTTTACGATACTACAGAGCGGCAGAGCGGTGGACGCGTACCTCTTCCATCTTGTAGGCGAGCGCGCGGTCGCGGTGCGCCGACAGCCGGAACAGCGCCTCCTCCACGCAGCACGAGAACTGCTTCACGTCCTCGTACGACAGCGAGCCCACCTTGAACAGCTGCGACACCTGCGCGCACGGCTCTCGCTAACATTAACACGCCCCATACAATGGATTCCTATATAAGTAGCTGTGCAACTAGCTTAAAATTTGCTTTTATTATGGCGTTCATTTATCTCAGTGACCGTGACTCATTTTCTCCCAAATATCATCCAAATTGATGCAGATGGCAATAAATAATTGTAAATGTAGTTACTAAGACAGGAAGCAAAAGTCTAAGGGTGTGGCGTCGGCCCCAGTCGCTTTAGACTGTAAAACTATCGTTAAACTTAGAGGCGGAACCTCCTAAGCTGTGGCTGCGGGGAGGTTCGCGCCCGGGCACAGCTGATGCGATACCTGCGGCGCGTGCTCGACGGGCAGGCCCAGCTTGCGCAGGTCGCTGCCGAACTCCTTGACGCCCTGGTAGTCCCCCTGGATGGCGTACGCCGCGAACTGCGACAGCTTGTTGGTGATGCGCTCCGCCTTCGTCACCTGCCCCGGCCTGGCGCCACACGGAAACCGTTCAAACTCCAAATATAATAAAGCCAAAATAAATGTCCGTCTGACAGACCGAGTTTAGGGCAAGAAGAGCACAGTGTGTTCTACTACTTGTACTATTATTCTGTGGTTCTACGTAAAATATGTTTTCTTCTGGGTTAGTTTTTGTTCTAAGGGTTGTAGAGCTGTAGAAAATAAGCAGTTACACGCTCACGCCCCCGTAGTAGGTTAGACCTGCGTTGCGGCGGCGAACACACACAGGAACAACACAATGTAACATTCATTACACCCGATCACAAACACTTATCTGCGAAATAAATATCTGCCTCGACCGGGATTGGAACTCGATACCCGCGGCAGTCGGAGTCACTCACCGCCGCGCCGCACTTAGTCAACGATCAGATGCAGCAGAACTCACCGCACGCCGGGGCGCTCCTTGTAGAACACGTACTGCAGCTTGACGGTGAAGATCTTGCCGAACTGGTCGAACTGCTGCGCGCCCACCTCGGACACCGAGTAGCAGGCCTGCAGCGGCACCTCCTGGAACGGCTCCTTGTCCGTCGCCGCCGCCAGCAGCTGCACCACCGGGTTGTCGCCCTGGTAGCTCAGCCGCACGAAGATCTTCTTCCAGAACCTGCGGAATATGTTCAGTATTACTTTAACATGGAGGGCACCGACACTGGTTCGATTCGGCTGCAATATTTTCGAAACTTCTGTAGCACCGCGGAGATACGTTCGATTTCTTTTTATATTGTATAGGCATATTATCGAGAGACTCCGACAACCAGACTAACTGACTATAGGTGTATCGTGTATCGGCCTTATGTACCTACAGCGTTTACATAATTAAGGTATAAATAACCAGATTTGCCGTCGTGAAGCTTACTTTATTAATGGGCATTGATGTCTACCTTCCATGATGTTATGATTATAATCGTATGAAACGTTTGCCCCTTGTCTAGAGTTTTAACTTTAAAGTATTACAAGCAACGTAGATTCTTCATTATTGTCATTGAGTTATCATTATCTAATCAATAATAAAATTAATCAATCGATCGGTATTATTCGGTGTTGGTCTTATGTTAACGAGACAAGGCGCGAACCTCTGTCCGGTGATCTTCTTCTTGTTGGGCTGCCGCAGGTGCATCTCCCAGCCCGCGCCGGCGTACTTGGTGCGCGGGAAGTCCTCCAGCGGCTGCGACACGTCCTCGTCGAACAGCGGCGTGGGCGGCGTGGGCGGCGTGGGCGGCGTCTGCCCGCCGCTGCCCGAGCGCCGCCGCCGGCCCTCTGCCGCAAGCCAACACACACACACTTCACCGCGGGACCTCACTCTCGGAATAGGAGCCGTAAGGCTGCCGTACGCACTAGCTAAACTGTACACACTCCTTTGGAAACATTTTAAAGGAACACAGGTTTTTACAATATATTTTCTTTTATATTGCACGTGATACAGCAAATACCTAAGAAAAACTCGATCCTGGGTTGGCCACTAACCCAACCACCAATCCGCATTGGAGAAGCGTTTGCTCTAGACCTCCCGCAGATTTGCCTGCGGGGGAGACCCGTGCCCAGCAGTGGGACGTCTAAGGATCGCAGCTAAACCATGAAGATTAAAAGTAAAGTGAAGTAAGAACCTAGGTCAGGTTCTGCGGCGAGCGGCAGCTGGTCGAGGCCGCTCTTGTCGAAGGGGTTGAGGCGCGGGGAGTCCGGCGGCGCGGCGGGCCGCGGCGGCGGCGCCAGCGCCGGCACGGCCGCCCCCGGCGCGCCCGGCTCCTGCTCTTTAGGCCTGTAAACGTATCAAGTGCTTCAATGTGCACGAAGCGTGGAATATAACTGAAGCGGACAGTTAAATATTTCTTCTTAGTCGTATCTTCACCGCTGAACACTCACTGTGCTCCTTATTCGAGTCCAGCGAGTACGATCGATTGTCATCTTTGCCATCTCTGATGTGATCGAACCTTCTAGTTGGAGATCCACGTGGTATTTTATCTTCTACTTTACGTTTTTCGAGGCGATCGCCTTCTCATCTTGCTATGATATTCGAATATGAACCAGAAAATGTCGAGTTACCTTATGAACACCGAGAAGGTGTCGTCGGTGGAGTCGCGGGAGCCCTGGTGCTCGAGGCGCGGCGTGGCGGCGGGCGGCGGCGGCGCGCCCATGCTCAGGAAGGGGTCGAAGGCCTCCGCCTCGAAGCCGGCCGGGCCCGCGCCCGAGCTGCCGTCGTCTCCCCACGCGTCTGCAGGCCAGAATAGTTCACGTTTGATAAAGAACACATTTTTATGCTATTTCATATAAGTACGACGATTTGGTTTTTCTTTACCTGTGTTCATGTGATTCATTGGAGCGGAATCAAATTTAGCAGAGAAGGCGTCGAAAGCGTCCTGGGACTCCGGAAATTTGGGCTCCGGAAATGCATCTTGCACCATCGCTTCACCGGTGTCCCATTCCAAGTTAGACTCTTGGGTTTGGGGAACGTGCATTTGGCTAGTGTCGAATATATTTGATTGTGTCGTTCCCATTGGTTCTTCTAGGGTAGCACTAAATGCATCCATTTGAGCATCAGTATTTGTAAATGAATTCTCGTTTTGATTATTGAAATGTGTATCCGTTTCGGAAGTTGCAAACGCGTCACCGGATGATGTTCCAAATATATTTTGGCATTCAACCATTGGCACATTATCATCCTCCTGAGGGTGAGCAGTTTCAAAGGGATTTTTCTCATTTTCAAACAATTGAGACGACTGGATGGTGACATCAGTGTCATCGGCAAATGGAGAAGCTTTCATCGACGCCACGGATTCCGGTTCCTCCGCCGGAGGCTCCGAGCAGTCCATGGGTGCACTCGAATCCTCTATGGGCTCTTTTTCATTCGTGAATAAATTATCCGTAGTATTAGCCTCCGCTGGAGTATCCGCGACTGTCGTCATAGGCTCAGTAAAAAGTAGTCCTGCCGATTCATTCGCCACTGAACTACTTACCGACTGCATGATTTTCGGTTGCATATCAGCATCGGTAGGAATATCTTCTAAGATATCGTCACTCAGAAAGTCTATAGGTTTTTCTTCCTTTTTTGGAGCGGAATAAAGGCTTAAGATATCTTCCTTGGTCGGTTTCGCTGCAACCGGGACGGGCGCATCGAAGAGGTTGATGTCATCCGGTGCCGGCTGCAGCGCCGGCTTGGGCAGAGACTGCGGGCGCGGCGGCGGGGGCTGCGGCGGCGCGGGCCGCGGCGGCCGTGCGGGCGGGGGTCGAGCCGGGGCTGCCTTGTTCCTATTCATATCAATATTTTCAGTTACTGGATCTTCTAGTAAATCAGGTTCAGGTGTTGGGCTCGGTGAATGTATATCACGCACCGAAACTGGACTAGGAGTGCGAGTAGGCGGAATTCGATCGAGTAAATGAGAGCTCGTGAATTCCATTTGCCCAGTGACACTTAAAATCAAATTTTGAGTTTCAGTTGGAAGCGGTCTCGGTGGCACCGGCTGAATCTCTTGGGTAACTTCATCTTGTGCAAAATCAGAATCGACCAATGTGGACACCAGTTCTAGTTCAGTCGGTTTTGTTAGTTTATCATTTTCCAACGGTTGACTTTCGAAAACATTCAATGATGCTTCTTCAAATTGTTTTGCACCGACGCCTGGGGGATCCCCCGTTCCAAAAATATCAACCGGTACTGTATCTCCGGCTGGGGGCTCATACCCCCCTCCAAAATCTGAGAAAGGATTGCTGGCAGCGAAGGGGTTATCACCAGTGAAGGCTACCTCGGGTTCCGGTTCTGATATCATAAAAGGATTGAGTACGTCTGTTGAGGCAGGCGCCGCTGGTTCATTCATACTTAAAAATGGATTGAAAGCCATGATGTTTTACTTTAATTCAAAAACTCTGACTCAAGCAACTTCAGTTCGGTTCTACCAGGATTAAGGTCTCCTGCAAATGATGTATCAAAAGGATCAAAATCTTCTTCCGAAATTCGATTAGCGTCAGAAGGTTCAGGAGTAAGAGCTTTTATATGAAAAATATCGTCTGAAGTCTCTAGAAGATCTCGATTCTCGTCTGCTTGCTCGTTAGATTCCTCGCAAGAAAATTCTTTTGCCAATAATCTTAACTCAGTTTTGCAAGGTTGAATATTTGTAGCAAAAGAGGTATCAAATGGATCACTTTCAATGCCTTCTAAGCTTTCTTGAGTTGGTAAAGGCCCAGATGGAGTTAAAACTTTTGCAGATATTTTAATATCTTCACCATGCAGAAGTTCGCAAGCCCTCAGGTTAACCTTGACGTGATCAGACTGTGGAAACTCTGAATGTCTCCTTTTAGCCTGAAATGAAACACTTGTCGTGAAATCTTCGTCAGAACGAGTCCTAGTTAATGATTCTGGCACTTTATCAGATGCTTCCCCTTCTTCGTTTAAATCTTCAGTAATTGAAACTTCGCGAGTATAATATGGTGTTAATGGTTTAGTAGATTTTGTTTTCAAATCTAATTCAGAATTTTCTACACCATCAACATTGAAAACTACACTTTTGCTGACAGTGAGATTTTCAGGACGTGATGGTCGTCTTTCTGCTGACTTTGGTTCGTCTGCACGTGGATCAAAATCGGGGTCACTAGGGACTCTGAAAACTGGAACTGGAGAAGAAGTGTTATCGATCAATTCCTGTTCTAAGAGTTTCAGTTCAACTTTCCCTGGAGCTACAATCTTGTCAACAATAGTTGTATCAAATGGATCTATTTCGCCACTGTTTATCTCAAGAGGATCTAATGGCGAGTCCCCTAATTGTGTTAAATCCGTAGAACTACCACCAAGCAAATCTCGAGTAATAAGATTTTGTTCTCGTTCAACAATATCATCCGATGTTATTGACTCCCTTACACCGGAAGGATCTGTCAAATGAATTCGAACCGATGATCTTCTTCTATTGTTTAACTTAATTTGAATTTCATCTGCTCTTGGATCAAAGTCATCATCATCTTCAAGTATTATAGCTTCTTTTTTAACTTTGTTTAGGTCTGTAGTTGGAACAACAGCATCGGCAAAACTCGTATCAAATGGATCGTCTTGATCAATGTAAGGATCTAGGACATCAAATTGATCTTCAGCTATACCCTCAGCAAAAACAGATTCGTTTTTGTCTGCTTCAAATGCAGACCAAGACTCTTGTATAACTGGTTCAGCTTGGATTTCACTTTCCTCTAATTTAAGTACCTCTGCTTTTGTCTCTAATGATTCAGCAGCTAATAGAGTAAATTCATCTACTTCTTCCTCCTCAACTGCTGCTCCTATAGGCTGAGCGATAGCAGTTAAATCTTCTTCACTATTTTTCTTGGCTTGTTGTAAAAGAGTAGTATGCAAAGAGACACTTAGATCTATAGGTGTAGTAATTGGGATATCCTCATCAACATCTAAAATACTTTTTTCAGCTGGCTCAGCTACAGTTGTCGTACGTATAACAGGTGCTTCTGTATCATCACTTTCAAGCAGTAAGTCTCCTGGTATTACTCTTTTCGATCGTTTTGTAGTGACTGTCACATTATCTATGCGACCCGTCAAGACCTCGACTGCAACTCCAATATCTAAGCCTTTTTTACCCTTGGAAGTTTTACCTTCTTGGCCTTTAATCAATGCATCCACATGAGAAGTATCGAAGATGTCGTCGTCCTGGAATTCCTCAGGTGAATCCGGAACGTAAGCGAGTTTAACTTCTCCGCGCTCTACTGCTTCGACGTAAGAAGTGTCAAAGATATCGTCTTGGTCGTCCTCTTCCGACTCGTCGTCAGTGACGCCGTATTCACTCCGGTCGTCGTCGGCGTCCGCTACCGCGGCTTGCGCTAGATGTGGAAAATCGGCTTCTGTGATTTCAACTACCGGTCGTTGTGGCTTTTCTTTTTCTTTCACAGGTTCGATATCCTTAGCGCCAGCGGGAATGCGTTGGAAAAAAGATGTCGATTTGATTCGATCTAAGTCACCTTGAGTTTTTTTGAGTACGGAATCGACACCCGTAGTCAAGTCCTTGAACTTAGACCATTCTTCATTTTCTTTAGAGGAACCTTCACCGTTTTCGGCTTGTTGTTGATGTTCTTTCCTGTACTTTTCTAACTCTTCTTCGGTAAAAAGTTCCTCCTCTTTACGCTTAGACTTTTTCCCTTTTTTCTTCTTTTTAAGGCCTTTGGGTAGTTTTAGCATCATACGAGTTTATCGACAGCTGATTGCGTTGCTGAAAAAAAAATATTATCACGATAAATGTAGGGACTTGTTTTTTGTGTAACTTAGATCTGTTTGAGAATTGTCGATGGTAGGTAAGTAAGCTAAACGTTCTTAAATTATTTCCCATTTTTATGTAGGAAATCTGATGCTTATTTCCTAATCGGTGATTTGGGTTTATCGTATAATAAACATTCAACTATTTCAACATGGCGTCAGAAAAATATATTGCCCCTTAAACAATTAATTATTCCCTAAAATTGTATCACATAACACTGCTTCTGTTAAGAACCAACACCCAGTGACCTATCAAAGGACAGCCATATTCGGATAAAACCTTTGACGTCATAGAAAGTAGACAGTGAAGTACTACACCTACGCCGAGATTCTATTGATCGGTCAGCACTCTCGCAAGTTCGGGGCTGGCGCCTCGTGCTGCCTCCGGGCTCTCCTCGCACGAGAACGCCCATGAAGAATGGAATGGTGGCGAGTGGCCTGACGGTGACATAATAGGTACAATGCGAGCGAGAACGATCTGCTTGATTTTACTGCGCACCACACAACTAATTACTGCAAGCAATGGTCCTCTACATTCGTGGGCGGGGGATTAAGCGATGACGTATGATCGAAAACTACACAATCCTGATTTGTCGAGTGCATGCAGAGAAAGAGAGCGGCGGACGGGCTATGATGTCGCTTGGCGGGCGAAGCCCTGCGGGCGGCGGGCCGGGACCGCCGTCGCTGCTACCTACCCCTGGCGCTAACTCTAGCGCGCTACGAAGGAGGGGCTAGGGGCCGCTTGCTGTACCTGCATCGCAACACACGGACACGGCAGTCGCGGCTCGATATATCGCTCGCTCGGGGCGCTCGGTCGCTCGGGGCGCCTGCAGCTCGCCACAGTCGCCACTGCCGGGACTGCCGGCGCGCGGGGGCCAGGGGGGCCAGGCCGCCATCGATCGCGCGGCGCGCGCACCCCACCCTGCCCCCGCACCCCCCTCACCCCCGCCCCCACCAGCTCCTCGGGACACTTGTTACGTAATGCGATGAGCGAGCCAGTCGAAGCTATGCATAGCCACTGGGTACCTACCTATTACATTATTCGTAATATTGATCTCTTATTTATTTTGCTATGATGCAACCTCTTCGACGAGTAATAAATACATCATCCATGTTCTTTTCTGTATTTATTTGATATCGGGTAGTTCGATCATATCAAGCTTTTGTAGGTGAGCTACTTAGCGTGGGTACTCATAACACTCAGGAAAATTAAAGTAGAATCCCGATCTGAGAAAACGATAAGTAAGGGAACCATCCCCTACTTATACTTAGATAGGTACCACCTATCTACCTCCATAAGAGGTGTATGTATCGTATGTATCGAGGTGCTTCAAAATCAATATTCATTGCAATCAATATCATTCCATTGCATTAGTTTAGCTTCCATCCAAACATAGTATGTGTTAGCGCTTTAAACTACTTAGCACTTACTACTGATAAACGATTAAAAACTAATAAGTAAGTAAACCTATATATGTATTACCCAGTCCTCTCTAAACAATAAGTACATAGCATCGATGAGAGCTAACTTCGCCTTCTAGAAACCATGGCGAAGACTCTGGATTAAATCTAAAGTGAAACATTCGGTGCCTCCCTACTCTGCTGCAACTGTTCAACTGTGCGACCACCGACCACCGACCACCGACCACCGACCACCGACCACCGACCAGCGACCACTGTCTGCAGGCCGGCGCGGTGACAGCGACATTGTCGCTATCAAACATGTATTATTGTAATGTAAAGTATTTTATGAAAACGTTGGGTTAAAAAACAATAAAACGTCACAATGTATCTACATTTTCACAAGCTTAGATTGCTCACAAGTTTGAATCTAGTTATTCGTATTTTGTGTTTCCAATGGTCTGGTGTTAAAGCGAAATAACGATAAATGACGATTCCTTGGCGCCGTGTTCGTAAGCCTGCTGCTATATAGGTGTGCTATATACGTACGTTTGCTTGGCTGATGAATGTTTTGCATGAAAGTGCCGGAATGTCTGCGCAGCCTTACCCGTGGGTCGCAAGCTCAAGTAGTCTCCACTCATAAGTGGAACTCGAGTGACCGTTTACTGATCTGGGTAACAAAATGCGACTATGCACGAATTCCTATTATCTAAAGGAGAAAGATAAAGAGAGAAAGAAGGAGAAAGATAACGTCACACGGCATATGCCAGTCATGTAAGTAAAAGCCGTAATAAACCCCCCAAGTACCTACATTTAGTTCTATGGAACAGGAGTATAGCGCCCTCTGACCGCGACGGTGAATTCACCGCTCTCTGCTAATTAGCAGAGAGCACCGCACGGGGAGGAGTAGCGCCGACTGGGCCCTCACTGGACGCCGAAAGGCTTTTTTAGGTCTATAGGGTTTATACACAATATGAAACCTATTTTGTTCCTTATAGAGTTCGACGGGGCGGTACCGAAGCCCGCCACGGTACCTAATAACCGTGTAATATTAAGTACCTAATAATATTTTAAAGCAATTGTGTGTTCCGGTTCACTTCTTTAGAGGCGACCATCTTAGTCCATAAAGGTAGCGCTAGCGACACATCTGTGACTGACATGGAACGAGACTTATCTTGACTAGACATCTTGTGCGTGTCCGATCATCCTTAGATGGATCGCGGAACAGAGAGAAGGACCAGGATGATCGGAAATAATCGGAATGATCGCGTAGTGAAAAACCGAGCTCTTCTTACAGCACGCCTGACCACGCCGCGGCGCCGGCGCCGAGACCCGCCGAGTGACTTTGAGCTTGCGAAGCAGGACCGCGGTAAATTACCACCTCTCGGATAATCATCATTTGTGAATGTGTTTAGCCACACATTCTAAAAAACACTTTCGATTTCAAGAACTTACCTAAATGATAATAAATAAAGATTTAAAGTGATAGGTGATAATGATCGTAAGTGTTTAGTGATATTTGTAGGCGACTTGTTAAGTTGTTCAGAATGACCTACTCCAAAGTCCAAACAGAGTACTGTTTCTGTTTGTCCGGCGGTAGACAACCGACCATATTCGAAGTGGAAAATACATATCCGGACCACTTACCAGTCTAAAAGTAAAATGTCCTCGTGGGCGAACCGCTGTGGCGAGTCTGGGAGGCCTTTAACGCTGATCTGAGCTTTAGGGGCCATTTAACGGTACAGAAATATATATTTATAATATAAAAAGGCGTACAGAAATCCCTCTTACTGTTATTCCAAGTATCCCCCGAAAAGTCTTCTTATTCACATTCTCGCGGAGTGTAGATAAATTATACACAAAAAGAAAGACACGAGTTCGACTGGCTTCCATCAGCTTCGTCTAAATCTAAATTATGTACGAAGCATTTTAGAGTAGTACACACTTAATATTTTTGAAATAATCCCGCGGTTGATCCAAAGAAATACGAGTTCGGTTGATCCGACATCTGACATTTGTTGACAGGACAGATTGACATGACAGAAAGCTTATTTGGTTAAAGTCATAGATTTAGTACTCTATACTAGAGATATATCTATTGTTATAGTCCTCTGAGTTTGGCTATGGTTTGGCTTCGTTACCATAGCCAATTTTTTTAATGCCAAAACCAAAACTATCGTTACTATGCTATACTAGTGGACGCCCGCAGCTTCGCTCGCAACATAACCTAAATACAAAATTTCATTGAAATAATGTAGGTATATACGAAAAACTTATATACCTACTAACTTTGCACCCCCCTTTTACCCCCTTAAGAGATGATTTTCGAAACTCAGTAAAAAACCTTCATAGGTACTGAATTTCATTCGAATAACATCAAAAACGGCAAAGTTTCATACTAACTTTGCACCACCGTTTTATCCCCTTAGGGGGTGAATTTTCAAAAATCCTTTCTTAGTGCTCCCCTACGTTATAAAAGGAACCCCTGTGAAATATTTCAAGTTTCTAGCCCTTAAAGTTTAGGCCCTGCGTTGATATGTCAGTCAGTCAGTCAGTCACCTTCTCCTTTTATTATATAGAAAGAAGATTGATTAGGATTACGAATTTAAATATCGTATCGCTACAAAGTGATTGCCACTTGTATAAGCCCACTATTTCGCAATTTGACAAGTTGAATGTTGATAAGTCGGATACAAACTAAGAATTAAAGAAATATTTCGATTATATACGAAATAGTTTCGAATTTTTTTAATATTTTTTTTTTCCTTTTTTTATCCTTTTTTGACAGACGTGTCGTTGTTCCAGATTTGTCTTAGAGTTTAAAATAGAGTAGACTACTTTACTCTTAACAAGTTATGTCGTATATTTTCGTCGTTAATGTCGTTACCCTATTAACGGCCCTCCATTATGGGCAAATATTCGCAAGAGGCGTAAAAACGGCAACCATTTCGTGTAATAAAAAAACCCAATGGTTCAATTCAAGACAAAGTTTACTTTATTCCTAAAAACTAGATCTGATGTTATAATCACTTACACCGTTTGCGTATAAATGAATAAAATTTATTTTTATTTACCATTATTAAAATAATAATAAATTATTGCTTGATTACATAGTTTTTTTGCAATATTATTATTATTCCATGTTTAATAGGAGCAGTCTGTAGATTTCGTAAGTAAGCTATGTATGATCAAAACGATATGAAATGAATTATATACATAAACACAAAACTTCAAATTTCTTGAACCTAAAATAAGGAAAACGGAACGTAGCAAAAAAAACAATAGTGTACAACGCCATTTATTCGACTGGCGGCAGACATACTGAACTAATTTGTCAAAATAGGATAATAACCTGCTAAATTAAAAGCCACATGTGAAACTCGAATTACTCGGACCTCTCTTTTGCACTCCAGTCGAAATACATATGCGTTAGCGTTTGCCGTTCTTTACCAAACAGCGCCTTGAAAAATCATCATATTAATACCGCGAGGCTACGTCGCTAATTCCGTGGCTTTTTTAAAGGCGGAAAAACGTAGGAATCCTAGCATTATTCCACATCGAAAGTGAAAAATGATCGGTATCAGAGCCGCCAGGGCGATCCGGCATAGGTGAAACGCGCGCGGCACGTCGCGGATAGAAACGTGGTGGTGGTGTGGCGGGCGGACGGTGGTGATTTGTTATCAAACAGCGCGAGGGCCATGGCGGAGGCGGCGCCGGGGAACATCGTGAAGGAGGGCTGGCTGCTCAAGCGCGGCGAGCACATCCGCAACTGGCGCGACCGCTACTTCATCCTGTTCGACAACGGGGACCTGGTGGGCTTCAAGGCGCAGCCCGAGCGCAACAACTACCGCGACCCGCTCAACAAGTTCACGGTGCGCGACTGCCAGATCATGGCCGTGGACAAGCCGCGGCCCTACGTGTTCACCATCCGCGGCCTGCAGTGGACCACCGTCATCGAGCGCAACTTCGCTGTCCACACCGAGAAGGAGCGGTGAGTCACCCGCGCCTGGCGCCCTGCGCCCTGCGCTCACCATCCTCCAGTGTCCTCTTGCTCACCCTCAGCTCTTGTTTACATTGTCACATTGGTCACCAGCACATCCCTTCTTTCATCCACTTATCCACAGACGTCTGGTGGGTTGCTCTATGTGTGTATTGTTTACGAACCAAAATCTATGTACGTATAATAAAACTAGTGTGTAGGTGTGGTCTGTACATTGATTAAATAAATAAATCTCAAAAAACTATCAGTGGATGATAAATAAACATCCTAAAGAATTTTTTCTAATTTATTGTCTGTCTGTAAATATATGAGTGATGGAATCAAAAACTACTGAACAGACTTTAATAAAACATGGTACAAACATGCACTGAATCCCTGAGACTTATATTATCTTTTACTATTCATTCCGAAAAGTAAAGAGGTTTATCTGATAAATATGAAATTTGCAACAGAGGTTGTTTATTTAAATCAATAAAATATATGTTTCTCTGTTTTTCTGTAACTTATTAAAAAAATTAAATGCTGTAGTTAATTTTCAATTTTCAAAAGATTTTAACCATGATAGGAGTAAACAATGGGTGCTGTTCTGGATTTAAGACAAATGAATTGATGTATCATCGGTGTTCTCCAATACAAATTTATCGTTTTTGTATATTCATTCCAGAAAGGGTTAAAAAAGGGAGGAAGTTCTACCTTATGTGATGTCCAAAGACTTTGACCAACTTATTATATTACATTTGCATTAACTAGAGTAGACCTACGTGAACATACCTTATATTTTAAGGTATGATGATGATATTATGTCAAATTAATATTTGCATTTTGTAATGTTATTTGTGCAATGTTATATGCTAATGATGCACATAACTAAACTGAACTATCCACATATCTAATAAGAGGCGTGCACCAACACTTTTTCAAATTTATTTGCATTTTAAGCAATTAAACATCATGGCTGTAACAGTGCTGGAACTCATGGTGAGGAAACCTGAACTTTTGAAAGTTCTCTATAATGATGTTATTGAAGACCTTACCTATTTTGAAATGGTCTTTATTTAGGTCTGCCCCATCATCAGCAACATTTTTCAAGGCTAATGTCTATGTGTGACGTGGAGCGTACCTTCTGTGACCATACAGGCCAATAACTTACATTCCAGTTGTACTTTTCCTGTGTTCCTAAACTTTGTGTTCTCTTTGGCCCGTAAATTTGTCTTTTATTTATTAATTAAACTATTAATTTAATGTTCCAATTGACATTTTCCAAGCTTTTCATTTCCTGGTTCTTGTCTTGGTCGAGGTTTCCTTGGTTATGTTATTTCAGTTCGGCTAACATCTTTTATTATGAAATCAATTTCGTTGTTAGGTTTCCAGTCTGAAGAAATCGTAGTCCATATGTTACGTTTGTTTTTCTTGCATAGAGTTTAAAATGGTGAGGTTGTGTTCTAGACAGAAGTTTATTATTTTCTCTCCATGTCTACTTCTTGTTCTGTTGCTTTATGTAAATGGGCTGTCCCTGTAGTCTTTTCTGTTAGGCACCATTCTCCAATTTGGCAATGTAATCTCCCATGACAAATTAAAAAATCAATAGTTTGGGTGAGATATAATTTTTCTCCCGTCTTGCTTCCCTTAATCTGACAATATCCTGTTAAGTTTATGTGCGTAGGTTAATTTTGTAAGATTTTTTTTTCAGTGCTTACTTATTTGTTTTGTTAGAGGGCTGCAGTGTCCATCCCCACTAGGACCAGTCGGCTTGGGGGAGGCCATCTCTGATGCAATGGCAATTAGTTGTATTTCTGCAGGTGACTTACTGAGTGTTGTTAGGATTATAATGAAATGAAATGAAAATCTTTATTTTTGTGGATATTATCATCTCACTGTAATTCTAATGCTATTGGTCAGCAATATCTTCTTCTTCTTCTGCGCCTATTTCCCATTTCTTTTGGGGTCGGCCCTCCTAATCTTACTGCGCCATTCTGAACGTGACTGGGTCAGGTCCGGCTGTAACGCCATCGTCTTCAAGTCCTTCCATATTGTTCCCATCCAAGTTGTTGGTGGTCTACCTCGGCCTCTCTTAGGTTCTTCCATGTCCAGAATAGTCAGAATTGGTCAGCAATATAAACATTGAAAATTGAATGATTTAAATTTAACAAAAAATCAAATCAATACAAAAGTAAATTCCTACTTCTTTTCCTAAGCAGATTTGGCTTGGGTACACTGATTCGTCAATACTACTACCATTGCTACTTTTACTCCAAGGCTACCCTGGGTCCTCATTACTACTACTTTGGTCGTATTTTTTTGCCAGTTATCTGGCCTGGCGGGGCGTGGTGAGGGACGCTCACCAGCGGGCGCCGCGCGCTCGGGCGGTCGTCGAACATGAACTTGCACATCGAACGATATTGTTATGGTGTGTGGCAGGGAGGAGTGGGTGGCGGCGATCCGCTACGTGTCGTCGCAGCTGAGCGCGGCGGGCGGCGCGGCGGGCGGGGCGGCGGGCGGCGCGGCGGGCGTCGCGGGCGCGGTGCCGCCCGAGGCCGACGACCTGGACATCGCGCAGCTCGGGACCAGCTTCCGCGACCCCCGCCGTATCGTGAGTTCTCTTTGTAGACAGTAGTGTAGTGCGATATACCGCCCGTGACAACTGTGCCAGCTTAACCAGTTAGGTGATTTCGATAGTGACGTTTGCGGCGGAACTGACGTCAACTTCATTAATTTGTTTTTATCAAAAAAGCCATTGAGAGCGGTCAACCGCTGCGTTAATTATAATTATTGTAATGACGCGCGCGCGCAGTAGGAAACAACAATGCTATACAAAATATATAAAAAATATTGACATAATATAGGTTTAGATATTATGTCAATTTTTTTTTAAATTAATTTAAGTCTTTGTAGAAGTGTATCAAGTAGCATCGGCAGCAGAGAGTGGGTTAAGCCGACACCGTGATTGATTTCTCTTACAACAAAACATGCCACAGTGTTGTATCGCTCGATGCGAGGACTACGATGTGATGTAAGGCAGTCCAAACTGCAAAACTGCGGGCGTCCACTAGTGACTAATAAGATACAAACATGTATTAATTATATAATTTTATGGAATGAAGGTAGCAAACGAACATGCGACTGCTGCCGCCCATTGACGGAGTGTGTCCAACTTAGAAGTAGACTCGGAATAGGACTGTCACTGTAGTTCGTTCATAAACATTATAGTTAGATGTTAATTAGATTAGTTGGTTAGTATTCGTTAGTATTAGGACCATAGGAATAATGCCTGTTAGTGTATGAAAGTCATGTATTCGGATACAAGTTATTAAATACTATGTAATATTCCAGTTTGTCTCGTTTGGTTAAAAATGCGTTGCTACCAGTGATAACTACTCGTAAGACGTTGAGGCGTGCTAGCGAGTGGCTAGCGAGTGGCTAGCGAGTGGCTAGCGAGTGGGTAAGCCTGTAAGAGTAAGCCTGTAAGAGGAATGAGTTGGTTCGTCTCGTCGGCAGACCCTGGAGAAGTTCGAGTTCGTGAAGGTGCTGGGCAAGGGCACGTTCGGCAAGGTGGTGCTGTCGCGCGAGAAGGGCTCCGGCCGGCTGTACGCCATGAAGATCCTCAAGAAGAACCTCATCATCCAGAAGGACGAGGTGGCGCACACCATCACCGAGAACCACGTGCTCAAGAAGACCAAGCACCCCTTCCTCACGGTAAAAATTGTCTAATCAAAAAAAAAATTTAAATTAAATGATTAATAAATTAAATTCAATAATTATAAAAAATATGAAAGCAAAGAACTCATCGGTAAAACATATTTTAGTTTTAATAATAACATAAACCTAAAATGATTAATTACTTGATTTGCACTGCAGTGTAGTTAGCTGCAGTAGATCTGTTTAGGCCGCAGTGGCTTGTGGGCTCTAAGGCCCGCGCCCCTTGCCATCGAATAGTAAAGGAAATGGAAGGAATATTTACTAATTTGGAATGTAAACTAAAGTCTACCTACATGAATCATTTTCTGTAGCAAGGATAAATTATGTTGACTCATAAAAGACGTAAGCAAGTACCAGCAAGTAGTACCGTGTGGTACCGTGTGGTGCTGTGTGTGGTACCGTATGTCGTGTCGTGTGCTATACGGGCCGGGGGCGCGCGGCAGGCGCTGCGCTACTCGTTCCAGACGGCGGACCGCGTGTGCTTCGTGATGGAGTACGCCAACGGCGGCGAGCTGTTCTTCCACCTGTCGCGCGAGCGCTTCTTCAGCGAGGAGCGCACGCGCTTCTACGGCGCGGAGATCGTGTCCGCGCTCGGCTACCTGCACTCCGAGGGCATCATCTACCGCGACCTCAAGCTGGAGAACCTGCTGCTCGACAAGGACGGCCACATCAAGATCGCCGACTTCGGCCTCTGCAAGGTACGTCTGCCGTAGCTCGTGTGCTTCGTGATGGAGTACGCCAACGGCGGCGAGCTGTTCTTCCACCTGTCGCGCGAGCGCTTCTTCAGCGAGGAGCGCACGCGCTTCTACGGCGCGGAGATCGTGTCCGCGCTCGGCTACCTGCACTCCGAGGGCATCATCTACCGCGACCTCAAGCTGGAGAACCTGCTGCTCGACAAGGACGGCCACATCAAGATCGCCGACTTCGGCCTCTGCAAGGTACGTCTGCCGTAGCTCGTGTGCTTCGTGATGGAGTACGCCAACGGCGGCGAGCTGTTCTTCCACCTGTCGCGCGAGCGCTTCTTCAGCGAGGAGCGCACGCGCTTCTACGGCGCGGAGATCGTGTCCGCGCTCGGCTACCTGCACTCCGAGGGCATCATCTACCGCGACCTCAAGCTGGAGAACCTGCTGCTCGACAAGGACGGCCACATCAAGATCGCCGACTTCGGCCTCTGCAAGGTACGTCTGCCGTAGCTCGTGCCTCTACCGTACAGTAGCGTCGAGCGGGTCTCGCGTACTCGCCACCTATCAAATCTATCATCTATCGTTTATACGTGGACGCGCGCCCGGCGTCGTCCGCCCCGGAGTGGCGATACGATCGACGCGAGTATAGCTCGCTGTACTACGCTGTACTACTGATCGATTATGTAGAGTAACAAGCTGTGACGGTGTGTTGGGTGTGTTGCAGGTGAACATAACGTACGGGCGCACCACCAAGACGTTCTGCGGAACGCCCGAGTACCTCGCGCCCGAGGTGCTCGAGGACACCGACTACGGGCCCGCCGTCGACTGGTGCGTACGCCACACACACACACACACACACACACACACACACACTGCAAGCACGTCGGGCCCCTGCGCCAGAACTGCTGCAGCACCGCAGCACCAGCCCGGCAGCACCCCGTTCCACCGCGGCGCGCCCTGCCGCTCTCTGCGCGTCGGGAACTGCCAACTCATACCTATCGTACCATAATTCAACGCAAGAAGTCCCGCAATGCCTTATATCAAAACACGCCTGTAACTTTCAGGATTGAGATTTGTTTGCAATATTTTCAGTTCAAACGTTTCCACATCCAACTACCAAAATAATCCTTACTAATATATTGATGAGAAAGTGTCTGTTGGTAGTCCTCCTCAACGAAGTCGTGGAGGGTCGGTGTGATTTTTCGCACAGATGTAGTATATGGACATTTTAGTCCGGAAAATTGCGCAGTTCCCGTGAAACTGACGGAACTATCGGTTGCTAACTATCGATAAATTTTCGATCGAATAAGGCGGGTGGAGCTGTGGATAAAGCTAGATTAAAATGAAGGTCGCGTGTGGCGTCCCCAGGTGGGGCACGGGCGTGGTGCTGTACGAGATGGCGTGCGGCCGGCTGCCCTTCTACAACCGCGACCACGAGGTGCTCTTCGCGCTCATCCTCGAGGAGGAGGTAGGTGTGGGGGCGGGTGTGGGTCCACTCGCTCGTCACGATGTACGTGTGTGTAACGTGTGTGCGCGCAGGTGCGGTTCCCGCGCACGCTGTCGGCGGCGTGCCGCGCGCTGCTGGCCGCGCTGCTGACCAAGGAGCCGGCGGCGCGGCTGGGCGCGGGCCCGGACGACGCGCTGGACATCATGCACCACCCCTTCTTCGCCAGCGTCAACTGGGCCGACCTGCTCGCCAAGAAGATCCCGCCGCCCTTCAAGCCGCAGGTACGCCCGCGCCCGCATCACCCGCATCACCCGCATCGCAATCTGCGCTCGGTTGGCTGTGTCTGTCGAGACATAATATCATGATTGTTTATTAAGAATGTACCGCGTGACACTTCCGTGTAATAAAATTAGTCTGTGCAGAATTACCGCATTCCACTACAGGCTTGTGGGGGAACTCGTCTGAGTTTTGTCTGAGATTTAAAGATCATTACCATTACTTAATGTATGCGATATATGCGATGGTATGGTTGTTATCTCGGCAGGTGTCGGACGATACGGACACGCGCTACTTCGACTCGGAGTTCACCGGGGAGTCGGTGGAGCTGACGCCGCCCGAGAACGACTCCAGCCTGCAGCGCATCCAGGAGGAGCACTTCCCGCAGTTCTCCTACCAGGTCAGTCGGTGGAGCTGACGCCGCCCGAGAACGACTCCAGCCTGCGGCGCATCCAGGAGGAGCACTTCCCGCAGTTCTCCTACCAGGTCAGTCGGTGGAGCTGACGCCGCCCGAGAACGACTCCAGCCTGCGGCGCATCCAGGAGGAGCACTTCCCGCAGTTCTCCTACCAGGTCAGTCGGTGGAGCTGACGCCGCCCGAGAACGACTGGAACGAGAGCGCTGGATGAGAACCACGACGGGCTCAGAAAGTATTTGAGTTTGTCGGAGCCGCTGTTTATTGATATATTGATGTTGATATCGTGCATTACATGTTCCAGGACATCTGCTCGTCGGCGCACTCCGCGCTCTCGCACCTCTCGCACCACTCCGCGCACGCCGACCGCCGCCACTAGCGCGCCACTAGCGCGCCACTAGCCGCCGCCGAACACTCCGGACTCCGACTGCCTTTATTGAACTTGGTCACTATCGTTATTTGCAGCGAACCAACGAACAATGTACTAATAACGAATTTGGACCACAAAACAAATGTATGAATTGTATAAAAATATGCTTATCACGAGGGAAGACATCGGCTATCGGGTCGGCTGCGAGTAGCGATGTAGACCTTGAGTGGAGTCCGGTGAAATGATCGCTTCGATATCACAGATTGCGTGCTAGACTGCCGAGCTCTCGCAGCGAAAGATTTGAAAGCAATCTTTTGAAGCGGACGAGAGGGCCGCATCGACTGAACAAATTAAAAGCATGCTACATACGGCATCCATATACATGCTCTCGTAAATCATCGAGCACAGATAATTGACGTTCCACCGTTGTAGAAGCGGTGCCGCTAGCGTTCGGAATCGGGGGATCGACGCCGTAGCACGTCGCATGTGGCGTGATGTCTTTTCCATTAATTTATTGTTATTATTGACGGACACACGGACGCGGCCGCGGCCCCGGGAGAGGTCGGTCGGGCTCCGGGGGTGAGGGGGCTGCGGGCGGGCGCGGGCACCTGTTGCATGCATTGGTTTGTCCGGTTGCTAACTGCATTTATAACGAGCGGCCCCGACAGCCGGCGCGGCGACTGAGCTGTATATTGTAATATTGCTAAGGCCAGGTACGAAATGCACTGACACAAATGTATGTAGACGCTTGCGACGGGCGGCGCGCGGCCGCTGTGCGAGACTGCGTATCGAGCGCATCCCGGATGCGTTATCTTGTAAGAATATAAAAATATATTTTAGGTTTTTGTCGCTCCTAGTTTGTATTGTGTATGATACTAATTACCAGATACTGCCGCGAAAGTTCACTATGAGATACGTCGGTCTAGGTTTGTATGCGAGGGCGCCCCGCGGGGCGACCTCTATTTCCTTTTGTATATATTAAACTTAGGATTAAATAACCTGTGTTTCATTTTATCTTCGACCTTTTTTTTATCGTTGGGAAATGCAATTACGCTTCCCACCCATATCCTTGCCGGAAAGGTGGGTATGTGGGACTCGCTGATATCAGAATACCGACCCACTAAAGCCTAGCGGCATCCTCAGCGTTGATAGGAGACGCCACGGGATCGCTAGCGCATTACTACCGTGACTGCAATTTGGCCCAACTTTTTTGTCTTGCAAATAAAAAAAACGTGCCGTGCCCTGAATAACATGAACACTAACGTCTACGTCTATCTAACGTAGTGATTACTTGCTCAGTGGTCTATGCAGGAAACATCACGCAACCTGTCAACGCTCTATTTTGATTATTAATTTTTAAAACATTTCAGTAGCGTTTCAATAATATTAGTATTTAAATTTACTCTTTTTTTTTTTACTAGTGGACTGCCCGCAGCTTCGCTCGCGTGGAATTAGACGTAACATAACCTAAATACAAAATTTAATTGAAATAATGTAGGTATATACGAAAAACTTTTATACCTACTATCTTTGCACCCCCTTTTACCCCCCCTTAAGAGATGATTTTCGAAACTCAATAAAAAACCTTCATAGGTACTGAATTTCATTCGAATAACATGAAAAACGGCAAAGTTTCATACTAACTTTGCACCCCCGTTTTACCCATTTAGGGGGTGAATTTTCAAAAATCCTTTCTTAGTGCTCCCCTACGTTATAAAAGGAACCCCTGTGCAAAATTTCAAGTTTCTAGCCCTTATAGTTTAGGCCCTGCGTTGATATGTCAGTCAGTCACCATCTCCTTTTATATATATAGATTAACACATTCAGTGCCATTGACACGCCTAGCGTGTCCACACTAATTCTTATCTGCATGCCGCCAGCACGCCGGGCGTGCTCACCGTTTTTCATCTATATCTCAAAGATTAGACAATATTATTGTCCGAAAGACTCTGAGCATAAACTTTCTGCCGTAAGCTAAAGTATTCTGAAGTGGTTCCAGGATCTGATATTTTTTTAAGGTTCATCAAAAATAATCTATTATGTAATGCCGCGAACATACCAGGCGTGTTCATCTCCAGCAGTTCTCAATCTTTTATATTATTAGGTCAATTTACTACATTTATAATGCCAATAATAAAATATAGAATATTTTTTATAAGTTATCATTTATTTTATTCCTTGGCACTTAGGTTGAACAAAAAAGATAAAATAAATTGCATAAAATATTTACCTATAATGTACCCCTTTAGGTACCTAATTATAAACGCTTATCAGCTGTTGTGTAACTCGGATCTGTTTCCTTCTCTCTCTTTCACCAATATCTTTTCATTCATCGGAAGAAGACAAAACCCTGCCCAGGATCTATTCCAATGTTATAAAGCTGAAGAGTTTGTTTGTTTGGTTGAACGCGCTAATCTCAGGAATAACTGGGCCCATTTGAAAAACACCTCACCTCCTACTTTTGGGCGTTTTTGTGAGGGTGGGCTATCTGCTTGCGTCGCATCATCATCATATTCCACTGTTTCTTGCACATATTTTGTTTTCCCTAAAAAATCATAAATAAGTAACCAAAGGTTGAAATTCACTGATCAAATTACGATAAATACTTACCTTGGAATCTACTAACTGCCATAATTTAACTTTCAAAAGCACAAACACTGCTAAAAACAAAATATCTCTTCAGTAACTCGAGAAAGACTGATCAATAAACACGGTTGAAGCCGAAATAACGCTTTCTTTGATTTTACCTCTTAACAGTGCCGGTGAACACGCCTAGCGTGCTACGTAATTCCATCCTGCAGTGCCGCGAGCACACCTAGCATGTTTGCGTTTTTTATAGGGCGGCATCGCTGGGAAGTATTAGAAAATCGTGGTGGCATTGAATGTGTTAATCACTAGTGGATGCCCGCAGCTTCGTTTGCGTGGATTAGATAATATTATAACGAAAGCTTCGTTTAGTCTTGTATGCATAAGGAAATAAACGGAAAACGAAGTTCAAATAGAAGAGGTAATAACGGAATAAGTGTACATTTAATCCAACCTTAGTGTACGTCATGCCTGCGAGCACAGCGTGAAGTACTGCCTCCATGTTCATGTCGCAGTAGTACTGCGACATGAACATGGATTGAAAAGCTCTTTCGGAGTAAACCTGTAAAATCTGTCAATAGTTGGGACTGACTGCTGTTCAACTGAAAAAGTATCGAGTTACTATTCCACCGCAAAGTTGCAAAGCGTCCTTCAAACGAGTATCTACCTACTAATATTATAAAGAGGAAAGATTTGTTTGTAATGTTTTCACACAAAAACTACTGCACCGATTTCAAAAATTCTTTCACCAATAAATAGCATCTTCACTAAGACTATATTATTATAATTACTAGGTGTAAAGGAAACAATTGTTGTCTGATACCACGCGAGCGACGCTGCGGGCGTATATTATTATTGTGTAAGTACTAACATCCATGGATCTTTGTTGTCCGCAAAATATTTTCATTTCATTTTCATTCATGTTATTAAAGAATTTCAGAACGATTGCTTACAAGTCAAGTGAAATCTTGTCAATGTCAATGTCATAAATAGAAATGGAAGGAAAGTATGGAAACAATTTATTAAAACTCCTGACCTGAAAACTCCTCGCCAAAGTCACAAAACTTCGCCTGCCGCCAGTGTGAAGTAATCGTTTAACCCATGGAACAGATTTATATATAAATTATCTAGTGAAAATTCCGCAACCTGGAGCCGAACAAATTTAACCCGGTATCATAACCATGGCGTCTAGCGCGCTGGCGGGAGATCTGGAAGTAGAGGTATGGTAGCCTCTTGATGATTGTAGTGTTGGTGATTGATGGTTGACTCCTGGATGCAAGGGGTAGACAACGCAGTGCTCAGTGCTGTGGCTACAAATGAAATAAGTCATGGAAGCTTAATATAATACAGCATTTATTCCTCTGGCTTTTTTCTCTCTCGGCCTACACTAGGGCTACACTAAGAATATTGTAAATTATTCCTAAGCCGATGACCAGATAGATAGTCTAGCTAGAGCTTAGCTTAGTGGTAGGCAATTATTGTAAATTAGCACTAAGGCAGGTTAGGCACCTGTGTAGGATTAGCTATTCATTCAAGCTCATCTCATCTTTGCCTTATATTTATCAGTTTAGAATATCATTATATCTCTTCTCTTTATTTATGTAGTTTCTAGTTACCTAGACTTTCGTGTCTAATCTCATAGTGAAATAAATTATTTGACTTGACTTTGACGATTTTGGGCCCCTTGATGCCCTCGATGCACATATTACAACACTATTGACAAAATACTCTCACTCAATTTTGATTTTGCTTATAGTTCCAAAGCAAAAATTCAGTTAAATGATTTTACAAGTATAGTCAAAATTTATTATGCATGTCTAATGAAGAGAAGAAGAGAGAAGTGCTGCATCATACTGCAATTGTATTTGCTACTAGTGGACGCCCGCAGCTTCGCTCGCGTTACACATTCACTAACTTCAAAAACGGCAAAGCTTCATACTAACTTTGCACCCCCGTTTTACCCCCTTAGGGGATGAATTTTCAAATTTTTCTCGCCGTAAAAACCATCCTTGAACTTCAACGAACATTTAAAAAAAATAATTGGCCAAATTGGTCCAGGCGTTGTTGAGTTATGCGCTTACCAACACATTTTGCGATTCATTTTTATTATATAGAAGATAGAGTTTTATGGTTTTCTCTGCTTGACTTGTTTGTTTTTGGGCCAATTTGAACCTGATCAATGTCAGCCATATTCCAATGAATTCAAGCCAATTTTAATGCACATAATATGCACATAAACAATGAAAGCATGAGTACATTGTGAGCTGCGGGGTGGCGTGCTTCTTGAGGTTCTACACAACAATTTAATATCAGTCTGATGTGATGTAGTTGTGTTGATAAATAAATATGTATATCTAAATATATTATTTTCATATGTTAGGATGGACCCACTCCGGCAGGCGGGCCCACCCTGCACGAGGAGCTGGTGGCCTACGTGGACGCCGTGGCCGGGGCCCTGGTAAGTGCTGCGCGTATTATTATACTATTAGTATACTGTACGCTGTACTGAGGGCCAGGGGCTGTCTGCAGCTCTCACTTATAGGGTCCTCGTGGCGTGCGCCGGGCGTTTCAAGTACCTGTGGGAGTTATGCCTAACAGTGGCATGGGTTAGGCTTGTAATTGTGTCGAAGGCAACATTTTAATTTTAGCTAATTGATTGGTTTTAGTGGCATTTCAGTTTTATTAACTATCGTTGCTCTTTGTGAAAATATAGTAATAAATGTACTCGTATTGTATAGAATACATATATATATAATAGATAGAGACTGGAGATCGAACTAGAGGTTCCAGTTCGATCTCCAGGTCGGAGTTTCCTTATCTTGAGCCTTGCAGTAAGTAGTAGCTGGATGGTATGTGTATGGCAATAGGCTCACCGTGTATTATACAGCATGAGACAGTGTAACGAAAAGTGGGCGAACTACACACCTCCGCGCTCACAGCGGGCGAGAGCGGGAGCGTGGTCAGTGTAGCAATGACGGGCGTTGCATCGGCAGGAGGAGCGCGGCGGCGTGCTGGACGAGCACTCGTACGCGCGCGCGCGCGGCGCCGCGCCCTCCGCCGGCGTGCGCGAGCTGCTGGCCGCGCGCGCGCCGCCCGACCGCCCGCCGGACGTGCTGGCCGCGCCGCGCGCGCCGCCGCCGCTGCCGCGCGACCGCCCCGCGCCCGCCGACGACCCCGCCGACGACTCCGCCGACGACTCCGCCGCCGACGACGACTGGGAGGAGCGCGTCGTGGCGCATCCGCCCTCCAAAGGTCAGGACATCACACGTTGACGCTGGCGTCCCGCAAGGTTCCGTGTTGTCCCCTACGCTGTTCTATCTGCATATCGATGATCGCAGAACCCTGGCATGCAATGAAAGCTCCTGTATCTGTCAGTCTCTTGTGGAAGAAAGTATATACAAAAACTTGATTTGGAGCTACAATTTCCCTCAAGACGACGCCGGGCACGGTTAGATAAAATGAAATTAATATGTGTTCTTCAATGTAAATTCAGCGTTGTTGAATTTTCAATCTACAAAGGGTTGAAAAGGGGATGGATGAAATTTAACTAAAGTGAAAAAAAAATTATTCGGGTTAACATGACCAGATTCTTAGAAAAATAAGGAAGGCTTTAGGGTTTTGCACTGGGTAGAGTTTGTCCAGTAATATTCATGAGGAGAATAGGTAGGTAGGACAATTAACTTAGCTGCCGCAATGTTTACCTCTGTGCGAGCAAAGCGGCGGTCGTCCCCTAGTGTAGAATAAGCTTGGGATTAAAGTTAGAAATTATCGGGGACGACATAATTTAGTCCAGCTTAAATCCTCCGTTCTCCGCTAGGAAATCTCCATTCGTCGTAGCTCCGCGACATTAGTTAGAAACGTTAGGTACTGGATATGGAATGGATACGGAACTGGGGCGCGACGAAGTGGAATCTGATCTCGGGTCCTAGCCGTATACTATGTGTCGCGTAGCTGAGTTTGTAATGCGAATGTTACAAGAGCCGCCGACAGCATCTAGTTGTGTTCTCCAGCGCACCTGCGGCTGGCGCGCGCGGCGCTGCGCACGCTGACGGAGGCGCGGCTGGCGCGGCTGGCGCGCGGCGGCGGCGCGGCGGCGCGGCGCGAGGAGGCGCGCGCGGCGGCCGGCCGGCTGCGCGCCGCGCTGGCGCCGCTGTGGGCGTGGCGCGGCCCGCCGCCGCTGCGCCCGCCCGCCTGGCTGCACGCGCAGCTGGCCGCGCACCTGCCCGCGCCCTACCGCGCGCTCTACCGCGACGTGCTGGCGCACCTGCGCCGCGCCGCGCCGCGCCTCGCCGACCGCCTGCTCGCCGCGCGCCTGCCGCCGCCCGCGCGCGACCCGCTCGAGCCCGACGACGGTGAGTGCTGACGCAACGTACTGACGCCGGGTGCTGCAGGAGGAGCGCCGAGTCACCGTTCTGTGGCGTTAGTCCCCAAGACGGGGCTGTAGACAGGGACAGGTATAACTTGTAGGGAGAAAAGAAGGCGCACCGGACTCTACAGCCAAATGCTGTCTTACTGGTGCGCCCTCCCACGTTTCGGCCCGTATAACCGTAAGGTCGGTGGGGCCATGGGTGGTTGGTGGTTCCTTCTTAAGTCGAACGTGACTTAGAAAAGTCACCGGTGCTTTCCGCTTGTATTTGAACCCGGACAGCTCGTGTGGAGGTGAGTTCGAGCCACTCGGGGGGGCCCAGCACCATGGTGGCGGTCGGGCGACGCGTCGTCTGTAGAAGTGGCAGAGGTGGCGGAGGCGGCAATAACGAGCGGCGGTCTGTCCCGCAGAGAGCCCGAAGGACGCGCGCGCGCCGGGCCCGTGGCTGGCCTGGGTGCGCTGCGGCTGCGGCGAGGAGGGCGCGCGCTGGGAGCGGCGGCTGCGCGCGGCGCTGCACACGCGCGCGCTGCCCGCGCCGCCCGCGCCGCCCGCCGCGCCGCCCGCGCGCTGGGCCGCCGCCGCGCTGCACGCCGCCAAGCAGGCGCTCGCCGACTTCATCGAGGACGCCCAGTGAGAACCCCTTTAAGTATAATGTAGAAACACACATCAAACACTCATCTGCAAGTCGGCACCGCGTCGCGATTTGTCGCAGACCATACGACGGCTACTTGATATTTCAGCATCGCTTCGCACCATCGCGGGCTAAAGATAAACATAAGAGTTGATAAAGTTCATTAACAAAAAAGGTTACTTAATAATACAAGTGTATCCCAATATCCTTGTACATTCTTATGAATGATTAACGGAGAGCATATGCGCAGGGGCCGTCCTGTGATAGTGGGCGGCGCGGGCGCGGGCGCGGCGGCGGCGGCGGCGCTGGCGGCGGGCGGCGCGGGCGTGCGCGGAGCACTGCTGCTGGCGCCCGCGCCCGCCTCCGCCGAGGGCCCGCGCTACCTGCCCGACGACGTCCTGCACGAGGTACCCCACCCCCTTGTCCAATTGCTCGGATAGAAAGGCTCTCCTTACATCCGAATTCCCTCACACAGGAGCACGTATAGCGCCGCGAAAGAGGTTTCGTTCATAGCATTAGTTGTCGTGATAGTGTGTGTGTGCGCGCAGGTGGCGGTGCCCACGCTGGTGGTGTGCGGCGGGCGCGGCGCGGGCGCGCTGGCGGGCGGCGCGCGGCGCGTGCTGGGCGTGGCGGGCGCGGACGCGGCGCTGCGCCTGCCGCTGCGCGCGCGCCGCCGCCTCGCGCTGCCGCAGCACGCGCTCGACGCGGCCCTCGTCGTGAGTACATGCCGTTGTGGACATCCTCGCGCAGGTGGCGGTGCCCACGCTGGTGGTGTGCGGCGGGCGCGGCGCGGGCGCGCTGGCGGGCGGCGCGCGGCGCGTGCTGGGCGTGGCGGGCGCGGACGCGGCGCTGCGCCTGCCGCTGCGCGCGCGCCGCCGCCTCGCGCTGCCGCAGCACGCGCTCGACGCGGCCCTCGTCGTGAGTACATGCCGTTGTGGACATCCTCGCGCAGGTGGCGGTGCCCACGCTGGTGGTGTGCGGCGGGCGCGGCGCGGGCGCGCTGGCGGGCGGCGCGCGGCGCGTGCTGGGCGTGGCGGGCGCGGACGCGGCGCTGCGCCTGCCGCTGCGCGCGCGCCGCCGCCTCGCGCTGCCGCAGCACGCGCTCGACGCGGCCCTCGTCGTGAGTACATGCCGTTGTGGACATCCTCGCGCAGGTGGCGGTGCCCACGCTGGTGGTGTGCGGCGGGCGCGGCGCGGGCGCGCTGGCGGGCGGCGCGCGGCGCGTGCTGGGCGTGGCGGGCGCGGACGCGGCGCTGCGCCTGCCGCTGCGCGCGCGCCGCCGCCTCGCGCTGCCGCAGCACGCGCTCGACGCGGCCCTCGTCGTGAGTACATGCCGTTGTGGACATCCTCGCGCAGGTGGCGGTGCCCACGCTGGTGGTGTGCGGCGGGCGCGGCGCGGGCGCGCTGGCGGGCGGCGCGCGGCGCGTGCTGGGCGTGGCGGGCGCGGACGCGGCGCTGCGCCTGCCGCTGCGCGCGCGCCGCCGCCTCGCGCTGCCGCAGCACGCGCTCGACGCGGCCCTCGTCGTGAGTACATGCCGTTGTGGACATCCTCGCGCAGGTGGCGGTGCCCACGCTGGTGGTGTGCGGCGGGCGCGGCGCGGGCGCGCTGGCGGGCGGCGCGCGGCGCGTGCTGGGCGTGGCGGGCGCGGACGCGGCGCTGCGCCTGCCGCTGCGCGCGCGCCGCCGCCTCGCGCTGCCGCAGCACGCGCTCGACGCGGCCCTCGTCGTGAGTACATGCCGTTGTGGACATCCTCGCGCAGGTGGCGGTGCCCACGCTGGTGGTGTGCGGCGGGCGCGGCGCGGGCGCGCTGGCGGGCGGCGCGCGGCGCGTGCTGGGCGTGGCGGGCGCGGACGCGGCGCTGCGCCTGCCGCTGCGCGCGCGCCGCCGCCTCGCGCTGCCGCAGCACGCGCTCGACGCGGCCCTCGTCGTGAGTACATGCCGTTGTGGACATCCTCGCGCAGGTGGCGGTGCCCACGCTGGTGGTGTGCGGCGGGCGCGGCGCGGGCGCGCTGGCGGGCGGCGCGCGGCGCGTGCTGGGCGTGGCGGGCGCGGACGCGGCGCTGCGCCTGCCGCTGCGCGCGCGCCGCCGCCTCGCGCTGCCGCAGCACGCGCTCGACGCGGCCCTCGTCGTGAGTACATGCCGTTGTGGACATCCTCGCGCAGGTGGCGGTGCCCACGCTGGTGGTGTGCGGCGGGCGCGGCGCGGGCGCGCTGGCGGGCGGCGCGCGGCGCGTGCTGGGCGTGGCGGGCGCGGACGCGGCGCTGCGCCTGCCGCTGCGCGCGCGCCGCCGCCTCGCGCTGCCGCAGCACGCGCTCGACGCGGCCCTCGTCGTGAGTACATGCCGTTGTGGACATCCTCGCGCAGGTGGCGGTGCCCACGCTGGTGGTGTGCGGCGGGCGCGGCGCGGGCGCGCTGGCGGGCGGCGCGCGGCGCGTGCTGGGCGTGGCGGGCGCGGACGCGGCGCTGCGCCTGCCGCTGCGCGCGCGCCGCCGCCTCGCGCTGCCGCAGCACGCGCTCGACGCGGCCCTCGTCGTGAGTACATGCCGTTGTGGACATCCTCGCGCAGGTGGCGGTGCCCACGCTGGTGGTGTGCGGCGGGCGCGGCGCGGGCGCGCTGGCGGGCGGCGCGCGGCGCGTGCTGGGCGTGGCGGGCGCGGACGCGGCGCTGCGCCTGCCGCTGCGCGCGCGCCGCCGCCTCGCGCTGCCGCAGCACGCGCTCGACGCGGCCCTCGTCGTGAGTACATGCCGTTGTGGACATCCTCGCGCAGGTGGCGGTGCCCACGCTGGTGGTGTGCGGCGGGCGCGGCGCGGGCGCGCTGGCGGGCGGCGCGCGGCGCGTGCTGGGCGTGGCGGGCGCGGACGCGGCGCTGCGCCTGCCGCTGCGCGCGCGCCGCCGCCTCGCGCTGCCGCAGCACGCGCTCGACGCGGCCCTCGTCGTGAGTACATGCCGTTGTGGACATCCTCGCGCAGGTGGCGGTGCCCACGCTGGTGGTGTGCGGCGGGCGCGGCGCGGGCGCGCTGGCGGGCGGCGCGCGGCGCGTGCTGGGCGTGGCGGGCGCGGACGCGGCGCTGCGCCTGCCGCTGCGCGCGCGCCGCCGCCTCGCGCTGCCGCAGCACGCGCTCGACGCGGCCCTCGTCGTGAGTACATGCCGTTGTGGACATCCTCGCGCAGGTGGCGGTGCCCACGCTGGTGGTGTGCGGCGGGCGCGGCGCGGGCGCGCTGGCGGGCGGCGCGCGGCGCGTGCTGGGCGTGGCGGGCGCGGACGCGGCGCTGCGCCTGCCGCTGCGCGCGCGCCGCCGCCTCGCGCTGCCGCAGCACGCGCTCGACGCGGCCCTCGTCGTGAGTACATGCCGTTGTGGACATCCTCGCGCAGGTGGCGGTGCCCACGCTGGTGGTGTGCGGCGGGCGCGGCGCGGGCGCGCTGGCGGGCGGCGCGCGGCGCGTGCTGGGCGTGGCGGGCGCGGACGCGGCGCTGCGCCTGCCGCTGCGCGCGCGCCGCCGCCTCGCGCTGCCGCAGCACGCGCTCGACGCGGCCCTCGTCGTGAGTACATGCCGTTGTGGACATCCTCGCGCAGGTGGCGGTGCCCACGCTGGTGGTGTGCGGCGGGCGCGGCGCGGGCGCGCTGGCGGGCGGCGCGCGGCGCGTGCTGGGCGTGGCGGGCGCGGACGCGGCGCTGCGCCTGCCGCTGCGCGCGCGCCGCCGCCTCGCGCTGCCGCAGCACGCGCTCGACGCGGCCCTCGTCGTGAGTACATGCCGTTGTGGACATCCTCGCGCAGGTGGCGGTGCCCACGCTGGTGGTGTGCGGCGGGCGCGGCGCGGGCGCGCTGGCGGGCGGCGCGCGGCGCGTGCTGGGCGTGGCGGGCGCGGACGCGGCGCTGCGCCTGCCGCTGCGCGCGCGCCGCCGCCTCGCGCTGCCGCAGCACGCGCTCGACGCGGCCCTCGTCGTGAGTACATGCCGTTGTGGACATCCTCGCGCAGGTGGCGGTGCCCACGCTGGTGGTGTGCGGCGGGCGCGGCGCGGGCGCGCTGGCGGGCGGCGCGCGGCGCGTGCTGGGCGTGGCGGGCGCGGACGCGGCGCTGCGCCTGCCGCTGCGCGCGCGCCGCCGCCTCGCGCTGCCGCAGCACGCGCTCGACGCGGCCCTCGTCGTGAGTACATGCCGTTGTGGACATCCTCGCGCAGGTGGCGGTGCCCACGCTGGTGGTGTGCGGCGGGCGCGGCGCGGGCGCGCTGGCGGGCGGCGCGCGGCGCGTGCTGGGCGTGGCGGGCGCGGACGCGGCGCTGCGCCTGCCGCTGCGCGCGCGCCGCCGCCTCGCGCTGCCGCAGCACGCGCTCGACGCGGCCCTCGTCGTGAGTACATGCCGTTGTGGACATCCTCGCGCAGGTGGCGGTGCCCACGCTGGTGGTGTGCGGCGGGCGCGGCGCGGGCGCGCTGGCGGGCGGCGCGCGGCGCGTGCTGGGCGTGGCGGGCGCGGACGCGGCGCTGCGCCTGCCGCTGCGCGCGCGCCGCCGCCTCGCGCTGCCGCAGCACGCGCTCGACGCGGCCCTACCACTACCAGCTCTGCCTAGCTAGGCTAGGCAGAGCTGGTAGTGGTACTGTTGGTGTCAGAGACTGATACACTGGTACACACAAAGATGATGAGGTAGAGATTAAATCACCTTGTAGCTATATAACCGCGCGGTCGCCGTCGTAAAATCTCAATCCGGCATAATTTAGTTCCCTACATTTATTTGTGCACTGATATCCGGTGGGTCCCGCGCAGGAGGAGATGGTCCGCTGGGCGCGCGGGCTGGCGGAGGCGCCGCCCGAGCTGGAGGAGTTCGCGCACCTGCCCGCGCTGGCGCCCGAGCCGCCGCCCGCGACGCCCGCAGCCCCGCCCGCGGCCCCGCCCGCAGCACCGCCCGCCACGCCCGCTACACTTGCTACCGGGTACGTTGCATGGAAACACTCGCTTTGAGCGTGTTACGTATGAACATTTTTATCTATTTTAATAGCTGATGTCTCTATTATAAATTGAAATTAGACATTCTTGAAACTTGACTTTTCGGAAATTGATACACACAGCACAGCACACTGAAAGTTCTGCGCTCCTGCTGCGACCCATAGACGTCCCACTGCTGGGCACGGGTCTCTCCCACAGACAGTGCTGCGGGAGGTCTAGAGCATACTCCACCACGCTGCTCCAATGCGGATTGCTCCTGGCCGCTCATAAATGTTTGAATTTCGAATGTTATTTAAAATAAAAAACTGTTTAAAATAATATTGGCGAGAACTCGCGTTTCAATTGTTTTTTGTTTTTTTTTTGTTGGGTCAAGAAGTTGTTGCGGACAAGAAGTCCATTTTCGAGAAAGCTAGCAAAAGCAAAAAGCTGAAGGATTTTCCCAAAAATTAAGGATTTGATGAGAGGTATGACATTTACGGGGCCGGAAGAAGTAGTGATAGCTTTCTGGTTGAAAAACATACCATTGACCAATGGTGCTGCTGTTTTCAAAAATGGTTTGACTGAATGAAAAATTGTTTAAAATGTAATGGAGAATACATCGAAAAACAGTAAATGTATCACCTACATTACATGTAAATCATTATTTTACCGAATTACGCAAAACTTTCAGTGTACCGCACGTAGTTGGGTCAGTGCTCTATCAAATGTGTAACGTGTGATGTGATGCATTCCTGTGTTGTTACAGGAGCGGTAGAGCCATGGAGTTCGGCGGTGAGTTTGCTAGCATTTCTTGGCCACCAATTATTGCGCGGCGACGGATTTCACTTGTACGGAGGCCGGGGCCGGAGACGACGAGGTTTCCTCGTACCCGGAGTGACCCGGACATATCAAAGAGTTTTAGCTCGTCAAACTGGAATTACAGTAAGTGGGTTTTATTGTCATGAAACCTGAGTGATGTTCGGTATTTCCCCGACGAATAGGAAATACCCGGCTCTAGCCTCATTGGGAAGCAAACG
Organism: Carterocephalus palaemon; assembly: GCA_944567765.1. NCBI lineage: Eukaryota > Metazoa > Arthropoda > Insecta > Lepidoptera > Hesperiidae > Carterocephalus > Carterocephalus palaemon. Next base: position 13,310,174 of record OX155651.1, read on the forward strand.
TCCTTCTGGGGAATAAGCGAGGGGGGGGGGGGGGGTCGACCGGGCGGAGGAGGACCCGCGTGACGTCAACAATAAACTTTTTAAGCGGATTGTAGATAGCTTAGCGGTTGTGTCGGTGCAGAGGGCCGCGTGGTGGCGCGCGTGTCGGGCAGCACGCCGCTGGTGCTGACGCCGCGCCGCGCCGCGCCCGCCGCGCCCGCCGCCCCGCTCGCCGCCCCGCTCGCCGCCCCAATCGCCGCGCCGCCCGCCGCGCCCGCCGCGCTGGCCGCCGCCGACATCATGCAGCTGCCCATCGTGTTCGCGGACGACGAGCCGCCCGCGCTCGCCTTCCCCGGTCAGTACCACCGATCTGAGTCGATACGGCGCGGCAGCCGGCCGACCCGTCGATGTCGGGGCCAGCTCACGGCACGGGAGGATTGCAACCGATTACAAATTATCCACTCATCCATCCTTCAGCCTTGCGAGGTTCACTGTTGTACATAGGCCTCTCTTAAACAACTTTTTTGAGAAATATAGAGCCCGTGGTCCTTTAGCCCGACGATAACTTTAACTTGTTAAACCGGGACCTCTAGCATAGCCCTCGCGTCTACGACCATTAGACCAAGAGGCATGTATTATTTCGCATTTCGCATTACTAATTTTTTTAATTTTTTGTACATTTTTAATTAAATGTTACATTAATCACAAAAAAAAATCATCACGGGCGGGACAAAAAGTAATCGCAGTATGTTAAGGTTGTAAGATCCATACATTAAGCAGTGTTGCGTCCGGCAGAGGGCGGCGCGGGCGCGGGCGCGGGCAGGCCCGTCACGGTGACCAGCGGCGGCGCGCGGGTGAGTCTCTCGCGCCTTACATTACACCACTGGACCACTAGACCACTGGACCACTGGACCACTGGACCACTAGAGCAGGCGTAGTGGGGGCTTTGTGGTAGCGTCCATAGCCCAGTGGCTCGCGTCGATTCAACGTGATCGAGAGTTAAGCGACGTCGTGAGCGGTCGGTTTGTGGATGGGTGACCGCTAGTGGCAAAATTTCAAAATTGAAAAATCAACTAAAGCTGCACTATCGAGTAAGGATAGTTTGTAAGGGTAGACAATATTATTGGTTTCATAAATAAATATGGGTTTGTAATGTTCGATGTGTGTGAGCAGGGCAGCGGGCTGCGCTTCACCCGCGTCATCGTGGCCAAGCGAGGGGCGCCCCGCGCCCGCCGCGCCCTGCGCCCGATGCGCCCCTAGCGCGCCTGGCGCCCCTGGCGACCCTGGCGCCCGGGGGACCGAAACTAATTGTTTGTGTGCTTTAGGATAAGAATAAAGTGTTTTACTGTTTTGACCGTGTTTTATTAATTGAAATATTTGTCCATATCCTGACCTTTCTTTTTTCCTTGGTCCAATACCCAGACCACTTGGTCTACACCAGACGTGGGTCTCCACGCGCAATCAACACGTCTGCGATCCTACAGTTAGCCACAAGGCGTGTCTCACTCCTGCTACTTAAGTCACACGGCGTTCAAACCCCTGCTACTTAAGTCACACGGGGTTTTTCGGCACGCTACTTAAGTCACACGGCGTTCAAACCCCTGCTACTTAAGTCACACGGGGTTTTTCGGCACGCTACTTAAGTCACACGGCGTTCAAACCCCTGCTACTTAAGTCACACGGGGTTTTTCGGCACGCTACTTAAGTCACACTGCGTTCAAACCCCTGCTACTTAAGTCACACGGGGTTTTTCGGCACGCTACTTAAGTCACACGGCGTTCAAACCCCTGCTACTTAAGTCACACGGGGTTTTTCGGCCCCGCTACTTAAGTCACATGGCGTTCATCACCCCTGCTACTTGAGACACATAGGGTTTTTCGGCCCCGCTACATAAGTCACACGGCGTTCATCGACCCCGCTATTTAGATCACACGTATCGTAATGTACCTTCTATTATTATGGTACTAACAGTTTGACTTACTAGTAGGTATGCGTATTTAACATATAATAATATGGAGCAGCGTGGTGGAGTATGCTCTAGACCTCCCGCAGAAGTGTCTGTGGGGGAGACCCGTGCCCAGCAATGGGACGTCTATGGGTCGCAGCGAATATTGAGATGATATAATGAGGGTACCGGCTCTCACCTCGTCAAACTCGGCTATATAAGCTGAGCTGAGTATATATCTATATAATAAAAATGAATCGTAAAATGTGTTGGTAAGCGCATAACTCAACAACGCCTGGACCAATTTGGCCAATTCTTTTTTTTAAATGTTCGTTGAAGTTCAAGGATGGTTTTTACGGCGAGAAAAATTTGAAAATTCATCCCCTAAGGGGGTAAAACGGGGGTGCAAAGTTAGTATGAAGCTTTGCCGTTTTTGAAGTTAGTGAATGTGTAACGCGAGCGAAGCTGCGGGCGTCCACTAGTTAGGTATAATAATACGTGTTCGGTACAGTTTGTGGTACTCGTAAGTAGGCCAAATTCAATTACTGCCCCAATGTCCACCACACGCGAGCGGTCACTCGGTTGATACAGATCTTAAATAAAAATCATAGCAATCATAGCGCGGTCGGGCGGAAGAAGACGATCGCAGCGGCCGAGCGTGGCCGAGCCCCCGGGCCGGCGTCGATACGGCGCGGCGGCGCGGCGCGCGGCGCATGCGCGGGCTGCCGCGCGCCAGTCGGCCCGCACCTCGCTCGCCGCACGCCGCGCGCCGCAGCCGCAGCCGCAGCCTCCTCGCCCGACCAGCGCACCTCGCGCCCAGCGCCGCCCCGCACCGCGGCCGCGGCCCGCGCCCAGGGCGGAGCGCCCGGGCCATGCGCGCCACCCCGGGCTGCGTTACGTAAGCGGGCGCGCCGACATCGATCGCGCGCCGCCATGCCAGCCGGCCGCGCGCCCTGACCTCCTCGCGCCACCGCGCCACCGCCGGCACCGCGCCCCCGAGCCCGACCGGCCGCTCGGGACCCCTGACTCTCCGATTGTTCGCCGGGAGGACCTAGGTGAGCGGACGCCTCGTGAGTACTTACGCCTGGGGGATCGGGCCCCGCGGCCCCGGTCTGCCCCGTATTCCTGCCCTCCATACCGCGCCGCCGTCGCGCAGACGACGCGCCGGGCGGTGGCAGCCCTAGCTGGAAGGTCGCCGTGGACGAGCGCTGGCCGTGTCGTGCGCGTCGGTATTTTTCAATCGCACTACAATCTCACACCGTCTCGATCTTGATGGCAGTCTGACTCAAGTCTGACCTAAATAGTGTCCATCACAAGTACATCCATTGTCATTCTTTTAAAATGACAAAAAAAGCCTAAATAATTAAATTAAATTAAATATTTTCTTTGTGCGCGTATCGTATTACTGTGTAATCACGACTTAACTAGGCTGTGGTGTACAGATCAGTGTCGTAAACGGAACATTACCACTTAACAGTGATAATACTAGGGTGGACGGCAAGCTGGTGTCTGCTGCAGGCCGGGCTTCTCTCTTCTGTCTCCTCTCTCTCCTCTCTCTCCACACCTCGCCCTGCCTCAGATATTATGACACGGGCGGGTGCCTAGTTGCACATTTTAAAGCCTACGGTCATAGGGTACATACGCTAATATTGACTTGAAATTTTAACGCGCTCAATGTTGCAGAAAACAAAAAATACATTTTATATATGTATACGAGAAAATAGCGACATTCAATTTGTTGCATTAGAATTAAGTAGTTTGAGTCGCCGTCATCGAAATCGATGAGGAGGACTCTATGCGGAAAACATTTTAACTTAGGTACCTACTATGAAATGTGCCATTACATCACTGCACTGGCACGTGGTAGATTATAGCTCGTTTAAGTACCTACTGGATAGTTCGTGCCAGCCGCCGCAATTGTGTCTTCGAATTATAAACCACTCTTTTGGTGCAAACAATTACATGGACATTCAGCAGCTTCATTCAGCTTTCCACCAGATGGATTCCCCGTACTTCGGGTACTTTGACCGAAGACCAGAAACGCCATGCATGGCCTGGAGTCACCAAATGTTAGAAAAGGTCAACGGAGGTGACTCGAATGCTGCATTTGACATGGTCGCTGGCGATGAAAGCTACATGTCGCTACGAACCCGAAACCAAAACACATCTGTTCAGTGCCTGTTTCTGAAGAAGTCAAGGAAAAAATATGATTGCCTCGTTCTTTGGTCGGAAAAGTAATTTCGCGACAGTCGTGCTGGAAGATGGAAGATGGAAGGACGGTCACTGCTGGTCACTGCAGTCCGGTATGTTAATTGTTGTTTGCTTGTCGTCTTGGAAAATGTTCGACTGCGGCGCGCTCGAGCAGGAGGCGAGGAGGATTCCTTCACCACGCCGACGCTTCAGCGCACTCCACAATACGAACAATAGAATATTTAACTGTGAGAGGTGTCGAGATAAGAGGTGTCGAGTCATCCGCCACGTGGCCCCGGCCCGGCGCCCCGCGGCTCATTTATTCCCACGAACCAAAGATAATCTTCGAGGTATTCGCTTTACGAGCCAAGACGCGGCGAGTGCGTTCAAAAATGCCATAGAAGAAACGAGGTATTACGATTATTTAATTTTTCTTTCTTATCTTACAAAATACGGAATCTGTACTTATTATTACTTATCCGCTGATAGTTTTCTTCAAAACGTCATGTGCAGAGCAGACGCGGACTCGTTAGTGTTATTATATATTATTTATTTATTATATAAAATTCTCTATTTTATATATAAAATTGTGGTCATGGTAGTTAAAAATATCATGAGGGTTGTCAATTTTCTAAGAATTTCCATTTTTTTATGTAATTTGAAAAAAAATCGAGATATTTTTTTTTTCTTTTTTTTTTCTGAAGTAGTCATTAGCAGGCCCACCTCTGGTTCTCGCTTATCGTTGAATTTTGGGACACCTTGTATATAGATGTATAGATTAAATCTAGGTTTATATTATAAGGACTTCGTTTTTCTAATGATAGACCTAATTGTTTCCAATACATATTACATTCCATATTGGTTCCACTATTTTACAATTTCTACACTTGAGTACTATTTTAAGAAAAAATATAAAATAACAGTCGGAATCTACCTGGCTGTGCATATACACAGATTCAACTACCAAAATAATGTTTCACGCGTTTGGGGCAAGTTTTATTATCTACTTAGCCAGATGCTCGTGACGTCACGGTATCTGGCGGGACGAGTGGCACTCGAGATATCCACGAGCTACGAGACGCTACGAGGAGCTACGAGACGCTACGAGGAGCTACGAGACGCTACGAGGAGCTAAGATGGCCACACGATAAGCCACTAAGCCACTCCACTTTGTGTCTCAACAGCGCCACTTACGATGTCAAGATGAGCTGCCGCCGCCATCAACATGCGCTGCTCAATTTTCACATTATAATAGTTAAGAAGCCACTTATCTACATCACACGTTAAAACTGAAAAATGAGATGCTGTCTCATCATCCACACTTTCTCAATTATATTGTGTGTGCTGTGTGTGGAGAAGCCCGGATGCCCGCAGCCCGGGGCGCCGGCAGCCGCCCGGCCGGCGAGCCCGGGCTGTTGGGGGTTCCTGCGGCCCTTCTGCCGCCATCCCTTCTACTCCCGGTCCCGACGGAATGACTACTGGAAAAAACATAACATTCAAAAAGCTTTGTTTTTTATTAATATTATTTGATTGACATTTTTTTAAGACAAGAATAGCTGCGCTGCGCTTTTATTTAAATACTAGACGATGCCAGCGGCTTCTCTCGCGCGGATGAGACTGCGGTAGTTTCGTTTATAGTTGCTACATTGATATATATGTTACCACAGTTGCTACCTATTTTGATCACGAACATTACTGCACAAATTCTATACAGTGACACCCACAGTGACACCTAAGGGGACCTTTTTAAACGGTTTTATTTAGCTTGCCCTGTTTGTTTATTTATTTCTTTATTTATCTTATGTTGAGCTTACTGTTGACTAAGATATTCACCAGTAATTCGCACTTTACTTGTTTCATTTGTATCTCTTCGGATCTTCACCTTCACTGCAGTGCTCCGTGTCGCCGGCGCGATGCCTTATAGTTCATAGTTCATAGCTATTTATTGGTGAAAATATATTTACACATCAAATGTCTTATATTGTATATGGTACAAGTATACCAAAAAGAATGGAAATAAGTAAAAATTAAACATACCAATTTAAGTAATAGACTGATCCAAAAGACCCGACCAAATCCATACTAATATTATAAATGCGAAAGTGACTCTGTCTGTCTGTCTGTGTCGTTTTCACGCCAAAACTACTGAACCGATTTAAATGAAATTTGGTACACAGATATTCTAGAGCCTGAGGAAGGACATAGGCTACTTTTTAATCTATTATTATGTCTAATTCCACGCGAGCGAAGCTGCGGGCGTCCACTATAATTAATAAAGTTTAAAAAATTTGATTTAAAATAAATGTAAAAGTATTAGAACAGAACAGTGATTTTGAAACGTACTCATACATCTGTCCCTTTCACGAATGTTCTGGAAGACTTCACATTTGAATTTGGAACGTACGAGTATAATTTTGTGATCTCAAGAGTTATGATTCAACACGACATAGTCACAAAGTACATTTTACGACACAGTCTGGCTGAGAGCGTTGTGCCATCTCAATATTTTTATCAGCAACGGATATTTTCAAGCAAGAAACACTTGAACATCGAACATGGCAGTTCATCCCTGCGGAACGACCACCAGGAAACGGCCGAGATTATATTTTCGAGATGAAATGTTAATGTTAATTATGGCTATCATCTTCCTTAATGGTCAGATTCATGAAAATACGTTCAGTTGTTTTTGCGTAAAAACATGAAAGATCTATCTTAGGTTTATTTTGCTAGTTCTTGAAGATCCAACATTGCTAATTTGGGTCATTGTCAATGTGGACCTCATTTTCATTAGTGACAGTTAAAATTATCTGTGGCAGAATATTCCATGTCCATTGTTTAATCTACATAAAACTGTCAACTAGACAGTTCCCGCTCTTTTCTCTCTCGTAACCAAAGGTTAGTAAGAAAAAGGGTGTAAAAGTTAATTTAAAAGAAGTCTGATATCAAAATTCACGTTTTATTGTGCTGGGGGACCCTAAGTTTAGTGCATTTTTCATGGTCTACGAGCCGGATCATAAGTTTCATAGCGCAGTGACAAAAATAATACAAACAGAAAGTATTGCATCATCCAGTGCGTGTTCTTCAAATTTTCGGTGTGCTTATCAAATATTAAAGATGGAAATTCAAGAGCAAAACGAACATAGACTGCACATTTTAAAAGCACATACTAATTTCAAAAAAACTCCAAAAGAACGAATGTCCAGAGACTATGTTGAAACAAAACTTACCTTTTTTGACAAATCATTAAGAAATCATTAAAAAATACGACAAAAAAGCGTTAGATGATTTGCCTTACTAAAGATTGCTCTTATACAAAAGAGAACATACTTCGTGTCCGAGGAAGAGTATACCTTCGCAAGGGGCACCATGCTGCTCAAATTGCGTGAGGTAGGGTGAGGTAGGGTAGGGGGGGCAATCCGAGTCCATCCAGCCAGCGGCAGAAAAGGTATGTGAAATCCAAATTCCCACGCTAAAGATACCTACATTTGGAGTATTATACTGAATGGGTTACGTATAAGGAACAATTTTCGTCATTAATTCACAACAATAGTAAGTAAAACGATAACAAACGACAATAATAAAGAAGGTTTAACAATAACAGTTTTGAATATTAAGTAAGTTATTTTTAACCTAAATTCTTTGTCGGCCAACTTTGTGTGGACGCTGACGCCGTCTGCCGAGAGGCTGCCTTCGGTTGTTGGTCTCACTGATCCGCTCGGGTCGTGGAAGCGCGTGCGGTGCGCGCGTGTGCGTTCGGTGCGTGCGGTGCGTGTGTGCACGATCGATCGCTGCGTAGCGCCGTAGCGCCGTAGCGGTACCGCCGTAAGACACGACTCGGAGGCGAGTGAGCCTTCGGGCGTTGCGTAACTGCATCGCACGCGTGCTCTAGTAACGTTATTTTTAGACTGAATACTTGGAAGATATGCCAATTAGTCGACCGAGCCGGCGGCCGTCTTAACTCGCGCAGAAAATGGGAACGAAAAATGACATGTGCATCATGAAAACTAAATCAGCAATAGAGGGATCTTGACTCATAATAGATCATAAAGACGTAGGAGGCGGCGCTGCGGGCTCGCGTTGATATGTCCGATGCAGCGGCCAGCGGCGTGCGGCACTGAGGCCCGCGGCAGGCGTGCAGACACTGTTGCATGTCGTATCCTGTAGTTTTACCATAGAGTAAGGACCAAAGAAGAGTTACAATGCTCAAAACTGCGTAGCCTCGAAAAAACTCTAAAATCGCAATAAGTACGAGATGGCGCTGTTCCGTGAGACAATTTTATAAACATTTTTATTTATTACAAAAATATAGGTATTGCTCTCAACCAATTTTATTTGTAGTATTAACATCTTATTTCTTACTTATTTAACATCTTACTTCTTACTAATATTATAAAGAGGAAAGATTTATTTGTAATGTTTTCAAATAAAAGCTACTGGACCGATTTCAAAAATCCTTTCACTGTTGGAAAGCTGCATCTTCTGAGTGACATCCATACTTCCATACTAATATTATAAATGGGAAAGTGTGTTTGTTTGTTTGTCCGGCTTTCACGTCGCAACGAAGCTATTAAATGGTATGGTTTTTGTGTGTGGAGATAGTGAGGAGGGTGGAGAGTGACGTAGGCTACTTTTTACCGCGGTAAAACATCCCCATGGGAAGATATCATGTTTTGTTATTTCCTAGATACTTAGTTCCGGATATTGTTAATAGATGGCGTAAGTACAATTTAGTTAAGTAGTTAGTATAGTGGTTAAGTAGTTAGTATCTTTTAATCGTGGAACTGTCACTATTCATACACCACAAATGTGTCATGTATGATAAACAACTCATTGCTAATTCCCTTTTACCACGCGGGCGGAGCCGCGGGCAAAAGCTAGTAGGCTATATAATATTACTCGGTGTAACGAAACTACATATAGTTATGTCTAATTACACGCGAGCGAAGCTGCGGGCGTCCACTAGTTTGTAACACATATAAATTCTTCGCCGAGATTCGAACCGGAGTATTGCGGCGTGTCAGTATTATGTAGATATTATGTATGACGCGTACAGCCACGGAGATCGATAGTTGGTACGATGAAAAGTGGGTTAGATATTACCGCTTCATTGATGCAATACGTACGAATGACATGACACAACATTGACAATAAGTGTGCCACAATAAACTCACAAAAAACACTTTCGACCTCCCACTGAAATACCTTTGTCCCTTTGTTCAAGAAAGATTCTCATGATGCACTCCGTGTATATGTATATTGAACAGGAATGGCGAGAGTATGCAACCCTGTCGAACACCAGCGTGTGTGTGGAAGCTTTCCGAGTCAATGTCGTCTACCCGGACAATCGCAGTTCCGTCCTCGTAAAGTCGGCGTTGAGACGAACTAGATGGATTGGTACCCCCATTTGAATGAGTGCGTCCCATAACATGTGCCATTTTACGGTATCGAAGGCCTTGCGAAAGTCGACAGCAAATGAAGAGTGGGATGTTAAACTCTCTAGACTTCTCAATTATCTGTCGAAGAATTAAGATCTGCTCTCTTGTACCTCGACCCTTGACAAATCCCGCCTGCTCCATATTTGGAATTGTTTTGAATCGCGTGGAATTGGATACAAACAATAGTTTCGTCTTCACCCGTCGCCACCTCCTCAAAGACACTACCGGTCGAATTGTCCTTCGAACTTCATTCCTGGGGAAATCACTGGAATAAAACCCTTTGTGGATCGAATGTAGAAGAAAAGAGGTTCCTGTACTCTCGTAGTACAAGGAACCTCTTTGCGGGGCGAACAGTATATTGGACCGCCTCAGGGACGCTATGCTCGTTTGTACCAAATTGCATTAAATCGGTTTAGTAGTTTCTGATTCCATCGCTCACCTAGGGACGGACACACTAAATAAAAAAATCCGGCAACTATCTTGCAGAGGCTATGAATATTTATTTTTCATAAATGACCGGGGTTCGTTTGTCTGTTTTGGCAGGCGGCAGGCGGCAGGCGGGGCGAGGCGCGGGCGGCGCGGCAGCATGCCGGGCGGCCGGCGGGGGCTCGTCGCCCCGCAGAACACCTTCCTCGAGAACATCATCCGCCGCTCCTCCTCGCAGCGTCAGTGCCCGCTCACCGCTCACGTATCAGTACACGCCCACCCACACTCACACACACACATACACACACAAACATACACAACCCAAACTCGTAAATGTTTCTTTATACTGAAAGGAAAGAATTTAGCCAAACTAAAATGCTGAATCATTTATGTATGTTTACAATAAGTGTATGTTGTTTGAAGCGTTTGGCTCGCGTCGATCCACTGACGAGTCTGACGATCTTACGACTGACGCTCTTACGACTGACTGAATTATGACTGAGTTAAACAATGCAGCTTGCCGTAGGTAAGTGGGTGCCCCACAGTGGACAAATATTATGGGAGCTTCCGTGGTTCGGGCACATCGAGTGGTCGGTTTCGGTTGGTCGGTCGCTCGGTTGCTCAGTTGTGTGTGACGTCACGATTGTTGACCCCGAATGTTACAGTAGCGACTAGCGATGTGAATGTGTGTGTGCCGCAGCGGACAGCAGCTTCCTGCTGGCCAACGCGCAGATCGTGGACTACCCCATCGTGTACTGCAACGAGACCTTCTGCAAGATGAGCGGCTACAGCCGCGCCGAGGTCATGCAGAAGTCCTGCAGGTGCGCCCTAGCTACTTCAGCTACACCGTACAGCTATCGTGACGCGTCGAGCGCGCGGGCTCTTCCCAAGCGAATATTTACTACTAAGTATAAGTTGTTTGCCTTTCGCGCAGAAAACTGCAGGTCAATAACATGATGATCAGAATGAAAATAAATATAAGGTATTGATCGCTTCCACTTCATATTGGAGTTCAGGATGCCATCGCTCGCACTAGCGAGGATATATCTTTCAGAAGTTGTAAGTGATGAGCATAAATTCCCGAAACTCAACAGGAAGCATGGTGCGTTTAGTGGTCCTAATCGCTATGCGTACGATATTATGTAAAATACTAGACTGAACGGGTTGTTGTTTGACTTTAGGCGCTGACCTGTGTTATTTAGTCCATCCAAGCTGGAGTGGAAGTCTCGAACTCTATTCTGTGGTATTAGAGTCCTAATTGGCGGCTTGAAATACACATAAATGTGGAAGTGCATGTGTATGTGTGTGATGTGCGGCAGGTGCGCGTGGATGTACGGTGAGCTGACGGAGAAGGAGGCTGTGGAGCGCGTGGACCGCGCGCTGGACCACCACCTGGCCGACCAGTTCGAGATCCTGCTCTACAAGAAGAACCGTGAGTGTCCCCCGCCAGGCGCACCGCCAGAGGTCACTTGCTGTAAAAACAAAGCAGAATTATTTAAAAAGATTTCTCTTCACGTATTAAGATTCTTTATTCTTTACTGATTGCCACTCATTTATCATTTATCATTTATCACTGATAATAATTACGAGTATGTAGACTATATTAAACGAGTTTCGATAGCTTGACAGTTCAAAGCACTACTTTTACTGTCATAAATAGCAAAAAAAAATAGTTGCGATAAACAAAACAGTGTTTTCAATTTAGTTCCGTCCTCGCTCCATTGAGATTTGTATTATGGTGTGTGGGTGTGTGTGTGTGCAGGCACGCCGCTATGGCTGCTGGTGCAGGTGGCGCCCATCCGCAACGAGCGCGAGCTGGTGGTGCTGTTCCTGCTCACCTTCCGCGACATCACCGCGCTCAAGCAGCCCATCGACGCAGACGACCCCAAGGGCGGTGAGTACCCCGCCCGACCCCCGACCCCCGACCCCCGACCCCCGACACCACTCTCCTCGCCCGCGCTCCCCACAAAGCGATCGTGGTTCATTCATTAAACATGATAACGTTAAGCTTTGAGAACTGAGAGGTCCTCCCGCTCGCAGCGCCCGCCGCGACTCGTGTCGCGAGTGCAATCCGACCGTGTCAAGTGAACGAGGGCTGCCGGCGACCGAGCTCTCGACCTCGACCGACCTCTGACTCTGATGCCTCGCGAGCAGTATACGGAGTACACTCCGAGGCTTCTCGTTCAGAAGAGCGCGTCAACCTCTATTGTTATTGATAACGACATAAGCGGAGGGTGGACATACTGATATGCTCACTATTTATTTTAACTTAACGCTCTCTTTGAATAATTAGAAAATACTGATTGGTAAGCGTAGCACTAGCAGCCGTACGGCGAAAGACCCGAGCCGCCAGCGCGGCGGCCGGCGCCGGCCGGGAGGCATCTCCGCTTTGTTAAGGGACCAGCCGAGTGATGGAGTGCAGATATGACTGATATGAGAGATTCACATATCTGCACTCCATCACTCGGCTGGTCCCTTTGCTGTTTAACTTTTTTTATTTGAAGTGTGCCGCCGCGGGCCGCAACAGGTCGGTCGAGCCGAGAGCCCTCGAGATCGGCCGGCGCGGACTTTCGGTCTTAATAATTAATACGTGCCAGGTGTCGAGGTTTAAATAAAAATAAACTGGGAGTCTGTTTTGGACCTAACTATATAAGTACTAAGTAGTTTCTATAATACATACTTGAGTGTACTTGAGCATTGAGTAATGGAGAGTTGTGGAGTGGAGGCTGTGGAGGCAACAACAATAGACATTAGGGCGCGGCGTGTCGCGTGTCGCGTGTCGCGTGTCCTGCCGACGTAACGCGTGTTGTAACGTGTGTGTGTGTGTGCGCAGCGGGGCTGTCCAAGTTCGCGAAGCTGGCGCGCAGCGTGACGCGCTCGCGCTCCGTGCTGGTGTCGGCGCTGCCCGCGCTCAAGGAGCCCGCGCGCCAGACGCAGCTCGCGCATGTCAGTACCAACCACTACCGCAGCAACACCCCACACCCCACACCCGACCCCACTCGCCCACGTTTAAACGAGTTGGCGATTGGCCTGAGCGAGTTACCACACTCCTCGATACTTAAGATTTGGATTTTCGAAACATCGAGCTTTATTCAGATTATATTGTATCGATTTTCGGTCCCTTCCTAGCATAAAATTATATTTACCTCAAAGATGTTTCAAAACTGCGGACATCCCGCGGCGCCACCTCACGGAATGCTCATTAACTTCAGCCGAGGTCACGGAGTTAGAACCTGAGCTGAAAGCACGCTCCTAACGCTCAGAAATAAGTTTCACATTTTGCAATATATAAAATATATAATAAAATAAAATTATATTTTTAGTTTGTTATGTAATTTGCCTATTTTGTTTATTATTAAATTATTTGCATCTAAAACGCAGCAAAAGTTTGATCTACAGTCTTGAAACATCTTTACTTTACCCCTAAGTATTCGATTTGCCTGAATCAGATACATTTTGAAACTTTCAGATACGGTTCCACTCGATTTGCCGGGTGAGAGCGTCTATTGTCTTGTTGAGTCGATTTGCGATGCGATTGCGATGCAGCTACCGAATGACTCGGCACTGAATGGAGCCCGCTCACACCTCTCGGCGCTTAAGCATGTTTAAACGCTAAGTCAAGAGTACCTAGTCCTAGCGAGTCTCCGAGCACCCTCACGCGCGCGGCGCCATCTCCCGTACGACCGAGCACCGAATGCACTTTTGTTCAAAATCGATTCACCGTACCATTTTCGGCATCAAGGTTCCAAGCATCGATAGTACTTGCATTTTCTATTAAATTTTGCTATAGTTTTTGTCTCTGTACATACCTACTTCAAAATGCAGCACTCGCCTCTGATTGTGCTTTTAAACTTGAACACCGCTGAATTGATAAGTATCTAACGCTAACGTTCCTCCCCTCGTGGCCTCCGAAGCGGGGCCGGCGGGCGAGGTGGGGGGAGGGGAGCGGGTAGTGCGGGTAGCGGGGGGAGGTGCGGGTAGCGGGGGTGAGTGACCGGGCGGGGGCTGTTGCAGGTGATGTCGCTATCGGGCGACGTGCTGCCGCAGTACCGGCAGGAGGCGCCCAAGACGCCGCCGCACATCCTGCTGCACTACTGCGCCTTCAAGGCCATCTGGGACTGGATCATCCTGTGCCTCACCTTCTACACGGCCATCATGGTGCCCTACAACGTGGCCTTCAAGAACAAGACCAGCGAGGACGTGTCGCTGCTGGTCATCGACTCCATCGTGGACGTGGTGTTCTTCATCGACATCGTGCTCAACTTCCACACCACGTTCGTGGGCGCGGGCGGCGAGGTGGTGTCCGACCCCAAGGTCATCCGCAAGAACTACTTCAAGTCCTGGTTCCTCATCGACCTGCTCTCCTGCCTGCCCTACGACGTCTTCAACGCCTTCGACCACGACGAGGATGTGAGCTCATTTGCAATGTTTCATACCACTAACAGCAATCGTTAAGCGGGTTGGCGACTAACCAATCTGCATTGAACTGGCGTGGTGGAGTAGGTATGCTCTAGACCTCCCGCAGGTGTGTCTGAGGGGGAAATCCGTGCCCAACAGTGGGCCGTTTATGGGTTTTAGCAATACAAATGATTAAAATTTACCGCATAAAAGCTAAGCTGTGAGAGTAAGATGCCACGAAATGGTCACAAGATCATCTATGTTTATTAACTTTGCTAGCACTATTGTAAATTCTTTGATGCAAAATGTGTCCGAAGACGATGTTTAGCGAAGATCTATTTCCTCCAAAAGTGGATGGATGGTTGTAGTTGCTGTCAGCGTAAGTGACAACTGCGAGTCTGCAGATCTGCAGGCTGTTGAGCGTGTGTGTGTCTGTGTGCGCAGGGCATCGGCAGCCTGTTCAGCGCGCTGAAGGTGGTCCGGCTGCTGCGGCTGGGCCGCGTGGTGCGCAAGCTGGACCGCTACCTGGAGTACGGCGCCGCCATGCTGATCCTGCTGCTGTGCTTCTACATGCTGGTGGCGCACTGGCTGGCCTGCGTGTGGTACTCCATCGGGCGGTCGGACGCCGACTCGGGCCTGCAGTACTCGTGGCTGTGGAAGCTGGCCAACGTGACGCAGGCGCCCTACTCGTACGTGTGGTCCAACGAGTCCGAGGGGCCCGAGCTGGTCAACGGGCCCTCGCGCAAGACCATGTACGTCACCGCGCTGTACTTCACCATGACCTGCATGACCTCCGTCGGCTTCGGGAACGTGGCCGCCGAGACCGACAACGAGCGCATCTTCACCATCTGCATGATGATCGTCGCAGGTGCGCGCCCCTACCCCCCCACCCCCTCCCTCCCCCTTGCGCCTCGCATGTTCGTTTATTGTTTTATATCTAGCTGTAGCTATCGTAATTATCCAAATGTTAATATTTGCGAAATTACCTAATCAATGAATTCATAAACGCTTGCAACAAGTTACCGTTCGAATAAACCGAGCCGGCAGTTCCACCCGGCCACTAACGGCCACTAACGGCGCTGTGCTGCAGCGCTGCTGTACGCGACCATCTTCGGCCACGTGACCACCATCATCCAGCAGATGACGTCGGCGACGGCCAAGTACCACGACATGCTGAACAACGTGCGCGAGTTCATGAAGCTGCACGAGGTGCCCAAGGCGCTCAGCGAGCGCGTCATGGACTACGTCGTCTCCACCTGGGCCATGACCAAGGGGCTCGACACCGACAAGGTGAGGGACGCGACCCACTCCCGCACTCCCGCACTCCTACACTCGTACACTCATACACTCGCACACTCCTACACTCTTGCACACCCACACTCCTGCACTCCTACACTCTTACACTCCTGCACTCCTACACTCCCACACTCCCACACTACCTTACTCCACTTTAATGTTGAGTGCGTTGTACTCGTAGGCCGTCGTACTCCTTTTGTGTTTTTATGTAAACTAACTAATCTTAACCGATTAACAACAGTTTTAACTTCCAATGAGACATTAAATAATTCAATATCCTGAAATTAATAAAGTTTGGTAGCGCAGCAGCGTCGGACTTTGAGGTTGATGGATGTATGAAGGATGTATGATGGATGTATGATGGATGTATGATGGATGTATGATGGAGTACCGCGAGGCTGGCCAGCCGCGCGGGGCCGACCAGCGTTCCCATCCTACCCTACTCACTAAACTAATGTGTCTCTGAATTATTGCTAAATTGTATTTGTACCTGTTCTAAGCATGTTTGTGCCTTACTACACCTGTTTAATAGACAACATCATGGGTTTGTATAATGAAGTACACTGAAAAAGGTGAGTGTTGTGATGTTCGTGTGCGGTGCTGCCACCTACCGGCGCCGGACCGGCTAGTGTTGAGCGAGTGCGAATGTGGCGTCCCGCTCCCGCTCCCGCGCCCGCTCCCGCGGCCTGTGTCTAAGTCGTGGATGACGCTCGTTCCTGACCAACTGCGTTGGTCATCCACTACTTAGGCCACAGTCCCTTCAGTCCTCCCCCCCCCCCCCGTCCCGCTCCCCGCGTGTGTCCGCGTGTGCCCGCCAGAGAGCGTGTCCGGCTCACCGGGTCGGTGTGGGAAAAGAGCCGACAATATGAAGGACAATATACTGGATGAAATGAAAGTAGAGACGCCGTGAGTAGCATCTGCATTAGCTTTATCTGTCGAAGTGAACAGTTTAACTTATACTCGTATGTAGAGATTAAAGCAGTAACTACTATATTTTGATGCTTTTCGGCGCCTTCACCGGCTCGGGGTCGCAGAGTGCAGTCCCTGATTGTGTTCATGTTCGCCGCAGACTTATCCAATTCATTAAATCACATGTTTATACCATGATTATGCCCAGGGCGTAAAGGACCATGCAAATTAGATTTTGAGTAGTTTTTTTTGGAAATACCAATGGTTATATGGTATAACTACGTAGGAACTAGCGCAACCCCACGCAGGAAACGCCACGCGTAGCAACAGCGCATTACGTGCACCACAGCGACGTCAGCGACACAGCATCCGCAAGCTCGCGGCGGATTGCTCTCGACCGGCGCGCGTCCCGCTTGCATGGTCCTCCGCGCCCGGCGGTCCGGCGCCCGCGCTCGCCTCGCCGCCCGCCGCCCGCTCCGCCGCTCGCTCCGCCGCTCGCTCCGCTGCCCGCTGCTCCCGGTAGGCGGCGCTCGCTGCGTGTGACACCGCCGGTTGTGCAAACTCGTCTGATTTCAATATAGCAATTTTGTTCTGAAACTTTTCCCGCTCTGCAGCCACCCCCGGTCCGGCGCCTGGAGCGGGTGCGCTCGCCCTTTGATAGATCCGGCCCAGGATGTTACGTACGTGCGATACTATACCCTTGCGAGAGTGGAACTTCTCTGTCGAGCCTCTCGAGGCCACGCCGCCACGTCGCCAAGCCGCCGGCGCGTAGCGCGCAGGTACTGCGTGGACTGTGGTTATGTATCATTTTGAAGTCCTCCGAAAGTCCTGTCGTGCCTGCGCGCCGCTGCCGCTGTGACCGAACCGTTCTGCTCGTCCTATCGTGATAAATAAAAAGAAAAATAACCTTTTAAATAGCGAAAACGTTGCAAGGTTTTGTTCAGTTATGATTCAGACTAATATTCGTTAAAAGTCAGTCTTTACAGACATTCAATAATTGTCTTCAATTTCGAGCGATCTGACTTCGATCTGAAAAAATATACCATAGAAGTTTCACTCGTTGCGTGTGTTGACCCCCGTGCCCGTGCCCGTGCCCGTGCCCGTGCCCCGAGCCGCTCCCGTGTGTTGCGCGTGCGAGTGCGAGCGCGGGGCGCGCAGTGCAGCGAGAGTGTGTGTGCGCAGGTGCTGAACTACTGCCCCAAGGACATGAAGGCGGACATCTGCGTGCACCTCAACCGCAAGGTGTTCAACGAGCACCCCGCCTTCCGCCTGGCCTCCGACGGCTGCCTGCGCGCGCTCGCCATGCACTTCCAGATGTCGCACTCGGCGCCGGGCGACCTGCTCTACCACACGGGCGAGTCCATCGACTCGCTCTGCTTCATCGTCACCGGCAGCCTCGAGGTCATCCAGGATGACGAGGTCGTTGCCATACTCGGTACGCCCCTCGCCCCCCCCCCCCTCACCATCCCCTCGTCATCCCCTCGCCGGCACGTGCGGAGGCGAGAAACTATTTAACACTATTCATTAAAACTTTAATTAAACTTAGCTAGTTACCGGTGACGCATGACGCCATGCAATTTTTTGTATTAATCAAATTTAGAGATTCTTACCCCGAGTAAGATAAGATCGATTGTTGGTACTTAGGGAAGCTGCTTATTGTTTTTTGAATTTTGGGATTCTAGAGTAACATTTCTTGAGCAGATCCGTGTTTCGAAGGGCACGTTAAACCGTCGGTCCCGGGCGGCCAACGAGTCATTCGGGTCGGCTGACCCCTCCTCGGGCCTTCCACGTTGCTCGGAGAGGGTGGCGGCCAGCGGCGGCCAGCGGCACTGAGCGCGCGTCACGTATTGCAGGGAAGGGCGACGTGTTCGGGGACTCGTTCTGGAAGGACAGCGCGGTGGGGCAGTCGGCGGCCAACGTGCGCGCGCTCACCTACTGCGACCTGCACACCATCAAGCGCGACCGCCTGCTGGAGGTGCTGGACTTCTACCAGGCCTTCGCCAACAGCTTCGCGCGCAACCTCACGCTCACCTACAACCTGCGCCACCGCCTCATCTTCCGCAAGGTATGCCAAAGTAGTAGCGAAGGCAAAGTAAAAAGGTAGCAAGGTAGTAAAAATAATCCAACGGTCCGACGACCTCCCCCTCGGTTTCGTGGAAGCTTTCCCGGAGATGTCGACGTCTTCCGGCGCGGCGACGTCTCCTACGCCATTTCCGGGAGAGACTTATCGACGATCTTCGAGGGTCGACGAGATAAATTTTGTATTAGGAAAGATTGATGCATCGTGTTACCCCGATTCAGAGAGCCGGTGCGTGCGTGTGTCGTCAGGTCGCGGACGTGCGGCGCGAGCGCGAGCTGATGGAGCGGCGCAAGCGGGAGCCGCAGGTGGAGCAGGCGCAGGACCACCTCGTGCGCAAGATCATCTCGCGCTTCCGCCGCGAGCGCAGCGTGGCCGCCGCGCCGCCCGCGCCGCGCCCCGCCGCCGCGCCGCCCGACGCCGAGCGCGGGGAGGCCCCGGACGAGGGCAAGCCCTCCGGCGGCGGCGCGGGCGGCGCGGGCGGCGCGGGCGGCGCGGGCGGCGGCGCGGGCGCGGCGCGCGGCAAGTGGGGCCGCATGCTGTCGGGCGGGTCGCTGGACGCGGGCGACGCGCCTCGCGCCTCCTTCACGCGCTCGCTGTCCGCGCGCGACCGCCCCGCCGCCGCGCTCGCCGCCGCGCTCGCCGCCGCGCCCGCCGCCGACGCGCCCGGGCCCCAGCCTGCCTTATCTTTCAAGGTGACTTTGTTTTTGTTACGCAAAAGCAAATGGATAAGTTTCAAAGTCCGAAAGGTAGCAATTTCAAACTGTTTGTGTGTTGAGTGCTTCTGAAAATCTCGTGCGTCTATCGCTACCTGTCCTTTATCTTGAGTTCCTTTAAGATAGAGATGCCGCACGATATGCAGTCCGCGGTATTCTGAGTGATCGCCTCCAACACCACATCTCCAGGGCATCTATTTTAATTTGGTCTTCAAGCGGAATCGTCGTCGTCCAGGATTCCGCAAAACAAAACAAAACAAAGGCTTCTCATTAACCGAACTTTAGTGATTTTATACCAATACCTACAGACTGATGCATGCGTCTGTGCGGTTTGTATTAGTGGGAGAGCGATTAACAAGATTAAGTAATAAGTATACAAGTGCATCTTATTACAATATGCAACAATTACTTTATTTTTATTTACACACAGGAGAACAAGAGCAGGAAATGCGATCTTAAAATATGATTTATGTACAAAGGGAACGCTGATTTCCCTAAGAAATATCTTCCCGCGTACCTGTGCCTGTTACCTTGTTAAGTATATAAAAAAAATTATATTCCAGACTGCATTTTCACGCGGGCGAGCCGCCAGCGTGCTGGGCGCGGCGGCGCGGCGGGAGCCCATCGACGAGGAGGGCCCCGCGCCCGCCGCCGCCCCCGCCGCCCCCACGCCCGCCGCCTCCGCCGTCCCCGCCGCCCCCGCGCCCGCCGCCGCCGCTGCCGCCGCGCCCCCCGCCGCCGCCGCCGCCGCCGCGGGCGCTCACGACGCCGCCCTGGCGGAGCTGCGCAAAGACGTGCGAAACGAAGTACAAAGACTGCAACATAAGGTAGCAAACGAACTAATGAGCTTCTGAGATTTTTCAGTAGAATGACTTAGTTGAATGAAATGCAGTCGCACCGGACGCGAGCCCGCGCTCGGCCCGCTCGGCCCGCTCGGCCCGCTCGGCCCGCTCGGCCCGCTCGGCCCGCTCGGCCCGCTCGGCCCGCTCGGCCCGCCCGGCCCGGCCAGCGTGCACGTCCACCTTCTTGTAGAAGTACCTCTGCCATTTATGGAATTTTGTTGTATTGACTAAATTGCCTGAAAAAAAAAATTTATTTATTTGTAGCCTATTCGACGGCACGCTGCACCAAAGACTACCAGAATCCGATCGAGAGGAAGTTCTTACTGATCAATCGATTTGGGATATTTAAAAATCGATTTTAAAAATTCAAATTATTATAACGGTGTTTTGTCCATTTCACGGAAACCGAGGCCTTTTCTGAGGTAAATAAGGAGGGATTCAAGGTGGAAACTCCGTGAAATAGTATGGGGGCACGTGGCCTCGGCGGTCCCGACGTTTCGAAAGTCTACTCGCAGCAGGGCAGCGCATGCTTCCGTTTGTCGCCAGGCCGGGTGACCTGGCGCTTGGCGGTGACCTGTCGCAGCTGTCGGTTTGGCTCCGTCTGTCTGTCGACGAGGGCGCAGATATTCTGAAGAAACATGTAGATAAGCTACCATTCCTGACAGCTCCGGGTCGCGCTGAAGACCGCCGCCCGGTCGCCCGCCGCCCGGTCGCCCGCCGCGGCCGCCCGGTCACCCCCCGCGCAGCGCGTGTCGAGGACTAGAGGGCGGCCCCTGGCGGTCGACTAGTTTTACTTTCATCAATTTTTTGTAATAAATGGTTTAATGAATTGATAAAGTGTGTTGTGTGTGTTGTGTCCTGGGTCGCGGCCGCAGCTGGGGCGCGTGGAGGAGCTGCTGACGCTGCTGGCGGCGCGGCTGGGCGCGGAGCCCCCCGAGCGCGAGCCGGAGCCCGAGCGCGACGCGCCGCAGGGCTCGCGCAAGCGCCGCTCCAAGGTGCCACTTCCAATTTTAAATTAAAACAAAAAAAAACTTTTTTAAAACGAGCTTTTAGTACTTGTTAGGAAAAGATATGTACGATATGGTATTGTCCCATATCGTACATACATTATGTAATTATATATTTTTATTAAACCCTAAAACTTTACTACCTTGTATTAAATCTTTGCGTTTTTATCGCAGACCCAATTTTTTATAAATGTAAGTGTAAGTATAATATATTATAAAATATACTCTTGCACCAAAGTAATCGTCGAGACGAATCAAACGAGCCCAAACTCGATTGAGTTGTGTCGTTTAATTATCGAGTTTCTATGGCCACCTTCCAGTTCCATTATAATATCAGCTCCATGTTATGATAGTTTTGCATTGTCATACGATTTACACATGCATGCAAAATTTCAGCTCAATCAGTAAACGGGAAGTGGGTCAAATTTAACTTGCAAAATTTGATTTGCACAAACATCGGACAGGTAAATCTAAATAAAAGCTCGTAAAAATGAATTATGTTTGAATTCCAATATATGTATATATTTCTTGTGTACGTGTGTATGACAGGGAATCCTAAACAGCTGGATAGATGTTGTTGACATTTTTTGTGTGTGTTCAAGGGGTTTGGATTAGATTGATTTGATTTGATTCGAAAATGGTTTAGATTCACAATTTGATCCACTGGAAAAAGTATTTTAAACTTAATTTTAGTATTTTTGTATACATATATTATCATTTCCATGAAGTATCGCATCACTTTGACATTTCATATGGCAGAACAACGTTTGCGGGGTCAGCTAGTGGACATTATAATAAAGTATGTTTGTATTGTATCTATTATTTTTCTTTTGAAGTTTTACGAAAGAATATTTTTTCCTAAATCCTGATATTCCTTTCCAATTCCATATCGCAGGGCCGAAGCCTCAAGGGAGCGGCTCCGCAGGCGCCCACGCCGCCGGGCGACTCCCCCGGCAGCCCGAGCGGCCCGAGCGGACCGAGCGGCGCGGGCGGTGCGGGCGGTGCGGGCGGTGCGGGCGGTGCGGGCGGTGCGGGCGCGCGGCGCCGCGAGTTCGTGTAGCGCGCGCCCGCGGCGGCCGCCGCCCCGCCGCCGTGACCGCCGCCGCCGCCGCCGCCCCCGCCACGCGTCAGACGGACCTTTAGTGAAATATTATGGCATGTGTACGATTCTTGGCATCCGCACTAATGCGAAAGACTTTCGGAACCCGCCTTCTCGCTGGCGTCCGATTCGCCAGACGAAGTGGAGTCGGCCGCGCAGCTGATGCCCGGAACGCGCCGCCCGCCGTCCGCCGCCGCCCGGCCCGCCCGGACCGCCCTCCCCCCGAGTGTCCCCGTCCCCCCCGAGCTCTCTCGTTAATCGTGTTTTTTTCGACTTTCAGCCGACGCTTATATCTCCGGCTTCCACTAGAGCTGATCTAGAAAGTATTAGTAATCTATGAACTGACGATATTATATAATGTGCCTTTGTAAAGTTAGCCTTCGGAAACGCCGCGGCCGCCGCGGCCGTCGCCTTCGCGGGGGAGGGCGGTGGGAGGGCGGCGGGAGGGGGGCGGGAGGGGGCGAGGGCGGCCACCGGTTAGATTATAAGTATCCGTATTTGATAGAGATTTGTAAATTATATTTAAGTGATAGGTACATCACGTTCCAAAAGCAATATTTCCTCACATTCCTTTCACTTCGTATAACGTCATCACACAAACGACCAAGTATTTTCTTACAAGCAAATTTATTGTACGAATACAGTGTAGGTACTAACAGCTCTCTAAATATTTTGTACGCTTCGAGTTGACTACTTCTGATATTTGGATTTACCTAACTATATAGTTATATAGGCCGAGCGAAACGATATGAGTATTGCATATTGCTCTTAATCCCATGAATTTAAATACGTTACCTATTTCCAAAGTTTATTTCAAATGTATATCCCGTATGTCGATTAAGTTTGTCGCCGAGTCAGATTCGGTTATACATATCTATGAATGGCGCAATATTCTCGTCACTAGGTACGGCAAATAACCAAGTGCGTAGAGAGCAACCGCTTTGTACAATGTGCGATATCGAGGGACGAGCATCGACGAGCATCGACGCGACCGTCCGCAGCGCCTGTTGTTTGTCAAATTATTTATTGTTAACGTTTTTAAAGTTTATTCGAGCCGGTGGCGCGCGGCGCGCGGTGATTGTCCACCGCACTGCGCGGCGCGCGGTAATTGTCCACCGCACTGCGCGGCGCGCGGTGATTGTCCATCGCACTGCGCGGCGCGCGGTAATTGTCCACCGCACTGCGCGGCGCGCGGTGATTGTCCATCGCACTGCGCGCCGCGGCTGAGGCAACTGTCCACCGCAGTCAGGCACAGTCGCACTGGGCCAACCCCGCGCCCCGCGCGCCGCGCGCCTCCGTTGTAGGCGGGCTCGCCCCGCGCTAAGCTGCAGCTCCTATTTACTTTTATTGGTAATTATATTTGATGACAATTTAATCTGAGTTTTATTTAAACATTATGCAGCCCTAGCAGTATCCTACCATTCCTACCTTGAATCTATTAAATATCACAAGAGAATCATATCTAGTGAAGGATCCTTCAGGATTCATTAAAGGTAAAAAAAAACCGGGATCTGAAACTGTCTCCGGGTTCTGCTCTTCCTCGTCTAGTGGATGGTGGCAAAAAGTGTCTGTCTACACGTTTTTGAGGACATCGTGGCCACATGGTTTTTAGTTTTTGCTCGAATCAGTTTAGGTTAGTTAGGTCTGAATAAGTTAGATTATGAAAAAGTGCTATTATATTTGCACAGGCGCTTTGTTTTTTACTATAAATTTTAGAAAGAACTTAATTATACTACCACCACATAGTTAAACGCACAGTTTTGTAACCTGATAAAGAATACCACACTAGTACATACATCAGTAGGCTCGCGGTCACGCGCAATTAATGCCAAATAAACACTGCTATTATATTTGCACAGGCGCTTTGTATTTTA
Source organism: Carterocephalus palaemon (assembly GCA_944567765.1). Classification (NCBI taxonomy): domain Eukaryota; kingdom Metazoa; phylum Arthropoda; class Insecta; order Lepidoptera; family Hesperiidae; genus Carterocephalus; species Carterocephalus palaemon. Next base: position 13,334,367 of record OX155651.1, read on the forward strand.
CTATAAATTTTAGAAAGAACTTAATATACTACCACCACATAGTTCAACGCACAGTTTTGTAACCTGATAAAGAATACCACTAGTATATACATCAGTAGGCTCGCGGTAACGCGCAATTAATGCCAAATGAAATAGTGCTATTATGTTTGCACAGGCGCTTTGTATTTTATTATAAATTTTAGAAAGAACTTAAAATACTACCACCACTACATCGTTCAACACACGGTTTTGTAACCTGATGAAGGATACCACTAGTACATACATCAGTAGGCTCGCAGTCACGCGAAATTAATGCCAAATGAAACAGTGCTATTATATTTGCACAGGCGCTTTGTTTTTTACTATAAATTTTAGAAAGAACAATATACTACCACCACATAGTTCAACGCACGGTTTTGTAACCTGATAAAGAATACCACTAGTACATACATCAGTAGGCTCGCAGTCACGCGCAATTAATGCCAAATGAAACAGTGCTATTATATTTGCACAGGCGCTTTGTATTTTACTATAAATTTTAGAAAGAACTTAATATACTACAACCACATAGTTCAACGCACGGCTTTGTAACCTGATAAAGAATACCACTAGTACATACATCAGTAGGCTCGCGGTCACGCGCAATTAATGCCAAATGATACAGTGCTATTATGTGTCCCCAGGCGCTTTGTATTTTATTCTAAATTTTAGAAAGAACCTAATATACTACCACCACATAGTTCAATGCATGGTTTTGTAACCTGATATAAAGAATACCATTAGTACATACACTAGTAGGCTCGAGGTCACGCGCAATTAATGCCAAATGATACAGTGCTATTATGTTTCCCCAGGCGTTTTGTATTTTATTCTCAATTTTAGAAAGAACTTAATATACTACCATGACATAGTTCAACGCACGGTTTTGTAACCTGATAAAGAATACCACTAGTACATACATCAGTAGGCTCACGGTCACGCGCAATTAATTCCAAATGAAACAGTGCTATTATGTTTCCCCAGGCGCTTTGTATTTTATTCTAAATTTTAGAAAGAACCTAATATACTACCACCACATAGTTCAATGCATGGTTTTGTAACCTGATATAAAGAATACCATTAGTACATACATCAGTAGGCTCGAGGTCACGCGCAATTAAAGCCAAATGAAACAGTGCTCTTATGTTTGCCCAGGCGTTTTGTATTTTATTCTCAACTAGTGGACGCCCGCAGCTTCGCTCGCGTAGAATAAGACCCATTAACGACGTCTGCCCGCGTTCGGGTTGCCCACTTGACTTCAAAAACAGCAAAGTTATACTAACTTTGCACCCCCCTTTTACCCCCCCAGGGGGTGAATTTTCAAAAATCCTTTCTTAGTGCTCCCCTACGTTATAAAAGGAACCCCTGTGCAAAATTTCAAGTTTCTAGCCCTTATAGTTTAGGCCCTGCGTTGATATGTCAGTCAGTCAGTCAGTCAGTCAGTCAGTCAGTCAGTCAGTCAGTCAGTCAGTCAGTCACCTTCTCCTTTTATATATATAGATTTTAGAAAGAACTTAATATACTACCACCACATAGTTCAACGCACGGTTTTGTAACCTGATAAAGAATACCACTAGTACATACATCAGTTGGGTCGGGTCGGGTCGGGTCGGGTGGTGGTCATATTTTTCACGCGTTGTGGTCATATTTTTCATGCTTTGCATGACAGCAGTTCCTGCATGACGGGGCCGCGCCCGCGAGCCATTCGACGCATTCCGACTTGAGATGCGGTCCGCCGCAGTGGCTACAGAGATCTACTGTCTCCTTGCAGAATTTGCGGCCGTGGCCATACCCCAAGCAGCGCGAACACTGCACTAGTGGAGACTGATCGGCTACCCAAATACGCTGCAAGTCTATATGTACGCGCTCCGCGGCCGTAAGTCGTTTCCATACTTAGGTTGAGACCTGCATTATGATGTGGTTAGCGTGTGGGTTTCTGGTTTTACGACGATATTTAATCGTCAGCCTCAGTTCTTCGTTCCTGATGTCCCCTATTAAGTGTTTATTTTGGTTAACTAGTGCTGTCTTGATGTCTTCGTCAGAGTTATATGCTAATACGTCTTTAAGGATGACTAGCGGGTCTTTATTTTTTACTTCTTCAAGGTGCAGGTTCCGTCCAGATTTCCTTATGTTTTCCGTGACTTTTTCCAGCTCTTCCTTTGTGTTGCAACCGATAATTACCTTTTGATCTCTAGCTTTTCTTATTCTGTCTACTTGGATCCCTTCTTTCTTTGCATTTATTGCTGTTCTAATTTTGTCTATCACGTCACCACTTGTATCTTTTATTTCTGTCGAGGAACACTACTACCGAGTGCATCTGGGTTGTCCTATTCATGGTTTTTTGGGCGTACGTGCTGCTCCTTAGGTCTGCAATTTCTTTTGTAAGCTTCGCAGCCTCCTGGATAAAGGGCCTTGCTCTATCTCGAGGGGCCGTGGGATCCGCTTTAGCTCTTCGGTAAGGGCTCCAGTGAGCTGCCTGCAGGCCTTCAATTCGTCACTGTGCTCTTTCATGGCCTGCGTTAGCTCTACCAATTTATCCGCTTCTATGACTGCCTTAATGGTGGCAGCGGCTGGGGTTGCGGTTGGTACCCTCTCCGTGGATCCTCCGGTCTCCTTTACTAGCTGGTAGAGTCTATCTATAGCTTGTGTGTGGGTTGGGTTGGGTTGGGTTGGGTTGGGTTGGGTTGGGTTGGGTTGGGTTGGGTTGGGTTGGGTTGGGTTGGGTTGGGTTGGGTTGGGTTGGGTTGGGTTGGGTTGGGTTGGGTTGGGTTGGGTTGGGTTGGGTTGGGTTGGGTTGGGTTGGGTTGGGTTGGGTTGGGTTGGGTTGGGTTGGGTTGGGTTGGGTTGGGTTGGGTTGGGTTGGGTTGGGTTGGGTTGGGTTGGGTTGGGTTGGGTTGGGTTGGGTTGGGTTGGGTTGGGTTGGGTTGGGTTGGGTTGGGTTGGGTTGGGTTGGGTTGGGTTGGGTTGGGTTGGGTTGGGTTGGGTTGGGTTGGGTTGGGTTGGGTTGGGTTGGGTTGGGTTGGGTTGGGTTGGGTTGGGTTGGGTTGGGTTGGGTTGGGTTGGGTTGGGTTGGGTTGGGTTGGGTTGGGTTGGGTTGGGTTGGGTTGGGTTGGGTTGGGTTGGGTTGGGTTGGGTTGGGTTGGGTTGGGTTGGGTTGGGTTGGGTTGGGTTGGGTTGGGTTGGGTTGGGTTGGGTTGGGTTGGGTTGGGTTGGGTTGGGTTGGGTTGGGTTGGGTTGGGTTGGGTTGGGTTGGGTTGGGTTGGGTTGGGTTGGGTTGGGTTGGGTTGGGTTGGGTTGGGTTGGGTTGGGTTGGGTTGGGTTGGGTTGGGTTGGGTTGGGTTGGGTTGGGTTGGGTTGGGTTGGGTTGGGTTGGGTTGGGTTGGGTTGGGTTGGGTTGGGTTGGGTTGGGTTGGGTTGGGTTGGGTTGGGTTGGGTTGGGTTGGGTTGGGTTGGGTTGGGTTGGGTTGGGTTGGGTTGGGTTGGGTTGGGTTGGGTTGGGTTGGGTTGGGTTGGGTTGGGTTGGGTTGGGTTGGGTTGGGTTGGGTTGGGTTGGGTTGGGTTGGGTTGGGTTGGGTTGGGTTGGGTTGGGTTGGGTTGGGTTGGGTTGGGTTGGGTTGGGTTGGGTTGGGTTGGGTTGGGTTGGGTTGGGTTGGGTTGGGTTGGGTTGGGTTGGGTTGGGTTGGGTTGGGTTGGGTTGGGTTGGGTTGGGTTGGGTTGGGTTGGGTTGGGTTGGGTTGGGTTGGGTTACTTAACTATTTTACTACATTGTATGACTTAACTATTACTGCTACTTACTATTTACTACTACTTCACTACATTGAGTAACTTAACTGTTACTTTTACTTAACCATTTTTACTACTTAACTATTAACTACTTAACTATTTGGCTGTTGGCTGTTACACTGGCATTTTAGTTTACAAACTTACACTAGAAATTTTTTATAATTTTAACATAGTTTAAGTAACATCAGGGTTGTGCTTAATTCTACTATTGTTGGTGTTATTTACAACTTTGACTGCATACTCAGCAAATCTCATGAATGCCTTCTGGCTCTTTTCATTTTCTACGAGTCTGCCTAGACTGTCTACTGTGACAGGTTCGCCGAGGAAGTGTTCCAGGTCATGCCGCTTTTTAGCGAATCTAGGGCATTCACAAATTATGTGGGGGACAGTTTCCTTGACCAGCCCATCGCACTCACAGTACGGATTATCCCTAAGTTTGAATCTATGCAGATACTCACCGAACCCACCATGGCCCGTGAAAATCTGCGCTCTAACATTATTTAACTCGATTTTGCGGAGGGTCCCGTAGGCTCGACGAATATCTGCAAAGAATAATTTGGTTACTTCTCCGGTCGTTGCTGTGTCGAAACTTTTTTGCCATTCTTCCAGGGAGGATGTTCTGAGCATGTATTTTACGTAGGACACCGGGACGCCGTCGTATGCCGGAGCCTGCTTGTTGGTTAATGCGGCTTTCTTCGCTAGCTCATCAGCCCTCTCATTTCCGGGCAATCCTGCATGAGCCTTGATCCAGTAAAATTTGAATTTTGTCATGCTCGAGTTTCGCATTTCACTATGAGTCTTTACTACGAGAGGATTCGAGGAATTTGTATCACTTAGCGCTTGAAGTGCTGACCTTGAATCACTCAGTATGGAGATGACTTCTCCTTGCGCGTGTTTTTTGGCCAGATTTACAGCTTTGAGGATCGCAACTTGTTCTGCCTGATAGACTGAGTTGAAGTTGTTTAGTCTGAAGCTCGCGTATCTGATTTCTCTACCTCCTATCCACCATGTTACGGCGCCACCCACTTTCCCGTCAATTTTGCTACCGTCTGTAAATAGGAGATGAGTCTCACTGCCCAAATTTATCACTTCTTCTTGGTCAGTGATAAGTCCAAAAGTTATAGGTTCCCTGTTTGCAGGGTGTGGTAGTTTGTAGGGACTTACTCTATGTTCTAAAGGCCGTCCTGGCAGGTATGCAATGGGCTTACCCCTCTTTATCTCGTACAATTCCCCCGCTTCTCTTGCTCTTAAGTAAAGTGGTAGAATCTGCCCAAGAGTAACGGCGGAAGTCAACGAGATAGTTCTATGAGCCTTAGCTATCTTTATCGCAAAGATTCTCGTCAATCTGTCTAGCTTCGTTTTCATATATTTCCTGTGTGCTGCTGGAGCCCAGACACTGGCAGCATAGAGTGCTATGGGTTCAGCCACTGCAGTGTAAATGGTCCTGATTATTTCCGGGTTAAGTCCCCAAGTAGCTTTAGCCGCCGCCGATACAGCCTTAAATATATTAATGACTTTCTTTGACATCCTTTCTAGATGCGCCTTAAAAGTTAGGTTGTGGTCTATAGTCAGACCTAGGACTGTGATCTCTGGAACAATGCCTATGAGTTGCCCGTTGATAAGAAAGCGAGGCTCTCCTTCGATCTTCAATTTCTTTGTAATAATCATGGCAAATGATTTATGCTCCGCGAACTTGGTCTTATTTTCCTCGCCCCACTTAGCTACTAATTTCAGCGCCTCATTGATCTTCCTATTTACAACCGTCATATTATCACCATCCGCTATTATCACTACATCGTCAGCAAAAGCCTGGATGTGGGCTTGAAGGCTATCTCCCCTTTCTAACAGCGGATTAAGTTTGATGTTCCACATCAGGGGTCCGCATGTTGACCCTTGGATACACCCTTTATTGGTTTTTCTTTTGACGACTTTTCCCGCATATTGTAGCTCTACACTTCGTTCGCTAAGGTAGTCATCTAAAAGCAACCATAAGGTCGGGTCACATTTCATTTCTAGGAGTCCTTTTTGTATAGCCGGCCACCATGCATTGTCAAAAGCGCCTTCGATGTCTAGGCTAATGAGCGCCACAATTTTTCCTGCGCTGACCTTACTCCTTATTAGGTTGACCATGTCATAGAGAGCGTCTTCCGTGCTGGTTTGTGGCCTGAACCCATATTGTCGAGGGCTGAGCACATTTTGGCTTCCAGTCTGCCATGTTATCCGGTTTGCGATCATTTTTTCTAATATTTTGCCTAAAACCGGGAGTAGGCCAATGGGTCTATAGGATTTAGGTTTAGTATAATCCTCTTTTCCCGGTTTTTTGAGCACTCTTATGACAGCTATTTTCCAGATATTCGGGAAGCATGACAGGGAGAGGCATCTATTTAGTATTTCTAGGAAGAGATTTGGGTCTGTTTCGATTGACTTTGCGCAGATGTCTGCAGTAAATCCGTCTTTTCCCGGGGCTTTACTGGGGCTGATGCTCTGTAATACTGTGAACAGCTCGTTGTTGGTAAACGGTGTACACTGGGGCTGTGTTATTTTAGAGTTGATCTCCTCTCTCCTGCGATTTACTTCATCACGTACCTGAGTATGGTGTGGGTTGTCGGTGATGGTCGTGTCTTCTGGGTAAAAAGTTGTTGCCAGTAGTTCAGCTGACTGTGCTGGGTCCAAGGTTTTATCGCCCGCTTTCAGCATCTGGACATCGTTGCTTCTGTTTGCGTATTTTAGTATACGGTAATACTTATCCCAGAGCGATTCCTTTTCCTGGCTTGTAGTGAAACTCTTCCAACTTTCAGTTCTTGCCGCCACTATCCTCATTTTGTAGGATTCGAGTAGGTCCCTATATTCCTCTACCAGTGCTGCTCTCCTTCTGGGATTAGCTTGGCGGATTCTGGTCCTCTCTCTCCTTACCTTGGCTTTGAGTTCGGTGAGTTCTTCAGTCCACCATTTAATCTTGGTATTATTCCGATGGATGCTTATCTTTGGAATTGCTTCCTTGCAAGCATTCGTGACACACTCGGAATAATTTTCAATGGCCGTATTGAGGTGTTCTTTGGAGGATAATTCTCGGATCGCAGTTCTCGTCAGGCCTTTTTCCTGAAGTTTGTGCAGTAAGGACTCCTTGAATACTCGCCAGTCTGCTTTTCCAGTATTATAGATTCTTGTTGATGTCCTCTCTATACTTATGTCTCCACTTGGATTTTGGCCTACTTGAAAGGATATCGCTCTATGGTCCGACGTCGAGATAAGGTCTTCATTCACTTTCCAGTTGCTGATTAAGTTAAGCTGGGAGTCACTGCAGAAAGTAATGTCAACGATACTACTACATATCTGGTTTCTCCTAATGGTCCAGAAGGTCGGAGTATGGCCTGTATTCAGAACGTGGTATCCGTTTTGAGCCACAAATTCGGCTACGGCGGCGCCCCTAGCGTCCTCAGTGTCACAGCCCCACCATTGACTGGAAGCATTAACATCTCCCCCGACGACGACGCGACAGGTGCCGATGGTGTCCAAGATGTACTGGAGCTTGTTTAGATACACATTTATGTCTTTATAGTCTTCCCAATACACTGAAATAAATCCTATACGGGAGCCTTTATGGTCAACTACTACACTAGCCATATTCTCATCCACTAGAGTTGGGTTTTCTATTACAGTTAAGTTTTTATCTAGTACTATGATAGCTGATTTTACAGGATTAGTCGAATTGGATTTTTGGATGACTCTATGCTGACACTGCAGCTTGCCTACGTTGCCTATATAGGGCTCCAGGACAAGGGCTATGGCTATATTCTGATTGTTTGCCTGTACTAGGCACTCCTGTGTCGCAGCTAGACCCCTACCTAGGTTTATCTGAATGGCGCGAAGGGCAGAAACTGATTTTTGCTTTACGGGGACTGGGGCTAACAGTAGGCTATAGTTGATCGGGCATTTTTGTCCCATTTTTGCCAAACTGGGCATCCTGCACTGTATGCTGGGTGATGGGGATCACTATACCCTGCCTTGTTACAGTTTACACACAAGGGGCGTCCCTCTCTGAGCGTGCATCTCCTTGTGTCATGGTTTCCGGGACAGTAGCCACAGACTTCTTCAGCCTTCATGCATTCTTTAGCTAGGTGACCGAATCCAAGGCATTTGTAACATTGCAAGAGAGGGGTGTGGTCCACCGCAGGCACCACCTGGTATCCTACTTTTACTCTTTGGTCTTGCAGGCATGCCCAGACTTTATGGTTTACCTCGATCACTATATTGGTTACTGCCTCGTTTCTTCCCTTTATCCTTCTCTGCACCTTGATATATATATCCTCACTCTTTAAATCTGAGAGCAGTCTCTGATTCAGCTTGGGGATTGCTTCTTCTATTTTATTATTTGATAGGTCGTTTGAAACCCCCAGAAGCTTCAGTAGCGGGTTTTTCGTTCTCGGAATGGTAGCTGTGATCTTGGAGTTGGACCGTTTAAGGGCCTCACAAAACGTAGTCCTATCCTCCGCTGAGTCACAACTGACCAGGACTTTGGCATTCCTCGCCTTCCGGATGTTGTTTAACCCTATACCGAGCTCAATTGGGTCCACGCAAGACTTTACATCTTTAATTATATCACCACTGGTTGATCGCGGGTCTATCGACTCGATGACCACTGCGAAGTTTGGGGTTGGTCTTAGGTCTCTTTTACCCTGGGGCTTGGTAATGGGGGTGGGCCTATCAGAATCTCTGAGTCCCCCTTTTAATTCCTCTACCGCCGTCCTGATGGGAGCTGCCACCTCTACTGTGGTATCTCGAAGACCAGCCATGTCCTGCCGCAGCTCAGCCAGTTGGCATTTAAGGTGCTCAGCTTGTTCCTCGTGGTGTCTGGGTGCCTCTTGGTTAGCTACTATATGATGTAGTTCAACCACAGCTTCCCTGACTTCCGCACACAGGTTGACTACCGGGGAGAGATCAGGCGGATTGCAAATGGCATTCTTTATAATGCTTTCCACCTCCTCCCGGGCCAATCCTGCTTCGTGGACAATGTTACTTGGCTTTGCAACCCATTCCACTACGCTGCTTTTTATATCATGGAGCTCTTCCTTGATCTCAGTGAGATCTGGGAGAACCACCGGTGTGCAGGTGTGGTCAGATATCTGGTACTGCGAGCAAGCTTCTAGGATTTTACGTTGGTTTCCCGCGGCCTCCTTCTGTAGTTTTATCGTGGCTTCTCCTATATGTTTCAATTCGGCTAATTGTTCTCCTACTTCTCTTGCCAAAATTTGCCTTATAGCGTCCGTGTCCTTTCCCAGTCCTTGGAGTTTCCTCATTTGATCAGCTTGTTCATTGAGGGCTTTTTCCAGGCGCTTTTGGTGGCTCTGTGCTTGTCTCTCTAGTTGCTTAGCACAACTGGCTTTGGTACGGTACACCTCCACCATGTGCCGAGTTCTAGAGTCCGACAACTTCAAGACCATTTCGTACAGTTCCTGGACATGGCCCACAACATTTTCCCTGATCTCTTTCTTCAGATTACGGGACTCCTCTAATTCCGATTTTACTTGTTGTAAGACTTCATTAGCCCTCGATGGGAACTCCCCCAGCATTCTCGTGGTGCGATTTGCAGAGTTATCGAGAGAGGCGCATGAGCCTACCTCATCATCGGACTCAAGTTCTGGTTCCGGTGTGTTGGATAGCACTCTCTGCTCTTCAGCAGCTTTAGCCTGTCTCAACTGGGTCTTAATCCGAAGCAGGCTCGAGTCCGACCGAGACTCTGTACGCACCCCTACTTGGTGGGTTTCCTGTGGACGCACCGGGGCTTCTGAGGTCATACTGAGACCAGGTCTTGGAGTAGAGTAGGCGGCTGGGACCGGAAGGGCCGGAAGGACCTGGGGGGATGGGTCTAAGGGTGTTGTGATAGTCACAATTGGTGGAGTGGTCTTTGGGGGGTTCTCCAGTTGGGTGACTTTTATCTTATCCTTGTCGTTCCTTTTTGCCGTAGCCATGGGTTCTGACCTGGTTTTCTGGTCCTTTTTGGTTGTGGGCTTGGGGACTTGGGCAGATTTTGTCGACATAATGTCTAATTTTACGCTGACTACTTATTTAATAAGTTTAACTTAAAACAAAAAACTTTTTAACTTTAAATCCCGATTAATTGCTCTTATGTGGGGTCTAGCGACTTGAATTTTTGTGGGTATATTCTACAAACAATCCCACGTAAGGGGCCTCCACTTAAATTATCCCAGATTTTTTCTAAATATTTTTAATTGTACAATTTAACTAGTTTTCTTACTATTTAATATCAAAACTTAAATAACTCCGTAAATACTCGTTCCACAATTATGATGTAAACGGTATTCTGACAGTAGGGGTATAGCCTATTTTTTACAATAAAAAGATCAGTTGTAAGTTAACTACTTCAGTGACCACGTGGCCACGTGGTTTCCGAAAAACCTCTATAAGTCCTGATAGGTTTGACTCCGGATCACAAAATTTTGTACCCAGTTAATGTTTATAGGTACCTATAGAAATATACAAGAATTGGATTTTTTGCATCTACCCTGTAATTAAAATAACGGCTGGAGGCGCGCGACTGGGGGTTGGGTTGGGTTGGGTTGGGTTGGGTTGGGTTGGGTTGGGTTGGGTTGGGTTGGGTTGGGTTGGGTTGGGTTGGGTTGGGTTGGGTTGGGTTGGGTTGGGTTGGGTTGGGTTGGGTTGGGTTGGGTTGGGTTGGGTTGGGTTGGGTTGGGTTGGGTTGGGTTGGGTTGGGTTGGGTTGGGTTGGGTTGGGTTGGGTTGGGTTGGGTTGGGTTGGGTTGGGTTGGGTTGGGTTGGGTTGGGTTGGGTTGGGTTGGGTTGGGTTGGGTTGGG
>OX155651.1:13347500-13350709 GCA_944567765.1 Carterocephalus palaemon
TTAGGTTAGGTTAGGTTAGGTTAGGTTAGGTTAGGTTAGGTTAGGTTAGGTTAGGTTAGGTTAGGTTAGGTTAGGTTAGGTTAGGTTAGGTTAGGTTAGGTTAGGTTAGGTTAGGTTAGGTTAGGTTAGGTTAGGTTAGGTTAGGTTAGGTTAGGTTAGGTTAGGTTAGGTTAGGTTAGGTTAGGTTAGGTTAGGTTAGGTTAGGTTAGGTTAGGTTAGGTTAGGTTAGGTTAGGTTAGGTTAGGTTAGGTTAGGTTAGGTTAGGTTAGGTTAGGTTAGGTTAGGTTAGGTTAGGTTAGGTTAGGTTAGGTTAGGTTAGGTTAGGTTAGGTTAGGTTAGGTTAGGTTAGGTTAGGTTAGGTTAGGTTAGGTTAGGTTAGGTTAGGTTAGGTTAGGTTAGGTTAGGTTAGGTTAGGTTAGGTTAGGTTAGGTTAGGTTAGGTTAGGTTAGGTTAGGTTAGGTTAGGTTAGGTTAGGTTAGGTTAGGTTAGGTTAGGTTAGGTTAGGTTAGGTTAGGTTAGGTTAGGTTAGGTTAGGTTAGGTTAGGTTAGGTTAGGTTAGGTTAGGTTAGGTTAGGTTAGGTTAGGTTAGGTTAGGTTAGGTTAGGTTAGGTTAGGTTAGGTTAGGTTAGGTTAGGTTAGGTTAGGTTAGGTTAGGTTAGGTTAGGTTAGGTTAGGTTAGGTTAGGTTAGGTTAGGTTAGGTTAGGTTAGGTTAGGTTAGGTTAGGTTAGGTTAGGTTAGGTTAGGTTAGGTTAGGTTAGGTTAGGTTAGGTTAGGTTAGGTTAGGTTAGGTTAGGTTAGGTTAGGTTAGGTTAGGTTAGGTTAGGTTAGGTTAGGTTAGGTTAGGTTAGGTTAGGTTAGGTTAGGTTAGGTTAGGTTAGGTTAGGTTAGGTTAGGTTAGGTTAGGTTAGGTTAGGTTAGGTTAGGTTAGGTTAGGTTAGGTTAGGTTAGGTTAGGTTAGGTTAGGTTAGGTTAGGTTAGGTTAGGTTAGGTTAGGTTAGGTTAGGTTAGGTTAGGTTAGGTTAGGTTAGGTTAGGTTAGGTTAGGTTAGGTTAGGTTAGGTTAGGTTAGGTTAGGTTAGGTTAGGTTAGGTTAGGTTAGGTTAGGTTAGGTTAGGTTAGGTTAGGTTAGGTTAGGTTAGGTTAGGTTAGGTTAGGTTAGGTTAGGTTAGGTTAGGTTAGGTTAGGTTAGGTTAGGTTAGGTTAGGTTAGGTTAGGTTAGGTTAGGTTAGGTTAGGTTAGGTTAGGTTAGGTTAGGTTAGGTTAGGTTAGGTTAGGTTAGGTTAGGTTAGGTTAGGTTAGGTTAGGTTAGGTTAGGTTAGGTTAGGTTAGGTTAGGTTAGGTTAGGTTAGGTTAGGTTAGGTTAGGTTAGGTTAGGTTAGGTTAGGTTAGGTTAGGTTAGGTTAGGTTAGGTTAGGTTAGGTTAGGTTAGGTTAGGTTAGGTTAGGTTAGGTTAGGTTAGGTTAGGTTAGGTTAGGTTAGGTTAGGTTAGGTTAGGTTAGGTTAGGTTAGGTTAGGTTAGGTTAGGTTAGGTTAGGTTAGGTTAGGTTAGGTTAGGTTAGGTTAGGTTAGGTTAGGTTAGGTTAGGTTAGGTTAGGTTAGGTTAGGTTAGGTTAGGTTAGGTTAGGTTAGGTTAGGTTAGGTTAGGTTAGGTTAGGTTAGGTTAGGTTAGGTTAGGTTAGGTTAGGTTAGGTTAGGTTAGGTTAGGTTAGGTTAGGTTAGGTTAGGTTAGGTTAGGTTAGGTTAGGTTAGGTTAGGTTAGGTTAGGTTAGGTTAGGTTAGGTTAGGTTAGGTTAGGTTAGGTTAGGTTAGGTTAGGTTAGGTTAGGTTAGGTTAGGTTAGGTTAGGTTAGGTTAGGTTAGGTTAGGTTAGGTTAGGTTAGGTTAGGTTAGGTTAGGTTAGGTTAGGTTAGGTTAGGTTAGGTTAGGTTAGGTTAGGTTAGGTTAGGTTAGGTTAGGTTAGGTTAGGTTAGGTTAGGTTAGGTTAGGTTAGGTTAGGTTAGGTTAGGTTAGGTTAGGTTAGGTTAGGTTAGGTTAGGTTAGGTTAGGTTAGGTTAGGTTAGGTTAGGTTAGGTTAGGTTAGGTTAGGTTAGGTTAGGTTAGGTTAGGTTAGGTTAGGTTAGGTTAGGTTAGGTTAGGTTAGGTTAGGTTAGGTTAGGTTAGGTTAGGTTAGGTTAGGTTAGGTTAGGTTAGGTTAGGTTAGGTTAGGTTAGGTTAGGTTAGGTTAGGTTAGGTTAGGTTAGGTTAGGTTAGGTTAGGTTAGGTTAGGTTAGGTTAGGTTAGGTTAGGTTAGGTTAGGTTAGGTTAGGTTAGGTTAGGTTAGGTTAGGTTAGGTTAGGTTAGGTTAGGTTAGGTTAGGTTAGGTTAGGTTAGGTTAGGTTAGGTTAGGTTAGGTTAGGTTAGGTTAGGTTAGGTTAGGTTAGGTTAGGTTAGGTTAGGTTAGGTTAGGTTAGGTTAGGTTAGGTTAGGTTAGGTTAGGTTAGGTTAGGTTAGGTTAGGTTAGGTTAGGTTAGGTTAGGTTAGGTTAGGTTAGGTTAGGTTAGGTTAGGTTAGGTTAGGTTAGGTTAGGTTAGGTTAGGTTAGGTTAGGTTAGGTTAGGTTAGGTTAGGTTAGGTTAGGTTAGGTTAGGTTAGGTTAGGTTAGGTTAGGTTAGGTTAGGTTAGGTTAGGTTAGGTTAGGTTAGGTTAGGTTAGGTTAGGTTAGGTTAGGTTAGGTTAGGTTAGGTTAGGTTAGGTTAGGTTAGGTTAGGTTAGGTTAGGTTAGGTTAGGTTAGGTTAGGTTAGGTTAGGTTAGGTTAGGTTAGGTTAGGTTAGGTTAGGTTAGGTTAGGTTAGGTTAGGTTAGGTTAGGTTAGGTTAGGTTAGGTTAGGTTAGGTTAGGTTAGGTTAGGTTAGGTTAGGTTAGGTTAGGTTAGGTTAGGTTAGGTTAGGTTAGGTTAGGTTAGGTTAGGTTAGGTTAGGTTAGGTTAGGTTAGGTTAGGTTAGGTTAGGTTAGGTTAGGTTAGGTTAGGTTAGGTTAGGTTAGGTTAGGTTAGGTTAGGTTAGGTTAGGTTAGGTTAGGTTAGGTTAGGTTAGGTTAGGTTAGGTTAGGTTAGGTTAGGTTAGGTTAGGTTAGGTTAGGTTAGGTTAGGTTAGGTTAGGTTAGGTTAGGTTAGGTTAGGTTAGGTTAGGTTAGGTTAGGTTAGGTTAGGTTAGGTTAGGTTAGGTTAGGTTAG